>CM071567.1:330212368-330573056 GCA_036426205.1 Ascaphus truei | reverse complement strand
AACTAAACACATGATATGACTCAGAGAGGTCTGTAACCCTTTCCCCCAACAAAAAGTGACACACTGCGAGGGGGTCATTTGCCGGTCATTACCCAGAATCCCTGGCTGCAGTAACAGCACTGTATGCTGGGTTACTAGGGGGAAAGGGTTACAGACCTCTCTGAGTCATATCATGTGTTTAGTTTTTTACATTTTTGCTATACTTTGGCACAATATGAGAGCAAAAGCTGCACCATGGCCATAAAGGGGAAAAAACAAAACAAAAGAAAAAGCGTCTGAAAAGGTTTGTATATTGTAATTGTCTGCATTTGAGGTGCCAGAGCATACAGCCAAATGAGAAATCCCCCGGTCACCTTATGACCTTTCAGAGAAGTGATATTAATCTCCAAATATTAAATGGTATGTTCTTTGGGCTAGGGACCCGCTATTCCTGCACATTCTATGTAAAGCACTGCGTACATTGTCAGGGATACACAAGAAAGAAAAGAAACAAGTCTTATTGCACTTACTATTGTTAATAAGAGCCCATGCAAGGGGCAGTAGTGGGAAAGGTGGGAGACGAGGAGGGGGTAAAAGCTGCAGTGCTGGCAGAGGAGGGACATGTGCTGGGGGTATTTGTAGACAGGGAGGAGGAAGGAGTCGGTGTCAAGGCTGAAATAATAGGATTGGCCTCAATTAAAAATATAAATGTGTTCTCCCTTAAACAAAGGTTTTATGAATACTGTGATGACAATCCTACTCTTAGGCCTACGTGTTTATCATTCAACCACACGTCCTATCATAGTTCAACTTGGCGCAAAGTTCACAGATAGTGAGAATGCAAAAATACCAAAAACCAGTCCCAGAATTGCATCAAAGGTGCAGATGATCCTCAGATAGGGCCTCATGCAGAGAGCAGCGCTATGCAGAATTGAAGAGGGGGAAAAATTTTACCTTTTTTGGAGAGTTTTTATGTCCATATGCAGAAAGGGCAGAAAACTGCCTTTCTGCATATGGAGAGTTTCAACCAGCGCTATTAGCGCTGTTGAAACTACTGGGGAAAAAATCGCATTTTTTTTTTTTTCCCTCTCCACCGGCCGCGGAGCGCCAGCTGCTTGGTGGAGAGGGAAAATGTTGAAAATCGCGCCATTTTTTTGCCGCGAACCAGCCACTAGATGGCGATCGCGGCTCTCTGCATGCAGAGAAAAAAACTGGAGAGAATTTAAACTCTCCAGGCGCGCGGCGAATTTGAAGGGGAAAAAAAAAAAAAATGGCGCTTTTTTTTAACTTGCGGTTCTGCCTTTCTGAAGGCAGAACGTCCAATTAATGCCGCTTTCACTTTTTGCGCTGCTCTCTGCATGAGGCCCATAGTCTCTTCAAGGGACTGGCATGTTTCTGTAGAGTAAACAGAAAAAAGAGCAAACCCTAGCACAATATGTAGCCCACAGAGTCACTTTCGCAACCATAATTTCCACCTTACACTTAGGGCCTCATGCAGAGAGCAGCGCTATTTGAAATTGGAGAGGGGAATAAAAAGTAACTGTAATGGAGAGTTTTTTTTCTCCATATGCAGAAAGGGCATAAAACTGCATTTAGAATCCTTTCTGCATATGGAGAGTTTCAACCAGCGATATGAGCGCTGTTGAAACTAGTGGGGAAAAAATCGGGTTTTTTTTTTTTTTTTCTCCCACCGGCCGCAGAGCGCCAGCTTCTTGCTGGCGAAGGAAAATGTTGAAAATCGCGCCATTTTTTTGCCGCGAACAGCCACTAGATGGTGTTCGCTGCTCTCTGAATACGGCCGTTTTCAACACTGGAGAGATTTATGTTCTCTCCAGCCGCGCGGCGAGTTTCAGAGAAAAAAAAAAATGGCGCTTTTTTTAAAACTCGCCATTATCTGCCTTTCTAAAGGCAGATTTCGCCAATACATGCCGCTTTCCCTGTTAGCGCTGCTCTCTGCATGAGGCCCTTAGTAAGATGATAATAGGCAGTGGAATTAATCAGACCAACACTTGATGATTCCTGGGTTGTTCTTTCCCTAGATATCTTGGCCAAGGTATCCCTTGAAGAGAATATCTGAGGATTATCTGCATCATTGATGCAATTCTGGAATTCTGGGACTGTTTTTTTGGTGTTGTTGCCATTTTTGCATTCTCATTATCTTTGAACTTTGCGCCAAGGAGAACTATTTTTCTGTGTACTACATGACTTTCAACTTTTGAGAAGAACTTGTCTAAGGCTGCGGTCCCAGTAACTGCCACAGCGCACGGCGCTGCGTGCGCTGTGTGTGTAAGCACCGCCCCTCAATGGGGCTGGGCCCAGTAGTCACCTTCACGCTGAAGGTGCAGCCGCGCCGTACTGCAAGGTTTTTGAGTTTAAACCTTGCGACAGAGGCGTGGCCACGCCCCCACCGGCGGTTCACCCAATGAGGGCGAACCAGCCGCGTGACATGATGGCCACGGCCCCGCAAATCCCTGACCACGCCCCCTCCCATCGCAAGCTCCCTCTCCTGGAGATCGCGGTTAGCGCTGTGCACACGCCCCCCCGCTGCCGGGCGTGCGTGTCACAGTCATGACTGGGACCGCAGCCTAAGTTCTCTAGGCTGCCATATTCCATATAGAGGCAGATTTCACTCTTTATTTGGGTATTTGTCTTTTGAACATATGTTTGCACTAAGGTAGCTACAGGCATACCCCGGTTTAAGGACACTCACTTTAAGTACACTCGCGAGTAAGTACATATTGCTCAATAGGCAAACGGCAGCTCACGCATGCGCCTGTCAGCACGTCTTGAACAGCAATTCTGGCTCCTTACCTGTACCGAAGCTGTGCGCAAGTGGGGAGACAATAGAGCCTGTTACACATGCGTTATTTACATCAGTTATGCACGTATATGATGATTGCAGTACAGTACATGCATCCATAAGTGGGGAAAAAGGTAGTGCTTCACTTTAAGTACATTTTCGCTTTACATACATGCCCCGGTCCCATTGCGTACGTTAATGCGGGGTATGCCTGTATAGTATTAGCTTTAATATCACTTCTAATCATGGTTCACCAACCACAAGTGTAGGTAGAGCGCTTATTGTATATTTAATTGTGTGGTTATAACAAGTCCTATCATACTGTAAATATCCTCCATCAAGATGAACTACAACGCTGCATAATACAAACGCTTATTATTTGTCACAGAGGGGGACACTGGTCCGTTAACATAGTTTCTTTACCTGATTCTAATAATGAGAATTCTTTACCCAAAATTATTACCTTTTTGTTGAACTGCACAGTGACCTATCCAAGCAAGTTTTGTGTTGGATAATTTCATGGTCCATGCTGACTGCACTTCTATTAAAATTAAAAAGCACAGTTACATTTTAATTAACTTAATCAAAGTCCTTTATTTAAATTCTCAGAGATCTTGTCTTAGGAGATCATGTTGAGTGTTGTTAGTGATGCCTAGGGTTGAGTGTTATCTGTCTAATTTATGAAAAAGAAAGAGACATGATTTCTACAAAAGTCTTCTGCTCTCAAGTAGAAAATGAAATTGAAAGTTTGAATGGATTTGAGTGATTGGCATCCCAAGAAAGGAGACAGGTTTCTAGCCATTCAGGGTGCCGAAAAGGTATATTTTTTCCATGCATCCATGAGGCCTTTTCCTCCCTCTCTTTCACTGCACTCTTTACACATCAGTAGAGAGACATATTTGGCTAAGTGTCAGACAGGTTAAAAAATGACACGCTTACAAGAGTGAAATATTCCCCGGCAAGAAAACCTTCTGTCTTTTTTTTGCACCAAATCCAAATGTGTTACTTCCTGCAAAATTCACTGCATGTCTCAGCTTCTGGCAGGGGTGAGCCAATGCCAGTCCTCAGGAGCAACCAACAGGTCAGGGTTTCAGGATAGCAATGCTTCAGCACATGGCTCAATCAGTCCCTGCTTCAGCACAGGTGGCTCCATCCGCCCCCTGCTTCAGCACAGGTGGCTCAATCAGTCCCTGCTTCAGCACAGGTGGCTCAATCAGTGGACTGAGCCACTGATTGAGCCACCTGTGCTGAAGCAGGGATATCCTAAAAAGCTGACCTGTTGAGAGCTCTCGAGGACTGGACTTGGCCACCCCTGGCTTATGCTAATCATCTCTGATTCTGCCCACTCGCTGTTCTTACCACTGCTTTCTGTTGCCCGTTATCACATAAATGTAAGAAAAAGCGCTAGGTAAACCCTCGCGCTCAACACTAAAGATATGCTTTCCCTGAATCTAATTTTATTGTCTTCCCCACAATACTGTATCTCCAAATTGTTGTCTGGATAACAGCTCGCTCCTGAGAGCAGCGCATATAGACGGGAAAGGAATGAACAAGAAACAAAATACAGCGAAAGCCGGTGATTAAATAACGTTTCCTGTCGGTTAAAATTAATTTGCAGGCTCGATACTTCATGGAAAAGAATGTGAGTGCACAGACGTAGAAGGTGTCATAGACAGAAAATGTTCTTTATTGCAGCGTTGCACTGTATTGTGTTTCTTTTTCAGTGCTTTGCCGTCTATATGCGATGCTCCTGGGAGAGAACTGTTGCTCTTTCTACCTTTTCCTTGCAGAGTGACTGCTTCTTCAATAGAAGTTACATTTGTCATCGATTTTGATAGCTTTTAACAGACCTGGAGATATATTGGGCATAGCTGTTGACACCTCGCACCTCTCTTCTACTTGTGTGTTGTCTACAGACGTTCGAGCAGGACCCTTCGGTCACCTCTACAAGACAAATGCAGTAATCAACAGAGAATTTTTTTTCTCTTATTTTTTTATTATTATAGGGCAGGGAATCTCTTTCATGTTTTCATGTAACAGGCTTCTCTAGTCAAAGGCACAAAAGCAGCTCTATATCTCTCAAAAGGTCTAAAAAAAACTAAATATATCTATACATATAATATATATATTATATATATGTATATTATATATAAAATATGATATATAATATATATATAATATATATATAATATATATATATTATATATATATATATATATAGGTGTGTGCAGGGCATGGTTGCATGCGTGGTATAATATATATATATATATATATTATATATATATATAACATACACAAAAAAAGAATACGCATCAACAACCAACAGATAAATGCTTTATCTAACCTATCTTTACCAGAATAATAACTGAAAAGAAATTACAGAAAAATAAATTAACTGCTAGGCGGTGCTAGAGGAATAAAGAAAATAGGAAAACACAGAAAAAGAAACCTCTAAAAAGCACTCAGACAAAATATGCAAAATAATGATAGTAATTTATTAAATCAAAAAATAATGATGAAAAACAAAAACAGCTGACTGAAAACCTGCCTGACTAGTCAAAAGAAATATAAATAGAAAATGATCATACCCAAAGAAAAAAACACTAAATTACCATATAAAGCCTAAACATGATATGATCGGTACTAAAGATAATATGACCACTTTGGGGACAGAGTACCCATAGTGATCTGTAACCGGCCGGTCGTAAATACAAATACTGAGCAGAAAATCAATAAAGGAAAATAAATAATAAACCTTTAAAGAAAATAAATAAAATATGGTAAAAGATAATTAACAGGCATGCTATACCAGTGTAACGGGTATTCCACCCCACCCAATCGCATATATAGTGTGGGTGCGGGGAACTTAGTGTTACCAGGTGTGGTGCTTTACCTGTTAGGCTCACGGGGAACCTGGGGCAATTATAGTAATAATAAGAGTAACCTCGTACTCGGTGCAGCGCCTCCACCTGCGATGGCTCCCACCAGAGGGGGAGTGATCCTCGCAGGACAATATATATATATATATATAGATCACACAACAGCATATAATATAACCAATAGACTTTACTTAAGAACACATGAACCATATAGAATAACAGGTGTCCCTCTCTGGAGGAGACACTAACTACTGCGTCTCGCAGGACGCTATCACTATCTTGCGCCACGGCGAACGCCAATACTTCCTTTAACCCGCCACCGGGTGGTCCCACCCCGTGTCCAGTACCCTACACAATTGTCCTTCACCCTTAAGTTAGATAAATGTGTGTGACTGCGCAGCCACTATGTCTGATAATGGATTGTTGGTGCACTTGTTGATGCGTATTACCTGCCGAGCACTCCAGTGCTCGGGCCTGCAACTGGCTTCACAAAGGATCCGATGAGCGACGACACCGGAACCACCATCCAGGGCGATCCCACCCGGATGACTACTGCAATGGCAGCGAAGGTCTGAGGCCAAACCTCTGGACAGACGCGCAGCTTCTGCTGTGTCCCTAACTGGTTCTAGAAAGTAAGTGGCAGGGTCCCTAACCTGAGGGCTGTCCCTGGCAACACTACTCTACTGGGTGACTCAGGGCTATCTCGGGCCTTGGGGGCTGCTTCCCTAGTGCAGGGAGTCACTGACTCCTGCACCCTACCTCCTTCCCTTGGCTGCTCCTGGCTCTGACTAACTGCGTAGTGCCAAACCCACACAATGTATCAATCCCTCTGCAGGGAGATGCTGCAGCCCTATTGGCTCCCTGGGGTCATGTGGCTCGGCCCCTGTGCACCCTGGGGGCTGACTGTCCTGCACTGCGCATGCGCGAGCTGTCTGTGGGCCTCCCACGCTATCGGGCTCCTGCGCATGCGCAACAGCACTCGCAATGGCGGCGCCCTACTCCCCGAGCCGCCGGGACCGCAGCAACGCGACCGCGGCCCTAGCAACGGCCTGCTCGCGTCCCCGGCAACCGGCCTGCTCGTGTCCCTGGCAACCGGCCCGCTCGCGTCCCCAGCAACCGGCCGCATAAGAGAGAGGCGCGCTGCTCTGGTACGTCCCCGCACCAACAGGGGACTTGGCTACATCAGTGTACAGGGCACTTGATAGAGAAGACCTATAGGCAGGAGACTATACATATAGTGCATGACATCAAAAACATAATTTGAAAGGTACTTCAGTGACCCAAAACACACATGTCATAAAGATGGGTTAATAGGAAGATACTCAGCTTCTGTAATAGTATGACACTGCAATCTCTGGTAAGCACAGCTACCATCCAAAAATAACTTCCAAGGGTAAAACGAACAATATAAAGTCCAAATGAAGTGCTAGCAGGCAGGGCCAGCAGCGTGAAAGTCCCACCAACGCGTTACGCCCGCTAAGGCTTCTTTTGGAGCTCTCCCCACACTCATCGAGTGCAACTACATGGCTGCAAACAGGGAAGAGATTCCTACACCAGACGTGGCACGCCATCACCCACACCTCAAAGGAATAGCCAACTACATCCCGCCGGTAGAACAAGACGCCAAAATCTTGCTGCTGCTCGTTAGGGACATCTTGAGGGTGCACAAAGTTCGTAAACAGCGTAACGGACCCCACAACGCACCATTCAAATTTTTGAATCTTACATTTACTTATGAACAACACGCCAATCACATTAACTATCTTGATTTTTCTTTATTCACAGACATCACAGGTAGTATACAAACTGATATTTTTAGAAAGCCTAACTCGAGGAATACACTATTGAGGCTGATAGTAGTTACCCGAGGTCACTCATCTGTGGTATACCAAAGGCCCAATTTCTCCGCCTTAGGCGGCTTTGCTCCATTGAGGAATCTTTTGATCACCAGGCTGTTGAGCTGTCATATAGATTTTACTTTAGGGGATACAGAACAGAAGATATTGAGGAGGCTCACATGTTCGCTAAATCATGTACACGTGCTGAATTATCTGGAGATACCACTATATAACTGGAATATGTGGAACATTTGTGCAATGCATAACAAAGATAACATCACATTCTCAAACAATGCAAGAGTCCATGTCCACATAGCAATGTGACACCGGCCGGTATCACTGGTTTCAAAGTCCCTTGGTCAAGGTTCTTTGGCAAAGGATGCAGGGTGGATGCACAGCTCCAGGTTAGCTGGTTGCACCACAATGTCTTTGTGTAAAAGTCTCTGGCACTGTTTTCTTTTAGCTTTGTGAGAGAACAGTCCTTTTGTCTCTGCAGTTTTACCTACAGAGTGCATCCCCTTGTAGGTATGCCAGTCGTGTTAGCCTGTCACTCTAACACCTGGCGTTTGGCAGAAGGAGATGGCTTTTGGCTCCTTGCGGAAGTGGATCAACACTCCTGGAAGACTGGTTGTCGAGTCTAGTCCAGTAAAGAGGGCGTCGTTCAGGGAGACTCCCTGGAGCTGAGCGCTGGGGCTGAACACTACCCGGATTTGATCGGGTTCCTGAGGGTGGTAGACCCCAGATGATTGGAGCTACCAGCATTCTTCACCTTCCTTCATTAGAGGTGCTGGCTTTGCATGGCCGGTAAGGAATATCTTCTGGATGAAGGCCACAAAGTTGTTTTTGCTCTCCGGTTTCCTTTGTAGGTCGCAGCGGTGCGAAGTGAACCTAGAGATGGCATGTTCTCCATTGTTGGAGAGGCGCCTTCTTGGTGAACGGAATGGTAGCGGGTTCACCCAACTGCCCGGTCCGTCTTTGACAAGCTCCTTGACCGTTAACCTCAGGAACCCTCTATCTTCCATCGATGGTTTTTGCTTGTCGTCTTCCCTTGTGGTCTGGAACGCTGTGCACCCTAAGTCATCGGTGCATGCCTATTGCATGAGAACGTCTCCAGGTATTTTGGTGATACGCCTTTGTGTCTCTTTGTTGACTGCCCTCAGGAGGTTGTTTTCTCCCTGGACATGACGAAGAACAGTCTCTTTTGTCCTTGTAAATCCTTTTGTGAAATGTCTCTGCAATTGTCTCCTTTTACGTGTGTGAAAGAACAGTCTTTTTGTCCCTGTAGTTTCACCTGCAGGATGCAATCCTTTGCGGCTATTCCAGCCGTGGCAGCTGGCTGCTTTGTCGCTTGATATTCTGTGGAGAGGAATGGATGTACGTCTCAGCTTTGTCATTGCTCTCAGGAGGACTGTCTGATTGTTTCTTTTCTTTTGGGAGATCCTTTTGTTGGTAACCTTCAGGAGGTTACTTTCTTCCTTCGGTGGAGTCGACTCGTCATCCTTGGTTGTCTGGACCACTAAGCATCCTAGGCCATTGTCACATCCCCCTGATGTGAGGATGTTTTTGTTGATCTCGGGTATGACCTTGTCTCTTCTCTTCACTTGGCCCTCCTGTCACTTGGAGATGGCCAAGACATGGTTCAGAGAGGGATGTGTGTCCACATTCTGTTATCACCGTTCTGCGGGCGTCAACATAGTCTGTTCCGTGCCCTTTGTCAGTGCACACGTTGCCCACTATTACCCATCCTTGGTCAAGTCTTTGGGCGTATGGTGCGTTGTGGGGTCCGTTACGCTGTTTACGAACTTTGTACACCCTCAAGATGTCCCTACCGAGCAGCAGCAAGATCTTGGCGTCTTGTTCTACCGGCGGGATGTAGTTGGCTATTCCTTTGAGATGTGGGTGATGGCGTGCCACGTCTGGTGTAGGAATCTCTTCCCTGTTTACAGCCATGTAGTTGCACTCGATGAGTGTGGGGAGAGCTATCTTCACTCTGTTGTCCACTGAACGTATAACGTAGCCGCTTGCTCTTCTCCCTGTTGTCTCAGTTGACCCTGCACAGGTTCTGAGGGTGTAGGGTGAGGCATTGTCTTGTGCACTAAGTTGAAGAATTCCGTCTTTGCCAATGATCTGTTACTTTGATCGTCGAGGATTGCATACATCCGGATAGCCTTCTCAGGTTGTCCCTGGGGGTGCACTGCGACAAGGCATATTTTGGAGCAGGATATTTTGTCACTTCCTTTTCCACAAACCTCGGTGCACTGAGACATGACAGATGTTGGATCTCCTTCCTCCCCACCATGCTCCGCTATGGAGGATGGGTCTTTGAGTTGGTGGAGTGTCAGCGCCTCTGGATGTAGAGATGTTACGTGCTTGTCACTTTTGCACACTACACATTTGATGTCTTCTTTACAGTCTTTGGCTAGGTGAGTCGTGGAGTCGCAGCACCTGAAGCAGACTCTGAATTCTCCGAGTAACTTCTTGCGTTCCTCTAGGGACTTCATCCTGAACCCAAAGCATCTGTTAAGTTGGTGTGGCTTCTTGTGTATGGGACATTCCGTTTGGGTCCCTTGGTTTCTTGTCTCCGGCGACCAACTGATTGGGAGTAGTTTGGGTCGGGGGAGACACGTCCGTCCTGTGGACCGAGATGGGTGTTTGAGTGTTACCGTATCTCGCCACTGGTCTCTCATTCCTCAGGCTGCTTGCACTATGTGTGGTTTGTGCACCCAAGATGAAGCTGGGATCGTTCCTTGTCTTTGCCGCTTCGCGGATAAAGCTCAAGAAGAATGGAAGGGAGGGAAGGCGACTTGCTTCTCCCTTTTGTATTTGGAGCCTTGTGAAATCCATCTTTCTTAGAGGTTGTAGGGTAGCTTCTCCAAGATGGGTCTCACTCCACGAGCTGAGTCTAGGACGTTGAGAGCTGTTAAGGAATGGTCTTTTCTTGCAAACTCCAGCTCCTGCAGCAGGTCCCCGAGCTCTTGTAACTTCGAGTAGTCTTTAGTTGTGATCCTGGGAAAGCTGTCGACTGTTTTGAAGAGCGAATCTTCGACTGCTTCGGGACTACCGTAGCACTCTTCTAGCCTTTCCCATACTAGGTCAAGACCTACTTGGGGGTGGTTCGCGTTTGCCATCCGAAGTCTCTTCACGTGCTCCTTGGATTAGTTTCCCAGCCATTTGGATAGCAGGTTGAGCTCTTCCCTTGCTGAGAAGCCCAGGCTCTTGATTGTGTCCTTGAACGTGAACTTCCACATTCGGTAGTTCTCAGGACGGTTGTCAATGTTGGTGAGTCCTGTTTGCACCATGTCACGCCGGATCATGTACTTGGCCATGTCTGTCAGGCCTGAGGCATTGGCGTGTTGGTCACATTGTGAGGTAGTTGCTGGGAGGGTCCATGCGGTCACCTCTTCCTTGGCGTGGACGCGTGATGACTGCTGGTCTGTGTGAGGGGCTGTGTTTTCCCGTGTGGGTGTACCTGCATTGCGAGCCTGTTGTAGTGCATCTGTGGATCACTGTTGCGGCTGTGGCTGTCCCAGGTAGCGTGTACCCTTAAAGGAACAGCGTCTTCACCACGTGGACCTAGCAAGTCTTCGGTGTCTGTGGTATCACTCCCGTCGTGTTGAGATGGCGCGCTGGTGTTTACGCTGAAGAGGCTCCTTACGTAGTCTTCAGTGCTTTGGGCTGGATCCTCTGAGGCTATCCGTCCGTACAGTTGCTCCCCGCCATCCTGTTGCGCGGCTGTTTCTAAGACTTCGGCTTGGGCTATGGCAGCAGCAGCTTCCCTTTCTTGATTTAGGGCCTCTAGGTTAACGTCCACCTCTGTCTTTTTCTGTGCAGCGGTGGCAGTGGCTGCAGCGGCGGTGGCGGCAGCGATGGGAGTGGCTGCAGCGGCGGTGGCGGCAGCGATGGCAGTGGCTGCAGCGGTGGTGGCAGCAGCGGTGGCAGTGGCTGCAGCGGCGGTGGCAGCGGCTGTCTGCTCCTCCTCTTCTATGTGGGCCCTTTCTAGTTTCATGGCTGCCTCTTTCTGAGCGTATGTGACCCTGGCACGTGCGGCCTCTGCGATGGCTCGCGCCTTGGTGGCGTTTGCGCTTGCGCTAAACACGTGAGATTGCGCTGATCTTGCTGACCTTGACGAGTGTCTGGATGTGCTGGAGCGCTGCGATGCGGTCTCCAGGAGAAGCTCTTTTCTCTCGCTTTGGGCGTCCATGATGGCGGTTCGCAGCTGTCACGTGTCAAGTCAATATTATGCTGTAAATCCCTTTCTTGCAGGCTTTCGCCGGTGTTAGCCCTGGCCAATTAAGTGACGTATGCTTCTGACAGCTCTTGGTAGCATGAGTGATCTATCTTTAATTGAGTTATTGCCTGCTCGAGCTGTTGTACAGAATTGCCAGCGCCGGCGACATTGCAAATTCCAAGTGTGGTAGTTTACCAGGCCTTCGCTAATTTAGAGCGGTGCGCTTCAATGTCAGTCTCCTATTTTTCGCGGGCCTTTTGTGTCAGTGTCACTATCCGTTTAGGCCTTGTGTCTGCCTGCGCCTGTTGCATTTGCGCAGCAGTCTCTGTGTCTGAGTGGTCACTCTCCTGCTTGGTGTTTGGTGAGGATCTGAGTTCTGCCATGCTGTAGGTGTGTGTAGGCCTTTAGCCAATGCACGTGGCGTGCAGTCTGTTTACCTGCGTCAGTGATGGATGGCTCAGATAGTGCCAATAGGTGTCCTGCAGCGGTAAGCGTAGGGGTAGCTGTACTTACAGGTGTCCGGTGGCTCTGACCCGTGTCCTGGTGGTGTCCGGGGGCGTGGCCCTTGGTGGCACTAGCCGTGGGAACGTGCGGAGGGTAAGGTGAGATGGTAATTCCTCACTGTCAGGCTGTGCAGAGGGTGGACTCAAAGACAGAAAAGAGCAATCAAAGTTCTGTGTATAGTGCAGTCTGACTACAGTGCTGCTGTCTTTTGTGTGAGCTGCAGGCTGTGTGCAGTGTAAGCTGTTTGCTTGTACTGCTGCAGGCTTCTGTCTAAAGGCTGTAAGCAGTGGCTTCTATGCTGAATTCAAGGTATATAGAATCCGTTTTTACTGTGCTGTGCTTTTTAAACTGCTGTTTGTTTTGCATAAAGCTGTAGCTGTTTGCTGTATAGCTGTGTAATGCTGCACTTTTCTAGCATGAAGGCTATGAGTGACAGCTTCTGTGTCTCTGTCTTACTATCTCTGTCTTTCTATCCTGGAACTAGGGTCACGTTTGAAGTATGAATAGCTCCAGTTAGCTTTAACTCATGTCTTCCCTCTTCCAAAGCATCACAAGTTCTTAATGTCTTTCTTAACTTTATTGAGAAGTAGAAAACAACGTGTAGTGTGAGTAGAAAGTGATTCTCTGTAAGAAATGCTTGCGTGAGGTTAGACTACGGTAAGACAGAAAAGCCTTGCCAGGGGTGGATGCAGACAGATCTGTACTCACTGTGATCTTAGGTGGAAAAAGGAAGTGAGGGGGAATGTGGGTAAAAGGAATAGTCTTGGGACAGACTATCTGGAAACAAACACGAGGGGAGGGCAGAACAGCCCATTCTGAAAAGAATCTCAGAGGTTGCTGTAGCAACTCACTGGCTACCTGCTCATAGGCAGAAAGGGCAACATATTGATACATCACACAGGCACAGTGTGTGTGTGGAACAAATGCATGCAGCTGAACTTAAGGAGCTGACAAGCAGAAGGGGGGTAAGGCAGAAATGTGATTCTTGTTCTATGATAATTGACATTATTTATACAAAGAAAAAGCATAGAATCCCAGTTTTCATTCATTGTGATTCACATTTTGTGATTTATTATTTAACCTGCGGTTGTGGACAGAGATATGTTGGTCGTACGATTCGACCCTTAAAAGTTAGGATCATGGAGCATATTCGTTCCATGAAGAAGATGGACTTTATGCTCCCTGTATTCAAACATTTCGCTAATTGCCCTTCTGGCAATCTGTCAAATTTTCGATTTTCAGCTGTTGAAGAGGTGGGGATAGAATAAAACATCTCAATCAACGTGAGATGTGTTGGATCCATTGATTGAACACACTGCTCCCTTCCGGGATTAATACAGAATGGGATTAAAAACATTTTCTTTGATTTTGCATTATCATATTATTCTGATTGAAGTATATCTATATCTATATTTTTGAAAACATTGTATGTTCCTGTGTCTAGGGGCAATCACATTGGACCTTTGGCCCATCACTCCGCCTCAGGCCAATGAGATGGCTCCCTTTGCCCACCCGCCCCCGCACACCTCTCATTGGCCGGTGCACTCTAACCCAGGGGTCCCCAACCCCTGGCCACACTGCTGCAGCTGCTGCCTGAGGCGAGGAATTGCTACTGCTGGAGGGGGGGGGGTGTTTGACCCCCCCAGCTCCATTTTTGACCCCCTCCAGCTCTGTTTTTAACCCCCTTCAGCTCCGTTTTTGACCCCTCCCCCAGCTCCGTTCTTGACCCCTCCCCAGCTCCGTTTTTGACCCCTCCCCAGCTCCGTTTTTGACCCCCCCCTCCTCACCCCCCCACATACACACTAACACACACACTGACAGACACACTGACACACACAGGGACTGACACACACATAGGGACAGACACACTGACACACACAGGGACAGAAACAATGACACACACAGGGACAGACACACAGTGACACCCCCTTGCCTCCTGGCCTTCACTGCCTTGCCCCCCTGCCCTCCTTTCACACCTTTCAGTCACCGCCCCAATGCCCGCCCGCCTCACAACCACCCGGCCCAGCCGCCGCCCGTTACTTAACTCCCTCCCGCCACCTCCCGCCTCTGCCTTTCACCCGCCCTCCCGCCTCTGCCTTTCACCCACCCGCCGCACTCCCGCCTCTGCCTTTCACCCACTCGCCGCCCACACGCCCGCCGCCCTCCCGCCTTTCACCCACCCACAGCCCGCACTCCCGCCGCCTCCTGCCTCTGCCTTTCAGCCACCTGCCGCTTCACACCCCTGCGCCCCACAGCCGCCGCCCTCACTCAACAGACACCTGCCGCCTCTCACCCACCTGCCACACTCGACACACACCCGCCGCCTCCCACCCCTATGCACCGACATCACTGACTAGCCGCCGCACCACTCAACACCCACCCGGCGCCTCCCGCCTCACACCCACCCACCACACTCACACCCCTACACACCGACATCACTGTCCAGCCTCCGCACGCACTCACCAGACACCCGTCGCCTCACACCTGCTCACACCCTAGCGGGACTCCCACCCACAGCCAGCACTCCACTACCCACCCTCCACCCGTACTGAACACCCACCCGATGCCTCACACCCACTCACACACTAGCGGGACACACACCTCACATTTTTACATCACTTATGTCACCAAAATATACATTGTACTGTGGTGTGTTTACAATAAACCATTTTTAAACAACAATATTGTATTACATTTTCTTCCATGTTTCTTTTCAACTATTTATATATAATAATACCTATTACGGATTTACATCCCGGGCAACGCCGGGTATATCAGCTAGTATTCAATATATTGGAAGCACAAAATGCTCCCTTTGCATTAGGTTCCTTGAACACCCCCGGACTATACTCAAAGGGGTTCTTACACAGTGTTCCTCTGCATTTTTCAGCGGTGCACTCTGGGGATCCTACAAGCCTTAGAGTTATTGGAATTGAATCTGTCTCGGCCACCAAACTTGGAGGAGACAGGTTCAAGACATTATGTATTTGCGAGTCCTATTGGATATATCGTTTATGTACTGTACTCTCACACCATTAGGATTAAAGGAGTGTATTGTCACCAGTATTCAGGTGTAGTATAATTCATGGTCCTTTCTGTCAATTGTTGTCGCTGCTGCTTCAGCTCATTCGATTGCTGCTTGTTATCACCCTGGCCACTCTTTATATACTATTATACAGTCCACTAATGTACTGACAAGTGGCCAATCTTTAGGTCAAATTATTCTTTCATAGTCATACACATAATATATATGTCTCATTCCAACTTGTCAATTTTGATATTAGTTTAGCATTAGTTTTATATAGCTTTACATCTCAAATGCATGCATATTGGACTCCTTCCCCACCTTCCCCTCCCTTCCTCCCCCTCTCTCCCCCTCTCCCTCCCCCCGTTCCCACATTCCTTTCCTTTCCTACCCCCCTTCCCTCCCCCTCCTCCATCCTCCCCCCTCTTTCCCTTCCACTTCGTACATACAGTGGTGACCAACTTTATTCGAAGTTGGCTAGTTCCGCGAATTTCGGAATATCCCGGTGATGTGCGGTTTAGTAACGTTTTCTCCCGGGGTGTATTGCGTTATATTGCGGCCGTGATTTAAGCATTTTATTCCCGCTGGCTGCAATACTGCAATGCCGTGTAAAAACGCATGGGGGCGTTTGCGAGCTGTTGTCTTTGAAGCCGAGAAATTCATGAATTGTAATGCGGTATATACTGTATATATACAGTATATACTGTATAACAACAACCCCTATAACATACACATACAGTACTGTATATGCACATCAATGATACTATAGGCCGTCCCCTGGCGAAATGTGTTTGCAGCAGAGAGAGAACCACTGCTCTCTCTGCGCAAACATCGGCACATTAAAAATTATTTAATATACATTTTTATTCATAGTGTACATGTGCAGGGGGTCTCCGGAGCTGAACCGCGTTGGTTTCAGGTCCAGGGACCCCCTGCTCCCCGAGATACGGCCCCCTTTATGAGGTGCCAGTATCCCTCTGCATTTAAAGTTCCCGATCACGTGACCGTGGCATGTAAACAAAGCAGAGGGATACCGGCACCCCCTAAAGGGGCCTGTAACCCCTACCGCTACCCCCCCGAAAGCCCTAAACAACCACCGTTGGGGCTAATACCCCCTTCACACACCCCCACTACCCACAATAAAAAAAATTCACACACAGCAGCAGCACAATTAATAAATAAATCTAAATAAATAAATGAATAGAAATAAATACATTTAAAATACATTTTTATTCATAGTGTAGATGTGCAGGGGGTCTCCGGAGCTGAACCGCTTTGGTTTTAGGTCTGGGGACCCCCTGCTCCCCGAGATACAGGCCCCTTTAGGGGGTGCCGGTATCCCTCTGCTTGGTTTACAGGCCGCGGTCACGTGATCGGGACCTTTAAATGCAGAGTGATACCGGCACCTCATAAAGGGGGCTGTATCTCGGGGAGCAGGGGGTCCCCGGACCTGAAACCAACGCGGTTCAGCTCCGGAGACCCCCCTGCACATCTACACTATGAATAAAAATGTATTTTAAATAATTTTTAATGTGCCGATGTTTGCGCAGAGAGAGCAGCGGATCTCTCTCTGCTGCAAACACATCTCGCCCCCACCGGCCTATAGTATCATTGATGTGCAAATACAGTACTGTATGTGTACAGTACTGTATGTTAGGGGTTTTAGGGGTTGTTGTTATACAGTATATATATATACTGTATATATATATATACTGCATTACAATTCATGAATTTATGCCATCTGGCGGACACGCGAAGCATTGCAGCCTAGTAAATCCTGAACCATTATCAATTAACACATCAACCGCGCGTCAGCCGGGCATGCGCCTGGCTGGGAGCCCGGCATGCTCCGGGTGAACAGTGTGGCATTCCAGGAACATGCCAGGTACAAGCCGGTGATTACTTCAAATAAAAGCTGCCGCTGCTGTAGCTACACATTTTCTACTGGTTAATATATATACAATATTTGTTTATTATGGGGTATACAGTATCTTAGTGCAATTCATGTATTTTTGTAATTTTATGTATTTACTTTTACAGTATGTATTTTATTTAATGTCTAGCTGATATAGATTCCACCTTATAATTGTCATCTAGTTGTTAGCTTAGTCACATTGAGCTTTTTTTATTTGCGTCTTAGTAATCAGTTATTTTAATTTATATGCTCAGCATTCATTTGACGGTTCTTAAGCTCTCTCACAGCAATTATGGGCAACAGCTGATCTTTAAACTCTATGCTGTCTGTTGCGTGACTATTTAAACCCATCACTGCTGTGAGCTAATCACCCCTGAGGAAGTCACTCACGTGACAAAACGCGTTGTGACGTAGTGACGTACAACGTTAAGGAGCAGATCAAGTGCTGAGAGGTGACCCTGTCCCTGAAACAAGCCGTGGTGTATCGGTGACGCCAGCACTACATCGTTGGCATTGGGCAGACTAAGGAGCCCTGCTGTGGACCTCAACCATCTCAGATGAGGATACCCTGAGGCAAAGACACAACTGGCTATCAGCGTCTGTGTAATACCTTGAGATCCGCTCCCCAGCTGATGCGCCTGGTTACAGCTTTCTCTCAACTGAATGTTTCTTTTATCCATTATGTGAGTGCAAGTCCTGGTGCCTACTCTCTCTTTATTTAATACATTTTGCATACAGTATTGTGCTATGGAGCTGGCGCTTCTTTTTCTTCTTGTTTTGTAGGTGTAATAGGTTATGTCTCTTTCTAATAGGAGTAGGGAGATGGGGGAAGGGAGAATGAACACTCTTGCTACTGTCAGCAGAGAGATGGGGGTGCTGGGGCTAAAACGTATTTAGAAGAGAGGTACCTACGAAGAGACATAAGCTGAAAAAGAAGGCCCCTAATGTAGCACTCCCCACAGTGTTGTGATTATTTAATTAATATGTGACTTTTAATAGTGGATTAATAAAATAATATTGGACTATACAACATGAAGGTATGTCTCTTTCTACCTGTCTTTCCCTCTGTTATGTAAGTCCTGCTAGCTGCAGGTAGTAACAGGTTAAATCTGTGGGCTTTTGAACCCCCTCATGCTCCTCCTATATATTGCACCGACACACTTTATTCGAGCAAATACCCAGTATGTACCTGGCAGATACCTGGAATGCGCCGCTCCTCACCTCTGACAAGCCCCGTTGCGTTTGCCTTCCCAGCCTGGGTTCATGCCTGACTGACGGGCGGCTGATCTGTTAAATGATAATGATTAGGATTTAATAGGCTGCAATGTCGCGTGTCTACCAGATGGCATAAATTCATGAATTGTAATGCAGTATATTATATAATGCAGTATTGCAGCCAGCGGGAATAAAATGCTTCAATCCCTGCTTGGAAAATACCTCAATGCACTCGGGCAGAAAACAGTCACAAACCTCAATACACCCGGGTATACCCGAATTCGTGGGACTAGCCGAGCTCGAATAAAGTGTGTCGCCAGTGTAAGTAAGGTGGTGACTCATGGCCTGTGTAAGCCTATCTGTTATAGGTATTAGACCATGAATCTGCCCCTTCTTTGTCCTCCTAGGAAGGAGTGGCCAATTTAGTTTAGTCCTGCTCCTGCTCTGGAAGAGAGGAGGCAAAGAGCTGTCAGTCTCTCCTATGGCAGGATGAGCATGCTCACCCTCAGTCTTTGCACTGAGGGAACATCAGATTCAGCCACCGAAGACCAGGGGCCATCACCATCCAGAGGTCTGGGACCTCTGAGACTCTGCATTGCTGTAAGGAGATCTGCAGTGGATGCATGCCATACAATAAAGACCCTTGTTATCACACTCCTGTCTAAGTATCAGTCCTTGGGCAGGAGGGAGGGAATCCAGTAGTGGGGGCTGACTTCTGGATACCCTGGAACCCACTAAGGCTGGAGGTGCTGAACACCGAGAGAACGAACCTAAGCCTGTCCTAATCTCCATTACATCGCAGATCCAACTCAGCTCTCCTGACCCTAAAAGGTATTGCACCACACACTAGGTACACTGGCGACACACTTTATTCGAGCTCGGCTAGTCCCACGAATTCGGGTATACCCGGGTGTATTGAGGTTTGTGACTGTTTTCTGCCCGAGTGCATTGGGTTATTTTCCAGGCAGGGATTGAAGCATTTTATTCCCGCTGGCTGCAATACTGCACAGTTATATATATTATAATATACTGCATTACAATTCATGAATTTATGCCATCTGGTAGACACGCGAAGCATTGCAGCCTATTAAATCCTAATCATTATCATTTAACAGATCAGCCGCCCGTCAGTAGGCATGAACCCAGGCTGGGAAGGCAAACGCAACGGGGCTTGTCAGAGGTGAGGAGCGGCGCATTCCAGGTATCTGCCAGGTACATACTGGGTATTTGCTCGAATAAAGTGTGGGTGCAGTAGAAACAGTGCTACATAGGTATCCATGTGATCAGGCGAGATCACCTAGAAGCTTCAGCCTACTCCATAGCAGACTGTTTTCTGCACCTGGACATTTCCTCTCATTCACTCCACTGGGACTGGTTTGAACACCATTTTACTTGCTACACTCGTTAATTGACATATCTTGCACTGTGTTTTACTATATTTAAACATTATTTCACAATACACACTGTTTTTTATTGATCACAATAAATCCCTTTTACACTTTTTTGTTAATTTTTTTTTTAGGGTGTTCTTATATAGCGCTGCTACTTTTACGTAGCGCTTTACAGAGACATTTTGCAGGCACAGGTCCCTGCCCCATGGAGCTTACAATCTATATTTTTGGTACCTGAGGCACAGGGAGAAAGTGACTTGCCCAAGGTCACAAGGAGCTGACGCCAGGAATTGATCCGGGTTCCCCTGCTTCAAACTCGCAGTGCCAGCCAGTGTCTTAACTCACTGAGCCGCTCCTTCTCCCACTTTAATAACAATAGGTTAGCACTACATTTTTACTGTATATATATATATATATATATATATATATATATATGTATATATATATATATAATATATATTTATCAAACACACAGAATTGTGTCGCAATCAAATCACCCCCTTCACACGTCAAATAAAGTCAAACCCAGGAGTAAGATAACTAAATCCTCTGGGGGTGCCAGGGACTAATATGATATAGAGCACACAAAAAGAAAAAAAGCAAGTCCTCTAAATAGCACTCAAAATTGACAAATAAAATGTACAATTCAACGATTGGACTTTATTAGTAATCACAGAAAAGACAAAAAAAATAAAAAATAAGTAAAAGAAAATAATACCGCTAATCTCCCAAGAATAAATACTGAAAACCAAGTTAAAAAAGAGAAGAATAAGTAACAAACTATAGTCTATATAAATAATTCCCTACTGAAACAAGGCTAAAAAAAATAATGAACATGCCATGAAAAATAATATGAAATACCTGAAAAATAAGCCTATAATAATAATAAATTATAACTAATATTGCTATATGCAGACACTACTATAAAGCTGCGTAGAATGTATATACAGTATAACCTCAAAGTACACCAGGAACCAGCCACATTAAGCAGAAGTCTGCCTTGCTGTCTAATAATGATGGAACAAAACAGCCACAGTAAATGTGAAATATTGCAGTCGCAGATGAAAAAGAACAAACAAGCAACATAAATAGAAATGTCCAAATGAGACAACCCAGCAGTGTGATATGCGGATACGCGTAGTATAGTCTCAATTTCAAAAGTGAGAAAAAAAGAGAAAAAAAAAAATCATTAAATAATATCTTTCATCCTGATCAAGTGTCCGTTGAAAGTCCAGTAAGAAATATTACAAAAAATAATGTGTATATAGGCTAATATCCAGTGGTAATAGTACAAAAAACGTATATTCTACTTGGTATAAGTAAATCAGCAAAAAAATTGTATTATACTCATCGGCTCTAAAGTGTCTTCCTGTTGCTATATAAAACCTGAAGTGTGAATGCTGGTCCTGACTGCATGGTCAGAATAGAGCTACAGTAGTATATCTGCTATCACCGTGATATTCCGCTGCAGATGAATAAAACACCCTTGGTGGTCCTGCGTCACCGCAAAGTTGAAAACAAGCACGCAGGGACTGACAATCGACAATCCTCAGTTGGTAGGCAGAGCATCTGCAGCCAAAGTCCTTGCCCCTTCACAGCGTCAAGTGTGTCTGTAAGGCTGCGCTTATAATGCCGGCGATGGCGACGTCGCCCGAAAACAAATGCATTGCCGCCACCGCGAAAACTGGTAGCCGGCAAAATTTGATTTTTCAAGGGCTGTCGTCTCACGTGACAGCCCTTGAACCAATCAAATGGCCGGAAACCCGCACCGCTGCCGCCCGGTGAAATATAACTTTCGCCGGTGACGACGGCAACGGGTGTCGTCACCCGTCATGTCGCCGTCGACGGCACTATAGGCGCAGCTTAAGGCTGCATCCATAGACACAGCAGCCGCGCGGAGGAGTGTGGAGGCGCGCGGAGGCTGAGGGAAAGCGGGTGCTTTTCCTGGACTTCGTTCGCACGCCGTCCGGGGGCGTGTCTATGGGCGGGCCAGTGACGTCACGGGGTCTGCTGGTTCCCGTCGGGGGACCTCATAATCGCCGTGGTCAGCCTATCCCTGTTCTATGTGATTGCCTTAGGGGCATTACTCATTACAGCTACAGCTCGCATGGTGTTTAAAGTTCTGGACTCCGGTATGGATACGGTTAATATTGTTGCCTCTGCTTGATGCATGCGTGTCTATTAGGCTAGTAGCGCCGAACATTGAGGTTAATTCCTCAATCTGCTACAGTGAAGTCACGGCGCTTGTTCACCCTCATTGGGCGAACTGCTCACGTGACCGCCTGATTGCGCGAAAAATCCGTTTTGACTGATTTCACGTGCATCACGCTCCCCCTCCCGCTTCCGCACACACGTGCCCGCACGCTGTATAGACGCGATCACTGCCTTTAGGCAGTCTGATCGCGTAGCGTGTGGACGCGTCAGCGCGGTCTGCACTTCTATGGACGCAGCCTAAGTCAAAAGCACAACTCTTGTATTTGGTAACTTGCGGAGGGCTTCACGGTGCATGATACAATTAGCACCACACAGACTCCTCCATAACGTCATGCGTCCACAGGTCAGGGACACACCTATGGTAGTAGGTGGGGTACGGAAGGCTTCACAATGCATGCTGCAGTTAGCATCCAAGCGCGTCTTTAGATCAGCTGTGGTACATCATACCGGGAATAGCAGCAGTACACCGACAGCAGCAACGGAGATATAGTATCAAAAAGAGCCTGCAAGAGCAACGAAGACACGATATCACAAGGAACCTCCGACGGCCGTTTCACCCATTGGCTTCTTCCGGGAGTATAATTTCCATGATGAGTAGCTGTGCAAGTTTTTAAATTCGCCGCCAATCCTATGTGAAAAACCATGTGACTTCATTTAGTTGCAGGTAATTGCAGCTGGCACAAACCTTTGTTACTAAACCTACAGTACAGGCATACCCCGGTTTAAGGACACTCACTTTACGTACACTCGTGAGTAAGTACATATCGCCCAATAGTCAAATGGCAGCTCACGCATGCGCCTTTCAGCACATCCTGAACAGCAATACCGGCTCCCTACCTGTACCGAAGCTGTGCACAAGTGGGGAAACTGTAGAGCCTGTTACAAATGCGCTATTTACATCAGTTATGCGCGTATATGAAGATTGCAATACAGTACATGCATCGATAAGTGGGAAAAAGGTAGTGCTTCACTTTAAGTACATTTTCACTTTACATACATGCTCCGGTCCCATTGCGTACGTTATTGTGGGGTATGCCTGTATGTGCCCGATTTGGGATGTTACTGATTGGTCAGAGGAAGTCACATGGTTTTTGTGACAGCCAATGCATTTTTTGGCAAATGCTTGTTTTCTATTGATTGTTATTTTTTCGATTCTTGTTTATTGTTTGGATTAAATTATTTTGAATTTGAATGGATTGTTTTTAGTACATTTTAGGATTGGTTAGAGTTTTAAATGTATTATTTCTTTTGTTGGCTACTGGTTTAAAATAATTTATTTATTTGTTGGCTACTGTTTTTATATATATTATTGATTTGTTGGCTACTGGTTTAAATTAATTCTTTTTTTGTTGGCTACTGGTTTTATTTCTATAATTGATTGGCTGGATAGATGTTTAATTATTTGTATTCTTAGGTTTTGGAATAACATAATTGTAATTCTTTTGCTGTTTTAGTGATAGATTCATGTAATTGATGTGTAGTTGAAGTTTTTTTTAGTTCTTTTATTGTTGGGGTGTTTAGGTGCTTTTAGGTGTATTTCTTTGATTATTATGTATTTTTGGCCTTAATTATTTTTATTAGGTTAATCATTGGGTGATATAGTGGCTTATCATGCTCATATTATATGGGTATGATATACCACTATGCCAATCAATGGTTAGAGGGTGGGTATAGTGGGTCCAGGGTGGGTGGTTAGGCCTCCCGGGTGGGTAGCGGGTGAGGGTGGGTTAACCCCTTAATTACTATAGCGGTTATTAACCGCTTAGGTGATTAAGGTGTTATGGGACATTAGATTGTATTTTTGTTCTTGTTTTCTTGCTGGCATAGAAGGATATGGACCTGGAGCATGCTGATGAGGATGCCTTTCATGATGGCAGGGATAAGTTGAATGTTTTATTTACTTTGTTTAAACTGGCTGCCTATTGTTTGCTTTTATAATGGGCAAATGCACTATTATCCATATGTTGATAATAGTAATTTTGCCCATTAATGTACTATATGTGTTGGGGTGGGGGGTTGTTGGAGGTAGAGGAGGTTCGTAGTAGGGTTGTTGTGTTTAAAAATATTTATTTAGGGTAGCACAGGTGGGTGAAAGTGGCATTTGGCCCTTGCTGGGTGTTTGGGTAGGTAGTGGGAGGGGTTAACCTATTCATTACCTTAGCCGTATTAACCACTAAGGTAATGAAGCGGTTAACTCCACTCACACTTCTCCCCCAACTCCCCACCCCCTGCAAAGCCTAAACACCCACCACGGCCCAAATGCCACCTTCACTCACCCCGCTACCCAAAATAAAGTTGGCTAAAGTACATTGTCATAGCGGTTAGCCGCTAAGATAATGAAGTTTCCTGTAAATGCATTTTTATTGCATGGGATTCATGCTGAGGGTCTCCGGTGCTGATATTAATGGGTATCAGCAGGTTCTCACCACCTTCACGCCAACTTTTCCTGGCAGGATGACTTTGTTAGAATATCGCCATTCTAGAGCCTTGATTAGCCCCAATAACCTACTCGAGGCTACTAGGATTGCACGAATGTGAGAAACTGCTGATAAGTGACTTATCGTGGCTCGACTGGCGATTTAAAAAAAAAAATGCTGATAAAGGCTTTTATCGGCCACTTATCGAGGCTTACTGAATAGTAGTAGGTCTTTTTGGTCGAAAAGGCCTTGATAAGTGCCTTATCTAGGCTTATAGCATAGGCCCATGTGATGGCAGATACAATTGATCTTTTTAGAAAGGAAAGGAATACAGGGTTATGCAAAATAAGTAAACATGGGAAGGATGTTGATCAAGGGAGTAATCTGATTCATTATTTGGAGTCAGGAAGGAATTTATTTTTCCCCTTATGAGAAATCATTGGATGATGTTTCACTGGGGTTTTTTGTTTGCCTTGCTCTGGCTCAAAATACTTTAAATATAAATATAGGATAAGTATCTGTCATTTAAATTTAACATGGGTTAAACTTGATGGACATATGTATTTTTTCAACCGCATCTACTATGTAACCCTATATGTGATTCACTCCCAAAGTCACTTATTCACCTGACAAGGTATTCAAAACATATTTAAAAAATATTGATTGATTCACGAGAAAAAAAAATGTTAAATAAGAAATTGAAAAATAAACGTTCAAAATGTAAATAAAAAAAAATCATAAAAATATAAAATATAGAGATAGATGCTAAAAATGTGTAATAAAATGAAATATATGGAGGGATGAAAATTAAATTAAAAGAATAAAACAGTAATGATTCGGTTTATTATTATTAAATAGAATCAATCCTCTATGAACAAAGCCAAATCTATTTCTAAGTTTAGGCCATGGGGGGACATGGTGTGGAGTTTATGGATCCAATACGTTTCTCTCTTTCGAAGTTTCTTCATCTTGTCCCGCCTTCCTTTATCACGAGACCACCTCGATACATTTCATTGTGATGTTACCGTTTCATTATGGTAAGTGTGATAATTCTTGGAAACAACATGCTTAGTGAAACCTGCCACTATATTTCTATTGTGCTCAAGATATCTAGCTTTTGGTGTAACCTACGTACTGTTTGGAGCATGGACATTCTAACACATAAACCGTGAATGAGTAATTACAATTGATGAAATTCTGTATTTCTCAGCTTTTTTTTTTGCCTCTTGATGTGACACCTATTTTCTTTATAGTCTTGAAGATCACGTCAGACATCTTCGGAAGTTACATCTAAAACATCCCTGTAATGTTTTTCAAATTGGTTATTGTGTTACGATTTGTGCTCCTAAGTTCACTTAGAGCTATATAATTTATTAGATGTTTATGCTTTTTATAAATAGCCATTAGATTTTCTGTTAATATGTTACTGTATTAACACTTTCATCTTCTTTTAGGATGTTCAACTACTTTTTGAAAATTCTTCTAATATTTGGTGCTCCCTCATTATATCGCGTAATAAATGTTATTTAGTTTTCCATATTTTCTTGTATATTTAGTTGTCCTATTTCTGGAGAAGTGACTGATACTAGAGACTTGTGAATCAGACCTTCATCATAATGCTTCTCTTTAAACCTAATTTGAAGTGTTTCCGCATCTTTGAGAAAATTAGAATCCCCTGTGCAGTTAATACGGACCCTCCTGAACTGTTCAACCACTCGCCCACTCATCGACTATATTCTTAATCCAACCGGGGTGGTGTTCACCCCTTGCGTCCAGGCACCTGTTATAGTCTACCTTTTTTTCCAATATTTTGGTATCTAAAGGTCCTGGTCCTTCATTAAATAGTTCCAAGTCTAGAAAATATTTGTTTTCCGGATATTTATTGTACTTTTTGTATTTTGTATTATGGTATGCATCATGCACTTTGGCTATGGAGCTTTGTTTACCTATATCCTCATTCATTATCCTCTAATGAATAGCCATCCACAGCTGTTTTCATTCTATTTTAATGTAGTAGCCATTCATTGGTTAAATATCTAATTCAAAGGGCGTATAAGGACGCTATCCCATCATCATGTTTAGTCGCAGTTTATACAACGAAATGCGTAGGGACGTATTATAGTTATATCACGGCATAGCGCGCGCCCGGCACTATAGAACGTGCCTTACACAGCTGGGAGCAATACATTGTTGGGACCCATTGTGAGGCACAGGGCACCCAGTGGATAAAGGGAGTAGTCGAACCTCTGATCCTGTTTCACAGAGAGCATCAATCACGCTTTGTGCAGTAACACTCAACGCTTTTATAAGATGCACATTTTCAATTTACAACTCCTGAAAGATATAGTTGATATCCACATGTCAAAATGAGACCTGAGTAGCTAGAACATAAACGAATATATAAATATATGTTCACCTTGCCAGCTCGGCTCTGAGACTGGGCTACCATGATTGTGAGCAACAAAAATACTCGGCAGGCATCATTTTTTTTTATTTCTTCATTTTCACTCAGCCTACATCCTACAGACACAGATGCAGCCATCCCTGGCATATTTATCACCTACCAATGTAAGCGGAAGAATGATCAGCGATTAGTTTCCTAGAAATAGCTTCTAACTGACACATGGGAAAGTCATATTTAAAAACAATTTCTGACTTACAACTTGTTTTCTGTCTATGGGCAATGCTGTGTCAGTAAGACAGGCACCTTCTGACTGTTTAGTCACTGGTTTCATCTACCAAAATGAATCCCCAGTATAGGGGACACTGCCTCATACATAGAAAGTCCAACGACGCAGTACTAATGAGTGACTCAATGTGCTTCCAAACGTTCTAAATATTCCATTCCTCCAGAATTAAATAGATATAACAAAGAGTAAATGCTGCACACCACAATATGATAAAGAGTGATACAATTACCGGTTCACCTATATTAATACTAAATGGATACATATACAGTTCACACATATGGGCTCAACAATTATTTATCCTTAAATAGTTTCATTGAAGAGAGATTATGCTTTTACTACTGTTTGCTCCTGTTCTCCTTTTATGCTTAATATCTAGTAAATTACCTTTGGACAATCATACCTCCATTTTTAATTTTTATATTTACACTGATCACTATGGTTTTCATATCTGTGCTATTTTTCTGTTTTATTGCTGTGCTTACACATTTCTCCCCCCCTCTTTTTCGTGCATGAACCTTGAACAAATAGTCACCATCACATCCCTATTGCAAGCTTATCTGGACATGGCATTAGTTACAAGCCACGCTCAACCCGCCATTAAGGGGTTAAACATGAGGAGGAGCAACCATCTCACGATGAAATCAGAGCAACAACAAGCAAGAGAGGCACTCAATGGCTGTTTGCCAGTTGCTAAGCGACAAGGAGGAGTTGGATTCGCCGATTGATGACATCAACGGAGTGACATTACCCAGGAGGCAAGACCACGGACGGTGGGTTACAGGATACAAGGAGGAGGAGCCATCGACTGATGACGTCAACGGAGCGACGATAGCATAGATGCTAGCCGTATTACGTTTTTGCGGTCATTATAGAGAAAGACAGGTGCAAAAATCCACCAATATAGGTGCTCAGAGGTGTGTGTGAATTGCTGGAAGAGTTTTCCCTTATTTGCGGTCAATATGAATATACGGGAAAACTGTTAATATATGCAATGCTTGCCAGAAGCTAAAATGATGGAGTATTAGGGTTAGGTGACTCATTGATGATATGACTTTTATTGCTGCATGTATAATTATGAAGGGAAGGGAGGTGGGGCCTTAATTATGTCAATGTATGATGAGCAGGCAGTTCCACATGTACATAACTTTTCAAAATGTTGTTGTTTCTATAAATTTTGTTTTTTGGGATATAGATAATATAAAATGTCTGATCTGAATAAAGCTAAATAGCGGAAAGTGGTAGGGGTGGAATTTCTGTTGAAGATCTTGGAATGATATTATTCAGCTTTTATCTATTAAGTCTGCCACCTTTTGGATATTGGCCTCTTTAAAATGTTTAAAATCATTAGGGTCGCAACCCGAAGGGAAATCCGGGTTACAAAAATAGGAGTCAACACGGAAGGAGAGGTTGTCAATTTGTGTTTTTCTTTATTCTTGGTCCATATCTTCCACGTACACCTCATTGCTCCCGGGCATGTCTTGCCCGGAACCATCTCCCCCCCCCCCCCCCCGGGATCATAGAATCGCTGCGAGAGTGAGGGGAGAGACATAGGAGGACTCAATCTCCAAACAGCAACACGACACTGGATTGTTACACCAAACCACCGCTTGTTTTAAGTGGACTGAGTAATAGTATTTAATAATATCTGGTACTCCCAGGCCTCCACACGCCTTAGATACTAACATTACCGACCTTGCCACTCTTGGTCTTTTATTTCTCCATATAAATTGGAAAATTTTATTTAGTAAATTTCCAGCATTATAAGGTCTGGGACGCATGGCCTGAGAACTAGAAAAATAGAGCCTAGTAAACTCTCTCAACCAAAGGTAAAACCTAGTACCGGATCCGACGCTGGGGAGATAAAGGGGACAAGCTCCTTCCCTTATCTCCCTTCCCCCCTCCCTTCTTACCCTTTCCTACCCCCCCTCTCTCTTCTGTTCTTTTTCACATCTTTCAAGTAATAAAGCACTTAAAAACTTTGAAGGTAGTAGCCTTCCGATTGGAGGCCCAGAAGTATTTAAATGTTCTAAAGATAAGATGGAGTTTCTGTTGGCTTTAATGAAATGTATTAAGACCTTATGGTCAGAATATATGTTTAAATACCAAAAAAGATAGTTCTATTGTTCAGATGAAATCTATGTACATTGTTCTTCCTGTTTCAAAGTTTTGACGTGATACCACAAAAACAATAAAAAAACGTTTGAAATAAATGTTTTTTCTTTGATGCACCTGGAGCAATTATTTTGCAATAGTTTTGCACCTAGAGATTTTAGTAAATGACCTCCATCGAGAGCCATGTAGCTCTGCACAGAGTCTGGTGGGCTGTGAAGGATGCTGGGAGCGGCGTTGAAAAGACGTCATGCTGTACTGGCTATGAATCGGACGCCCCGGGGTCCCTCTCTCCGAGGATTAGGACTCCAAACATTAAAGTAACAAATACAATGTATTAAACTAAATAAAGGAATGATTGTTATATGTTACCTATTTAAACCCTACATATGTATACCATCATCATCTTCAGTCCTTGTTGATACACTGCTGGATGAAGGCTCCCCAATGATCTTCAAACAGCTGCAGCTTCTCTTCTCTGCATTGCTCTAACTCATTTTCTGATTTCATACTCCCATTTTACATCATAATGGTCTTTCGACATCCTTTGAAATCTAGTCCAACCATGCTCATTTCGTTTTGCAATATGTCCGGTCCACTGCCATTTCAATTCCTTCACCTGTGATGATGTCACAGACTTTTGTTTGCATTATTTTCCCTTTCTTCAAGGGTAATACCCAGCATGCATCATTCCATGCATTTTTAAGTTGTCTGGAGCTTCTGAATTGTCTTTGCATATAGGGTCCAAGTTTCACATCCATACATGAGCCCAGGCAGTATACACTGGTCAACCAGCTTCCTTTTTGAGTCACAGTGGAAGTTTCCCTTGCAAGTTTGTCTTGTTTCTTCCATCTATTTTAATCTTCGTAGAGTGGACACATTTGCTCAACAACATTTTGGTCTTGCTGAGATTCCTATGAAGACCCACTTTGTTACTTACTTCGGTGAGTTCTCTGATTTGTTGCTAGAGGTCTTCTGGACTTGTGGCAAAAATAACAATCTCATTTGCAAATTGTAGGTGACTCAAGTATTCACCATTTATTTTGATTCTTTCCCTTCCTCCCCCCCCACCCCCCATTCAATGTCTTAAACAATTCTTCAGGTGTTGCTGTAAAAAACATTGGTGGCATGGTGTCTCCCTGTCGCACTCACTTGCTGAACTTTATCTTGCTTGTATCTTCATGTAATCTAATGGTTGATGTGGCATACTCATAAATGTACTTTATAATATCAATGTACGCTTCTTCAATACTTTGGGGCCTATTCTATAAGCCTCGATAACCCACTTATTGAGGCCTTTTCGGCCAAAATGCCTACTGCTATTCAGTAAGCCTAGATAAGTGGGCGATAAAGGCATGAATCGACAATTTTTTCAGCCGTCCAAAACAGATCACCAGGTGAGCGGCGATAAGCCACTTCGTGCAATTCTAGTAGCCCCGATTGGTTTATCAAGGCTAATCGCGGCTCTAGAGTAGCGAGTTTCTCCCAAAATCCGTGAGGCTGGGGAGAACCTGCTGAGAAAGTGGCGAGAGAAGACTTAGAAAAACAAATGCTTTTTTTTCTGCATTGGATTGATGCCAGGAGTGTCTGGAGCAGCGGGTAGCGGGCGTGGGTGAAGGTGGGTTTTGGCCCTTGGTGGGTGTTTAGGCCTTGTGGGGGGTTGCGGTGGAGTTAACTCCTTCATTACCTTTGCGGTTAATACTGCTAAGGTAATGAAGGGGTTAATGTTTCCCGCTATCCACCTGATAGGTATAAACACTCACCAAGGGCCAAATACCAACTTTACCCATCCGCGCTACCCACAATAAACATTCAAAACTCAACAACCCTACTACCCACCTCCTCTACCCTCAACAACCCCCCACAAAACATACAGTACATTAATGGGAAAAATAACAATTATCCAGATATGCATAATAGCTCATTTGCCATTATAAAATAAAACATTAGCCAGCCAGCATAAATAAAGTAAATAAAAACATTCTACTTACCCCTGCCATCATGAAGGGCATCCTCGTCAGCATACTCCAGATCCATGTCCTCCGTTGCCAGCAAGAGTACATGAAAAATACAATCTAACGGCCCCTAACCCCTTAATCACCTTAGCGATTAATAACCGCTATAGTAATTAAGGGGTTAACCCACCCTCCTCGCTACCCACCCGGGAGGCCTAACCACCCTCCCTGGGCCCACTATACCCACCCTCTACCCATTGATTGGCACAGTTGTTAATCATATCCATATAATATGGGCATGCTAAGCAACTAGAGCACTCAATGGTCAACCTAATAAAAATCATAAAGGCCATAAATGCTCAAGAATAAAACAAATACACAAGCACCTAAACACCCCAGCAATAAAATAATTATAAAGCCTAATAGTACACATGAGTAAAAATGATCTATTATCTATCACCAAGAATCACCAAGCAAAAGAATAAAAACTATGTTATTCAAAAACATAAGAATTAAATTAAATAAACACCAAAATGACCTATTTCAGTTTGATTGTCATGTTGATTTGTTTGACATAATTTAGGACTCAATTTGAGTTTGATTTGATGGGCATTACCGTTACAGTTTGTAGAAATGTGAAGCACTAACATAGTATTTTTATTTATTTTTTAAGCTATCTTTTGCAAAATATAATGCAAACTCAAATTCGTCTCAGAAATATTACGTTATGTTGATTCGCTTCAAACAAAAAACAAAACAAAGTACGATGCAGACGGATTGTCTGCTTAACCGCGCGGAACGACAACTTTAATAGACGCAACATAATAGATGCAATTCATGTTAGAGAATAAGAGAACATTTTCATTTTTATTCCGCTACTTATCGCCTTGTCAAACCGCGCAGTTTGACAAGGACAGCATCACAGCTACTAGAATATCCCCTTAATGGTCTATTGTTTTTAAAGTATTTGGGCTACAGACCTGAAACAAAACCAGTGAAATTCAGTACAGGATTCAGCAAAGAAATGAAAAACCACAGGCAATGGAGCTTGGTTACTAATGCCTGACCCCGGCTGCAAAACTGGGGTGAAAAAGAATTTCACCAGATTGATAAAAAAAAAAGCCAATCGCTTTCGATGGGATTCCTTCTCTTTGATAAATGGGGGACTGGGTGGCACTGGTTTTGCCTCCGTTTTACATGTGGGAGACTTTATTAAATAGACCAATGGGACTCTTTGTGGAAAGTATATTATGGCAACGTTTTAAAAGGAAGTTGGACCACCGTAATCTCTTCCTTGTCTCTCCCTTATCATTGCTCATTTTCCTTATTACTCCTCTTGAATGGAGTGAGCATCCGCACAGAGCTGGAGAATACATGTCCATCCAGTTTTAAAACAAAGAAAACAAATCAGATTCTAAACTATGAATACCTATAATATTTATTGAGGTATCAAACACCTACATTTATCATGGTGCTGCTAAATCAAATTGCAGGACAATTTGTGTGTTTTTTTTTAATAACATGGCAGTGTAGTCGGCTTCCTCGGAAAGATCCAGCAAACACTATAAGTAACAATTTGACACCGTGCTAAAGAATATTTTGGATGCGTTTTCTCCTGGTCCTCTGCGTTTCAAGCATTTCAGCTACTTACGTTTCATCTTTAAGACTAATGCTGGATTTATAATGGACATGCCAACAATTGACAAAGCGAAAACAACAGACCTCTAGTTTTGAGCAGTGGTGGACTTACCTTTTTGCCACCCATAGGCCGGCGGGGTGGTCTTCTTCCGCAGCAGATTAGCGACGTCAAAGGTAAGAATCACATACATACACACATACACACACAAATTGCCTCCCGCAAAAAAATTGCTGTTCTAGGCTACAGCCTAGTCAGCCTTGTTTGAAATCCGCCCCTGGTTTCGCGGACTGCAGGATGCCCTGGCAATGAAAAGGTTAAACTAGAGGGAATTAAAAAAAAAATGGCAGTTCTGCAGTCAGGCACCACCCAGGTCAGACAAGGTTAAAGGTTAAAAAAATTAGATTTGGGGGAGGGGAAGTATTGTGTATTTACGTTGGCACCACTTGTGTCAAATAATGATTGGGTATGTCTCTGTCAAATTATAGAGGGAGGTATGTCTATACACTGTATGTATATCTTTATTTCTTTAGCACCAACCATGTACAGAGCGCTTCACAGCAGTAATACATGGGACTAGAGATGGGTGAATTCCACAACTACGGTGTCCCTGCGATGCCAAAAGACCTCCTACGCGTTTCGAAACTATCCCTGACGAAGAAACCCACTATTTGGAGTTTCGAAGCGCGTAGGAGGTCTTTTGGCATCGCAGGGACACCGTAGCTGTGGAATTCAAGCGGTGACGTCACAGGAAGAGTTGTTCGACGGACTCTGGGAGAAAGCAGTAAGCAGACTCCTGAGTAAAGATTGACGAAAATTCACCCCACGGCAAGCGGTTTACCTGCAGATAAGACCATTATACCAATGCTTATGTCCTAGTCACTTTTGTGTGTATGCTTGTTTTTTCTTCTTTTTTTCTTGAGGGAATCCATCCAGAAAAGAACTTTGTCTACAACCTTATCCAACCTTACCTCAGCGCCACAGGAGGTGTTTTTCCCCTATGTCACCAAATCTAGGTAGGAGATGCCAGATCCACTTCTTTGGGCAAGTCCAGGACTACCATTTTGGACTAAACATCACAGGTTTTATAATAGCACTGTTTGCATGAGCGCTATTGTTCACCTTTATTTCCACCAGGTTAACCTTTCTTATAGACTATAAGCTCTTAGGGGCTGGGCCCTCCTCACCTACTGTAACACTGTATGTAAATTCTTGCTATCCTACTGTTTTCGTCCACCAACCCTATTGTACTGCGCTATGGAATATGTTGGCGCAATATAAATAAATGATAATAAAAATACTAGTAATCAGGTATTGCATACTGTCTAAAATAGCTCACAGGGGCTGAGCTGGCTGTTTCCAAAGCGCGCAGAGGAGAATGACACGCTCCCAACAAAGAATAAAGTGCAGAAAATCCACAAACCTTGGAGAAAAACCAGCAAAACAAGCTATTCCCCAGGAGATTATCACTTCAAATCCCAGGACTATTTGCTTCCATTTTTTGCTTAACGGATACAAAATAAACCATAACTTGGGTAAATTGACTCATTCTCTGCTGGGTTTGACCACCGCAATGAAAGGCCAGGCTGTTAATCAGCAAACAGCCAAGAGGGATGAGAGTCTTGCCGTTGTTACCACTTCAAATGTCTGCAGCATAATGCCACTACTATGTTCCGGTACCCTATGTTTATTGTTTTCATGCTTCAATCAGCAGCATGACAAGCGCTCAGATGTCTTACAGGTGCACGGACTGTGCCCGGACACTGCGGGACCCATTCTGTTACCTTATTTATATGCTGACTCACCTTGCTTTTTTTTAAACTTTTTTTTAAAAGGTGGACACCAACAGTTTCCTATTGTCTTCCAGTAACCACAAACGGTCCTGGATAGACAATATTCCTGTCAGTCAATTTATGCGAATTAAACGCAATTGTAGTCAACAAATTGACTTCGAAAATCAATCCATTGTTTTAATGAATAAATTTATAGAACGTGGATATGACAGAGCACCTTTAATGAATTCTTTGGAGAAGGTCTGCAAAATGGATAGAGAATCCCTCCTTATACAAAAAGGTTCTAAAAAAGATTCTAAACAAAGAGACGAGAACACAGAGGGTGATAAAATCAAAATTCCATTTATTACAGAGTATAACTCAGTTAACACACAAATTCAGAATATTTTCAAGAAAAACTGGAATATCCTGTGTAATGACCCCATTCTGGGTTCCTTTTTGTCTCCACAACCTAGCTTTATATACCGTAGGACCAAAAGTCTCAAACACTATTTAGCACCTAGTGATATTGGACCTCCAACTGTACCCTTATCCGAGACTTCTTGGCTACCAATTAGACCTAGCGGTAACTATAGCTGCGGCAAATGTAAATCTTGTAAAATGCTTAGTCTGGAACGGAAGAAATTTTCTTCACATACTACAAAAGAAAGTTTTATAATAAAAGATTGTATATCCTGTAATTCGACACATGTAGTGTACCTCCTCCAATGTCCATGCGGATACCAGTATGTCGGTCGGACAAAACATTACCTTAGAGTGAGAATTCTGGAGCATGCCAGGAATATAAGATTAGGATTAGAGAATCATAGCGTCTCCAGACATTTTAAGTTAAAACATAACAGTGACGATAGTTGTCTTAGATATATTGGCACTCAAACTGTACCCGCAGGAAGAAGGGGAGGAGATAGAGACAAAATGCTCTCCAAACAAGAGAGTGTCTGGATCTATAAATTACAAACATTGTCTCCGTTAGGACTAAACGAAGAAATTGATGTCTGGTCTTTATATTAAATTATGAATCTTATTAAAAAATTTTTTTTAAATATTTAAAAATTATTGTAAATTATTTAAATTGTTCAAAATACTTTTATTGGTCTTAAAGTTTTATAATTAATAAAGAATTAGGTTATCTAATATAAACTCAATAATGTTGTATCTCTGTGAAAGTGTCAACCTGTCCTTTTCATTTATATCCGTATCTTATATTTACTGTCTTCCAATTCATGCTAGTTTATAGTTGTTTAACATTTTTATGTTATTAATATATGTTTCTTTATATTTTTAGTTATTATTCTATTGGATTCCCCTATCCTTAATAAAGTTATATGTATTAGGGGTCCTATCCTTTTAAATTTCCCTCATTTGTTTGAGAGGCTGGACTCAAAATAAACAGCCAATCACAGGAGAGGGTTTGGTATAAGAAGCGCCCCATTTCAGACCTCCGATATCCCTGACGAAGTACCTTTGGGGTACGAAACGCGTTGGATAAGAGGGCGCATTCTGACACTACCTACAGTGTGCTAGTACCCTATTTCTGTCACTTGGCCCCATCTCCGCTACTGTAATCTATGCTATCCAAGCTTCCGTGGTCGGCAGAGTGATCGGCGCCGCTGGATGACGTCACCCGAGGCGCGCTGCAAGTAGACGCCACACGTGCAGACACACGCCTGAAGCCAGGGACTGAGAGCCTGCTTCTATCTCCGTTACTGCAATCTATGCTATCCAAGCTTCTGTGGCTGGCAGAGTGATCGGCGCCGCTGGATGACATCACCCGAGGCGCGCTGCAAGTAGATGCCACACATGCAGACACACGCTTGAAACCAGGGACTGAGAGCCTGCTTCCACCACAAACCACCACAGCTAACACGTCGGGAGACAGTTGTACTCCAATCGGGCTGCTATATCCATGCTGAAGGGCTGCTGCCCTGCATTACGGCGTCCTGAGTGACATCACAAGCGAGACGTGAGAGGAGAAGGGGACTTATCCAGTGATCCTTACCCACCATCTGTTGCTGACTGGTAACATGTCCAAAACATGTACTGCTAGTAACTATTAAATTGATGTACGTGCAATACTCACCTGTTTTACCACAATATAATTTTATATACTACACTATGAGGTTTTTTGCGCTGTTTCTTTTGTCTTTGTATCAAAAGGTAAATGTAAGAGTTTCAAACTTCCAAATGGGATATTAAATGTACATTGTTTTGATTTTTCTCCTGTTAGTTTCAGCTGCAATAATCCTGCAAAACCCATCTTACTTACTAAAAAACTGCATTTGAAAACGGAGTCATAGGGGCTTATTCACTAAACTTCGATAAGTTACTGTAAGTGCATTGCGAGCGAGTTTGCACTGTCTTACCGCACTATAAACAATGTGCGTAAAAACGGTATTCACTAAGAAAAATCACCAATTTTTTAAAAAGTTCGGTAAGAAAATCATACTACTTGTACCCCCCCTCCCCCAAGTGTTATCACGCTTAAACTGTTTGTCTAAACTGCATGTGACAAAAAGTATGTGATGGGCGCTCCTTAAGGGTGATGTGAAAAATAATAAAGTGCCAATTCACAATAAATCACAAAGAGGAGTGTGCTCTGTGGATAATTAATATAAATGTGATTATCAAATAAACATTCCTTAAAATTGGATCGTTTTGTAATAAATGCCAATGTTTGGTAATTGTTTGTTTTATTCTATTGGCTTCTCTGTTATATTGTGGGATAAATGTTGTCGTGAAATCCTTTTTTATTCGGGTAACTATTATTCTCTGTGGTTTCTCTTACTGTTCTTTTTTTAGCTTCTCTGATGATATTCTCTCGGTAGTGTCTTTCCTCAATTTTTTTAACTAGGATCTTCGACTGTTCCTCAAATACATCTTCCTTTGTGCAATTCATCTTAATTCCCCTTGATTGGCCATAAGGGATATTCAATATCCATATTGGATAGTGACAGATAGTTGTCATTATATATGTATTACTGTCCACTGTTATAAAATAAGTTTTAGTCAATAATTTGTTTTATTCAATATATATCACTAAATCTAAAAATTCTACCTCAGTTTTGCTTAGTTTTTAAATAAACTTCATATTAAAATGGTTGGTGTTAATATACTCAAATAATTTTTCCAGATCTGTATCGTTGCCCTTCCAGATCAGAAGCACATCATCAATGTACCTCTTCCATAGGAACAGGCTTGCACCAAACTCATGGGTGGACCAAATGAGATCCTCTTCCCATATGTTCATGAATAAATTTGCATTGCTCAGTGTGAACCTGGTCCCCATTTCCGTACCACATATTTGCAGATAAAAGTCCTAATTAAAACGTAAAAAATTATTCAACAGAATACATTTGATCCCTTCCAGAATAAACGTTATCTGTTCTTCGGACATATCTTGATCTTGGTTAAGACTCTCTTGATTGCCTCTATTCCTTATGCATGATCTACGGATGTGTATAATGATGATACATCACACGTTGCTAATATATATTCTTCCTTCCAATCTATACTTTAAAGCAGGGGTGCACAAACTTTTCCCCTGCCTGCTCTCCTGAGCACCTTGCGCCCTCCATGGTAACGACCCCACTGCCTCATTTGACGCCAGGTTACCAGAACGACACATCGCAGGAAGGGAATGTACTGTAAATGTATTATAGAGGCCTTGCGCGGTTCCCCGGCATTTAATTTAAATGCCTGGGGGGGCAGCGTGGGACCTCTATAACTGATGCCCCCCCCGAAAATCTAATGCACACCCCAGTTTGCGCACCGCTGCTTTAAAGTATGGATAGAACTTGGGTGGTATCTTGAAAGTGTGAACTTACCTTTATCACATATTTCTGGAGACATTTATCTATATATTCTGATAAATTAGAATTATATGTGTCTATGCCGGAGATAATTGGCCTTAACGAAGGATTGTGCACATTTTTGTGGATCTTGGGTAAAAAGTTAAAAAAATCGGTATTTTCAGTTTATCGTTCCATAGGTATTTGAACTCCTCCACTTTGAGAATACCACTATTTTTTTCCTTTTTTGAGGAGTGTTTCTAGTTCTTCCAGAAATCATACAGTGGGGTAATTTTTAAGTTTCATATATGTTTTGTAATCTCCCAGAATTCTCTCTGATTCCTTGACATAATACGCTCTATCCGTTACAACAACTTCTCCTCATTTATCTGCTTGTTTTATTATCAATTCTTAATCCTCCATTAATTGCTCTAGCACATCTCTTTCTTTTTTGGTGAGGTTATTCTTAAATTTACTGGGGTCCATGGCTATTTTTTTGGAATTCCTTATTTATCATTTGGAAGAAAACTTCTAGATGGTGACCCTTAACATAACTCAGGTAGAATTTCGGTTTGAAGTCTGTATGGCTGATTTTTTTTATTTTCTAGGGACTATTATTCATATTACTATTCTTTAATATTGCATTCTCTAAATTCTTAGATAGAATTTTTTTTTTATTGCCAACTTTCTAAGGAGTTTGTTGGCATCAATGAATAAATTAAAACTGCTGGACCTGCCGTTGGAGCAAATGTGAGACCTTGTAAAATAATGTCTTCTTGTGCCTTATTTAAACTTTTTTTTACTTTAAAAAAAAATGAATGGTTTGATGTTCTTGACATTTTTACTTTTTCCTCTACTTCCTCTGAATCTCTTTTTTCTTCATATAGCCTGGTGATGATTTTGCTCTGATAATGGCACAAACCTGTTCTTTGTCCCCCTGTTGTTGGAAGACTCCTTCCCATCTAAAAAAGGTAACTTCCCTGTTTTTCTCTTTGCTCCTCCATAAGCCCCTCATTGTATTGGGGTATCATACAATGTATAAATTTCACCTTTTCGTGTTGGTAAATGATGAAACAGTATGTGTCTTTCTTATATCGAGATACATATATAGAGTTTTGATACTTTCTATACTTTGGAGGCTCTCGTCTCTCATAGGGTGAATCCTATTCCTCCCTAATCTTTATCATTTCCATTTGAATAGTCTTCTGTTTCTCATATATTTCTTGTTTTTCTTTAATTGTTATATATTGTATTTTTGGTGCTTGTTTTTTTTTTATGTTGCCCATTGAGTGCCATAGTGTCAAACCATGCTCATATTATGGGCATGGTGTACCACTGTGCCAATCAATGGCTTTGTTGTCAAATGCTTGGTTTTATTTAAATGTAATGTGTTTTATTTTATGGTTGTTTTTAGCTTGCCCAATCATTGTCAGTCTGGCAATCCATGCCCATATTGGGGGCATGGTTTACCACTGTGACAAGCAATGGGTAGCATGGGTAGGGGGTGGGTGTAGTGGGGGTATTTGCCCTGGGGAGGGTGTTTGGGCCACCCTGGTGGGTAGCGGGGGTTGGGGGTTAACCCCTTAATTACTAAAGCGGTTACTAACCGCTAAGGTGTTTAAGGGGTTAGTGGCCAGTAGTTTGTTTTTTTGTTTTAATGTTGCTGCCCAAGGAGAATGAGGAAGACAGTGATGAAGATGAGAATGGCCTTCATCCTGGCAGGGGTAATTACAACTTTAATTATTTTTATGCTGGCTGGGTAATGGGCAAATAGCTATTATTCAGAATCTGAATAATATGAATTTTGCTCATTACTATACTGTAATTGTTGGGGTTGAGTGGGGGAGGGGGGGTTGTATTTATCTCTTTGTATTGCACTGTAATGTTTTTTGAATGGGGAAAAGTGCTATTAGCCATTTTTGGTTAATAGCACTTTTAGCCATTCTGGTGTAGTTGTGTTGGTACAGGGGGTGGATGAAGGTAGTAGTTGCCCCAGGATGGTGTTTAGGCCTTGCGGGTTGGTAACACAAGGGGTTAACCCATTCATTACCGTAGCAGTTGTAAAGAAGGGTTTAACTTCTACTGCAAACATCCCACAATGCCTAAACACCCACCCTGGGGCAACTACAAGCTTCACCCACCCCCTGTACCAACAACAAATCAGTGCCTGCTATTTAACCCTTTCATTAACTTAGTGGTTAGCCACTAAGGTAATGACACTGGCTGTAATTTTTGTTTTACTGCATAGGATTGCTACGTGGGAACCCCTGGAGACTCCCGGGGACCTGCGGGGACCTCCAGAGGCCACTGGGGACCTGCAGGGACATGAAAAGCATGTTACATTATTTTACAGGTAGAATGTAATTCTGAGTTACAGTATCCAGTTTCCATGGAATGGTTTGATTGTGTCATTAGGCAGAATGTGTTTAACCGCATGCACTTGACTTTCCTGCATCTGCGATTTACTAATGTTCTCCTGTGATCGATCAGCAAACATTCATCTCAGGGGTTCACTAAATGCCTGTCAGTGCAGCAGAAGAGGATCAAAGATGCAAAGTTCTGTGGGAAGATCATGTGACCAGGCAGTCACTAGATACATTTTGGCCACTGCTAGACAGAGGGCAGGGCTAAAAAAAGGGGTGTGACAGAGCCTTTTTCAGAAGAAGAAGGGGATGTGACTTTGTAAATGGCTGCTATAGGAAACCAAAAATGCTTGTCACATTTAATACATTAAAAATGTCATTCAGAGTTGTTTTTTTTTTAAAATGCTACAAGTATTTTCTCATAGTACAGAACTGATTTATTATAAAAAAAACACATGTAGGATATTGCTTGGTGTGTAGCGTTATTTCAGAAAAAAAGCTAATTTTGGACAATTTGGACTGTTTCGCTAGAACTTATGGCGTCAACAGATCTAGCAACTTTTTCTTGTATTTTGATAAGTTTTGGAAACAGGTTGACACATTTACTCTGTAGCTTACTGTTCCAATTGGTTTGTCTGTCTTCCACTTCCAGCGCTGAAAACAATAGCAAGGTTATGTATCCTCCTCATTCGGCACATCTAACACCATGTAATGGTCTCTGTGGGTTTATAAAGCAATAGAGCATCTGAATTCTGAATAAGAAATAGCCATATCATAGAGCAGCGGTGCGCACAGTGGGGGTGTGATATTTTCTGGGGGGGTGGGGGGGGTGTGGCTGTTACAGAGGCCCCGCGCTTCCCCGAAAGCACTTAAAATAAATGCCGGGTATCGGGCGAGGCCTCTGTAACATATACTTCCCTTCCAGCGATGTGTCTCCATGACAAACCGGTGTCAAATGACAACGTGACGTCACATGACCACGTGGCGTCATTTGACAGGGGGGGGCGTGAGCCTAAGGGGAGTGGAGACAGGGGGGCGCATGTCAGAAGCTTTGGCACCCTTGTCATACAGTGAGTACAGTCAGTACAGTGCAGGTTCTTCTTACATGATATCTCCCCTTGTCTCACTGCTAGGGAGCCTCCCTAAAGTCCCTTCTTTATATAGCCTGGCCTTCGGCAGCTATTGTTAATTCTGGGCCTTCCTCTGTCAGTCCTGTTAGAACAGGCAGTGGAAAGGTTAATTCCTTCAGTTGGCCTGTTTGTGAGTTTCAGCTCTGAAGTATTGTAGCAATATTCAGAGGCGGGCCTAAGCAACCTTTGAGCATGTTAATCCAAAGGGTGGATATGGGTTGGAACACCCCCTGATGTGTGTGTGAGCCAATCGGTATCCAGCTTTGAGTTGTAATGATTCAAAGTTAGAGACACTCCCTGAGGATATTCAAATTGAGACATGTCTCCAAAAATATAGTATGTCAGTTAGTTAGTGAAGAGTAGGAGAGAAGAGATTGAAGTGAGGGGACAGAGAATCGTTCTCCCCCTCTTGCCTCACCTGGGTAAGGAGGGGGTGTTAGTTAAGCTGCCATGAGCAGAAATGCAGAGAGCAAGATCAGGCCTATGATGTTCTGCTGTATGCTGTGTATGCTGCTCTGAATAAAGAACCACAGAAAGAAGCTGCTGTGTGTGCATCACTGTTCCTGGTGTGAGGAGAATGGAGTGTCAGTGGGGGTCTCTCCTCTGGAGACCCCAGGGGATCCCTACTGGCTGGAGGCACTGCACCACCCAGAGAGAGCAAGGTAACCTGTCCCACACCTCCTGTCCCTGTCCTGGGTTCTCCCCACAACACCGCGGAGCACTCAGCCCTCCTGTTTACCAGCAGGTCACAGCACCCAGACCACTCAGAGTGACCAGAAGGAGTGTACCCCCAATCTCATGTCGGGTGGGGTACCATAGAAGGGTTACATTAATATCAAAGTTCAATACAAGAACCTGCTACAAATGGTGGTATGTTATACAATGTACATATCTTCCCAGACAGCTCTGGATTACAATGTAATGACCCAGGTTTGTGGAAGACAGAGTGCCTTTGAGATAAAGACATTGGCGTTTGCCCTTGGTTGATGCTATTTACGACGAGCTCTTTTTAGCCCAGGTTACGTCAATGTACTTTGAAATTATGATTGAAAAATCAATGCGCTCATGACTTGATATGTAATGCAATAAGATAAAACAGAAGATACACTCATGTTGTACAAAATGAGTGCGAGCAGCATTTCTGTTGGCTATGTAACGAGGCAGCCAGTTGAACCCGGGTAGACGGTGCACAAGTGAGTAAGGGTCCAGAATCTCACAGTTTGACACAATTGAACCCTCATGATGTAATCTCTAGTTACAAGAGCCGGCCTTATGCAGGGAAGTCCCTGGCACCTGCAGCAGGTGCAACCAAGATCACAGCATCTGCTTCCAATGGTCAGTGGTGACAGCAGACGTTTGGGACATTCCATGCTTCCTATACAGGAGCTCGGTCTCATTACCCCTTCACTGCCACAGGGGCTAGCAACATATCACTTCCCAATACTGTTGGTCACTCTGGCAACAAGGGGTGAAAACAATACAGACTAGGAGTTTTAAAGGTATGTTCATTAGTATCAGTGTGCGTTATACTAGGTGTATTGCAGTTTTAATAATTTGCCCTAAGAGATATTTATTCCCCTATGGCACGGGGTTCTGAACTCCTGTTCTCAAGACCCTTCAACCCATCAGGTTTTAAGGATATCCCAGCTTCAGCACAGGTGGTGCAGTCTTCGAGTGAGCTACTGATTGAGCCACCTGTGCTGAAGCAGGGATATCCTGAAAACCTGACCTGTTGGGGGGTTTTGAGGACCGGCGTTGAGAACCCCCTGCCTTACGTTAGTTGTTTTTAGAAGTGTTTTTATTTCTTGGCAGGTTAACAGGGAAAACGGATGTTTTCAAAGCATTAAGTGTATCCTGACAAGCAAACTGATGAGTAATTATCTCTATTCATTGTCACTGCTTTGCCACTAATTGTGATCCATTTCCATGTATTATGTGCTTGTTATGTTATGCCCTTATAAGTTTATTAGTGTAACGGGTATTCCCTATGAATACCGCCGCTACTACCTGCTGTGCTACCTGTTGGCTCTCAGGAGCCTAAGCCTCCGCTTGGGGAACCTGGGGTACATACATATCATACATCTCTAGGTGCAACGCCTCCACCTGGGAGGGATCCCAACGGAGTGGGAGGAGGCCCTCACAGGAAACAACCACACAACACGAACGAATATAAAACAGGACTGGCTTTACTGCATGGAAACACATATATCACTCAATAACATCATAACATCATCATGCGCCACGGCGGGCGCTAACCACACTGAGTGTCACGGCGGACACTAACCACACTAGGCGTCACGGCAGACGCTACCACCTCTAGGCGTCACGGCGGACGCTACCACCCACAATGTGACCCCACCCTGTGTCCAGTAACCCCCACCCAAATGTCTCGTACTCCCAGAGTCAAATACCACTGTGCATATGTGTGTGTGACTGCGCAGCCACTATGTTTGGTGATAGGCCTGGTTGGTGCACGTGAGTTGCAGGTTACCTGCCCGGGCTCCAGCCACGGGTACCGCGATATCAATCCGCACGATCCGACGTTGTCCTCCACACCGCGTGGGTTGAAAGTCCAGCGCGAACAATGTCTCTCCTGGTGTTAGGGTCTTTGGTGGGGTTCTGAGCCCAGAACCCACCTCGCAGGGCCGCACGGCTTCCGCTCTGTGTCCCTGACTACTTGACCAAATAATGGGGCAGTGTCCCTATCTAGGGCCTGTCCCTAAGCTCCACAAGCTATTAGGTGACTCAGGACCTAACTGGGACCTTGGGGGCTGCTGGCCTATGCAGAGGGTCACTGACCCCTGCATCCACCTCTTACCCCTAGCTGGTCCGGATCCATCGAGCCAGACTCCCGGGGCATCGGTAACGTGCTGGTGATTACAGATCACTATACAAGATATGCTCAAGCGTTCCCCACCAAGGATCAACGGGTGGTGACAGTGGCTAGAGTATTGTGGGAGAGGTATTTCGTTCATTATGGGTTACCGAATCGACTACACTCTGATCAAGGCCAGGATTTCGAGAGTACTCTCATTAGAGAACTGCTGAAGCTGTTGAATATAGCCAAGTCACGGACTACTCCGTATCACCCCGAAGGAGATGCCATGCCTGAACGGTTCAACCGAACGCTACTCGACATGCTGGGGACCCTAAAAGGCTCTCAGAAGACTGAGTGGAGCAAGCATGTGGAGACGTTTGTGCACGCCTATAATTGTACTTGACACGAGTCTACAGGGTACAGCCCGTACTTTTTGATGTTTGGGAGAAGCTAGGCTGCCCGTGGATGTGCGACTGCGGATATCTACCGATGGGGTATCTAACCGGACGCACTTTCGATATGTGCAAAGGCTACAAGACAGTTTGCAGCAGGCCTATAAATTGGCTGAGAAGGCGGCGGCGCAACTGAATGCGAGTAATAAAAGGCGCTATGACCACAAGGTGCAAAATAAAGACATTCGTCCAGGAGACGCAGTCCTTCTTCGTAATCTGGGCATCCCCGGAAAGCACAAGCTGGCAGACCGGTGGAGGGATGGGGTGTATGAAGTGGAATCACAGATGCCTGGCCTCCCGGTTTATCGTATCAAGGACTCCGAAGGCCGGGTAAAGGTGTGGCATAGGAACCATCTGCTTCCCATACCTCAAGTAGGGGACAACGAATCAGAAGTGCCCACGGTTTCAATTGATGGAGGAACTGAAAGTACAGAGGATGGCCTAGAGACTGTAATAAATGCCACCTCTGAGAATCCTATGGAGGGAACCTCTCAAAGGGGCCTTCCGACTGCGGGGGCATCTCCCGAAGGAGCTACGGGTAAAGAGCCCCTTGGTCCAAGGGCAGAGACGCTGACTCCAGTGAGCCAGCCGCTAGACCCGCAGAGCCCGTGCTTTGTGCCACAAAAAGACTTTGTAGACTTATCAAGCCCCTCAAGGGCAGAATTGGAAATGCCAAACGAGACTTACTACTCTCCCGAGGAGGTAGCTGAAGAGCAATTTTGCCAAAGCCAAAGAACTGGCCAACCTCCAATGAGGATGGCTTATGATAGATTCGGGGCACCCCATTATGAGGCTCAGCAGTGGGCTCGCAGCAGAGTGCAGTCTGTTGCTGTAATGTTAAATGAAATGTGCAATCTAATCTAGAGCTGATAAGCAAGATCGCATTTATGTTGTATCATTTTTATTATATAACATTCTGTGTATAGTTATGTAAGCTGACCCAAGCGGGGACGTTGGATTCTGCAAGGGGGAGAATGTAGGGATGTGGTAGTTACCTCAGGTGGTTGCAGTGAGGGCTCGAGAGAGTGGTGCAGGTTCCGCGGCGGCCCGACAGTATAGGGCGCCGCCATGTTATTGCGCAACCTTTCAGAGGGCACTGACAGAGCGGAGAGGTTGCGCATGCACGGTGCAAGCGCGCGAACGACGGACCAATAGGGAAAAGGTTCCGTTAGCAAACTACAACTCCCATGAGCTCTGGGACAGTCAGCTGATGTCAGGAGCCAATCAGAAGGCTGGGATTACGGGAGGAGGAAAGGGAAGCGTGGGGGAGAGACCACGCTAGGCAGAGGGGATCCGGAAGGTAAAGGAGGAGGGTGTATGCGTGCAGGGGTTCCGTGATCCGCCTGCATAGGCTAGCTTTACCCTGTAGGCCCTTAGGAAAACCCCTGAGTCACAGTAGGTTGCTGTGCTGCAGGGACGCCCATAGTGGTAGCGATCAGTCCCCTTACTGTGTAGACAGTTAGGGACAAGAGTGCGGAGCAAAGAGGTGCCGAGCTGTTTGGGACCAGGCAGCTGCACCACGCAACATCAAAGGCAAGCAGAGGATTCATCTGATCCTTTTCGAAGTGTTACCGGTCACCGCCGTGACCGGAAGGTATTTACATCAAGTGCACCAACACCGGTCAACAGGCGCTGATCCCGCCTTAGGCGTAACTCTTTGGGGACACTAGTGAGTGGCCAAAGGCCTAATTACACGGAGCAATCCTCGCTATTAGTACAAGGACATGGTGTGTGGGGCACGCAGTGACGGGACAGAGACATACTCATTAAGAGCGTGGCTGAGCCACTACTGTACAGGACAATACTCATTAAGAGCGTGGCTGAGCCACTCACGTTATAAGGACATTACTAGTTAGCTGAGTTAAGGATAAGCATTACAGTATAAGTGTTATGTTATGTGTTGACTGCTATGATAGAGTGCTAAGGTTGCCGTGCGTTATAGTAAAACTGGTTGCAATCATAAGGTGTTGTTATGTTTCTTGCCCAGGGGAATCTCACATCACGGGGATCCTGGGTAAGTGGAGGCGCTGCGCTATAAGTGTTACCCCAGGCTCCCAGCTAGCGGAGGCTCAGATCTCCTGGAGCCACAGGTTGTGTGCAGTACCCGTAGTCTCTTAGAGTGTCAGAAAAAGGGCTACATTTGGAGGCGCTGCTGAGATCTCAGACCTGGGGTGCCCTGTAAATTTTTTAGACTGTGCGTTAGTTTTTTTCTGCCATGTTTGTGCCCTCGCAGTCTGAGGTGCGCAAGTGGGCCCAGCGGCATGAAATCCCCCTGACACGTGCTTTCAGCCTGGGACACATTCCCGCTAACCTCTCCCTGGGCACGGTGACTGATCAAGTCAGGAAACTCCCGCTCCTGGACACTGCCCGAGTGCAAGATCACTACTATGATGGGGAACATAGCTGGCGTAAGATACTATTTGTCACCGACCGGGATATATGCCTCAAAGCACTGCCCTCAGTACTACTTCTGCCCAAGGCTCCTGGCATCCGTTGCCCGTTAGTACAGGTGGATTCCGCTGAACCCCTGGCTGCATCTACACCCCAGAGGGGCTACCCTGGCCTATTAAGTACCCTCATGACCAGCCCCGCTCGCACCCCTGAGAGCAGTTTGAACCCCCGATGGCCCGCTGCAATGCGCCTAGGCACTTCATTCACTCCCTAAGCCATTAGGCCAGCGTTAAGCCGACCCAGCATGTCAAGACTAGATGCCTACTCCCCTGCCGGGAGTAGCCTGCTGGATAATGCCTCCATCCCTGTGCTCGCGGAAGCCATTCACCACTCCACGCAGTCCCACCAATACCGGAAGCTGAAGGCATTTTCTGGTGACAAACCCACACCCCTGGGCAAAGTCGGATTTGAAGACTGGCTGGATCACACGGAACAGGTATTTCCTGAATGGTCCCGCACGGATGCAGTCCGTAGGCAGCGTATAATTGAGTGCCTGCGACCCCCAGCGTCCCACATGGTGCACTGCTATCGGGACGACCACCCGGAGGCTGATACGGCGGCCATCATTTACTGCCTTACCAAGACGTATGGGGTTCCTGTGGATGCATTTGCCCTGATGCCCAAGTTCCATGCTCTGGCCCAGAAGGAGGGAGAGATGGTGTCCGACCTCCTTAGATGTCTACATCTGGATCTGTGGATCTGGTGAGAAAGGGAGTGGTGCAGAAGGTGGATGCCGACGGGTTGCGCACCACCCAGCTACTGAGGGGACTCCTCCCATTGCATCCGGTGTCCGTATGCGTTAGCGGCTGCCTCGTGTCTGGACAAGCCTTGGCGTTTGACGACCTAATGGATCGGGTCCAGGCGCATGAGACTGTGCTGCTGGGGCGTGACCTAACCCCGGGAAAGAAGACGGCGGTGGCGGTCAAGGACACCAAAAAGTTGGAAGCTAAAGCAGAGGCGTCGGGGGATGGGGACCCAGAAAAAGAGGACTTTGAGGCACCTGCAGCTGCTCGGGAACGCCCTGCGCCGGGGCGAACGTTGCCCACCACCCGAGATAACGCCTACCGCAGTCACCTCCAGTGCTATGCTTGCGGCAAGATGGGGCACATTCGGGTGCACTGCCCCTCCCTATGGAGAACGGCATCTCGGCCTGCCAAGTCCATGCTGTGTACCCCACAGGCCGGCGAAGCCACTGCCCAGTCCTCGACGAGTAGTCGGATCGGACCAGCAGCCATCATCAAAGTGGTGATTGAAGGCATCTACTCCTCTGCCCTGATGGATACGGGGTCCCAGGTAACCATAGTATATCGACCCTTTTACGACCAACATCTGCATCGACTGCCGCTGTTATCGGCTGACTCCTTGCGATTGAGAGGGCTGAGCCATGAAGACTACCCCATTGACAGAGTGGTGAAGGTACACCTGGACATTCCCCAGCTGAACACCGGCAAACATCATCCCATGGAGGTGGAAGCCTTAGTGTGCCCAGAACCACAAGATCATCCCAGTGCCCCGATAATCATGGGGACCAACACCGACATTGTACAAGCGGTGATCCGCATGTATTTGCAGGAAGCGGGTGAATTACCATTGCTGGCTCTAGCTACGTGCCCAGCATTACAAGAAGCTTGCGGCAAATTTGCAACTGAAGAAGAGCATGGGATGCTGTATAGTCAAGAGCGGGGTTTGACCGAGATCCCTCCGGGGGAAGGGAGAATGATGCTCGCCGCCTGTCATTATCCTGCCCGGCGCCCGGAGGATCAGCTATTCTCCTTGGAGAGCGCAACGCGGGATGATCAGCGGCTCGGATACGGAGTACTAGCTTCGGTGAAGAAATGGTCGGGGAAAATTCCGGCTCGAACTTGGGTATATGTGCAAAACCTCTCCCCATACCTCATGTGCATTGATTGTTGGCAGCACTTGGGTCGAATCTACCCCGTGACCCCAGAAAGTAAGGCCGTAGGGGAACGCTCGGTGGCCACCGCCCATGCAGTAACTCCCCTGTTGGCATTTCACTTCGGAGATTCGCCATTAACAGAGGATTGGAAGAAAAGACTGCAGACCAAACTGGAAGAATGACGGGGGGTGTTCTCCATAAGTGATATGGATGTGGGGTGCAGTCGCAGTGCCCGCCACACCATTCGACTGAGCGACACCGCACCGTTCCAGGAACGTTCTCGCCGCATAGCACCCCGAGACGTGGAAGAGGTGAGGAGACTACTAGCCGAAATGGAGGAAGCTGGTATCGTTCAAGGATCACGCAGTCCCTATGCCTCCCCCATCGTGGTGGTTTGCAAAAAGAATAGGACCGTACGTCTCTGCGTAGACTATATGACATTGAACAATCAGTACACCTTGATCAGTACACCCTCCCACGCATCGAGGACCTCTTGAACGCCTTTATGGGAAGTAAATGGTTCAGCATACTAGATTTGAGGTCGGGGTATTATCAAGTACCCATGGATCTGGAAGATCAGGAGAGAACGGCCTTCATCTGTCCGCTAGGGTTCTACAAGTTCACCCATATGCCGCAAGGGATATGCGGGGCTCCTGCCCCGAGGTTAATGGAAAAGACACTGGGAGACCTGAACCCGCAAGAATGCTTGGTGTACCTGGACGGCATTATAGTGTTCGGGAAGACGCTAGAGGAGCATGAGGAGCAGCTGATGAAGGTGTTGGATCGACTTCAAAAGGAGGGGCTTAAACTGTCCCTGGATAAGTGCAAATTCTGCCGCACGTCCGTGACATACGTGGGTCACATTGTATCCGCTGAAGGGATATCCATCGACCCAGGGAAGATAGAGGCAGTGGTGAATTGGCCCCGGCCCAACAACGTCCAAGAACTTCGATCCTTCCTGGGGTTCTGCGGCTACTACCGGCGATTCGTGGAGGGCTACTCAAGCAAAGCTAAACTCCTGAATAATCTCTTAAAAATCTATCCTGAGGACACTGGCAGGAAAACCCATTTGGAGAGAAATGGACCTCTGCTTGTGAGCAAGCGTTCTTGAAATTGAAAACCAGCCTAACGCAGGCCCCAGTGTTGGCCTATGCCGACCCCGACCGAGAATACGTTCTACACGTGGATGCCAGCTTCAGTTTCCTGGAGCAGTGTTGCACCAGAAACATGACACAGGGCTCCGCCCAGTGGCGTATGCGAGTTGAAGCTTGACTCCAAGCGAACAGAACTATCCCATCCACAAGTTGGAGTTCCTAGCCCTCAAATGGGCTGTAGTGGACAAGCTACACGATTACTTTTATGGGGTACAGTTTGAAGTCAGGACAGATAACAACCCAATGACTTACATCAACACGTCTGCCAAATTGGAAGTGACGGGTCACCGGTGGTTGGCGGCGCTGGCCAACTATCGGTTCAACGTAAACCAGGGCCCACTAACATAGGGGCCAATGCTTTGTCGCGGAGACCAGGGCTTCAACCTACCATGGACGAGGAGTATGGGAGGAAATTCCGGGGCCTGGCATACGTGCTCTATGTTCACTAGCAGCAGTGGTCAACGACCAGGTGGCGTTCTCGGAGCTGAGAGTACTGTATCTGACTCATTAGGGTGTCAATCCCGAGCCTTTCCCCGGGCCTACCGAAGTCGGGAAGGAATGAACATTACAGAAGATAAAATCATTTCCTGGAAAGAATTGGTGCCACACCAGATTCAAGACCCAGTGGTGGAACTAGCTCGCCAAGCTCTGCAGCAAGAGAACCCCTTTATTCTTAAGCAAGCCCCCAGAGAACTGGTGAAACTATTGTTGAATGAGTTCGGAAAGTTCGAACTGGATAATTGCCTATTGTATCGGGTCATCCCGTACCATAATCATCCCGACCGGCGACAGCTATTCCTGCCTAAGAGTCTGAGAAATATGGTCCTCAGGGCCCTACACGATGATCATGGCAATCTGGGCGTTGACAAAACGTTCGGGTTACTTCGGGATCGGTTCTATTGGCCAAAAATGAGAGAATCCGTGGAATTGTATTGTCGACAGTGTACTCGCTGCATACAGAGGAAGACTCTCCCCACTTGGGTGGCCCCAATAGCACATCTGAAAAGCTCAGGTCCCATGGATTTGGTGTGCATGGACTTCTTGTGCATCGAGCCAGACTCCCGGGGCATCGGTAACGTGCTGGTGATTACAGATCACTATACAAGATATGCTCAAGCGTTCCCCACCAAGGATCAACGGGTGGTGACAGTGGCTAGAGTATTGTGGGAGAGGTATTTCGTTCATTATGGGTTACCGAATCGACTACACTCTGATCAAGGCCAGGATTTCGAGAGTACTCTCATTAGAGAACTGCTGAAGCTGTTGAATATAGCCAAGTCACGGACTACTCCGTATCACCCCGAAGGAGATGCCATGCCTGAACGGTTCAACCGAACGCTACTCGACATGCTGGGGACCCTAAAAGGCTCTCAGAAGACTGAGTGGAGCAAGCATGTGGAGACGTTTGTGCACGCCTATAATTGTACTTGACACGAGTCTACAGGGTACAGCCCGTACTTTTTGATGTTTGGGAGAAGCTAGGCTGCCCGTGGATGTGCGACTGCGGATATCTACCGATGGGGTATCTAACCGGACGCACTTTCGATATGTGCAAAGGCTACAAGACAGTTTGCAGCAGGCCTATAAATTGGCTGAGAAGGCGGCGGCGCAACTGAATGCGAGTAATAAAAGGCGCTATGACCACAAGGTGCAAAATAAAGACATTCGTCCAGGAGACGCAGTCCTTCTTCGTAATCTGGGCATCCCCGGAAAGCACAAGCTGGCAGACCGGTGGAGGGATGGGGTGTATGAAGTGGAATCACAGATGCCTGGCCTCCCGGTTTATCGTATCAAGGACTCCGAAGGCCGGGTAAAGGTGTGGCATAGGAACCATCTGCTTCCCATACCTCAAGTAGGGGACAACGAATCAGAAGTGCCCACGGTTTCAATTGATGGAGGAACTGAAAGTACAGAGGATGGCCTAGAGACTGTAATAAATGCCACCTCTGAGAATCCTATGGAGGGAACCTCTCAAAGGGGCCTTCCGACTGCGGGGGCATCTCCCGAAGGAGCTACGGGTAAAGAGCCCCTTGGTCCAAGGGCAGAGACGCTGACTCCAGTGAGCCAGCCGCTAGACCCGCAGAGCCCGTGCTTTGTGCCACAAAAAGACTTTGTAGACTTATCAAGCCCCTCAAGGGCAGAATTGGAAATGCCAAACGAGACTTACTACTCTCCCGAGGAGGTAGCTGAAGAGCAATTTTGCCAAAGCCAAAGAACTGGCCAACCTCCAATGAGGATGGCTTATGATAGATTCGGGGCACCCCATTATGAGGCTCAGCAGTGGGCTCGCAGCAGAGTGCAGTCTGTTGCTGTAATGTTAAATGAAATGTGCAATCTAATCTAGAGCTGATAAGCAAGATCGCATTTATGTTGTATCATTTTTATTATATAACATTCTGTGTATAGTTATGTAAGCTGACCCAAGCGGGGACGTTGGATTCGCAAGGGGGAGAATGTAGGGATGTGGTAGTACCTCAGGTGGTTGCAGTGAGGGCTCGAGAGAGTGGTGCAGGTTCGCGGCGGCCCGACAGTATAGGGCGCCGCCATGTATTGCGCAACCTTTCAGAGGGCACTGACGAGCGGAGAGGTTGCGCATGCACGGTGCAAGCGCGCGAACGACGGACCAATAGGGAAAAGGTTCCGTTTAGCAAACTACAACTCCCATGAGATCTGGGACAGTAGCTGATGTCAGGAGCCCATCAGAAGGCTGGGTTACGGAGGAGGAAAGGGAAGCGTGGGGGAGAGACCAGCTAGGCAGAGGGGATCCGGAAGGTAAAAGAGGAGGGTGTATGCTGCAGGGGTTCCGTGATCCGCCTGCATGGGCTAGCTTTACCCTGTAGGCCCTTAGGAAAACCCTGAGTACAGTAGGTTGCTGTGCTGCAGGGACGCCCTAGTGGGTAGCGATCAGTCCCCTTACTGTAGACAGTTAGGGACAAGAGTGCGGAGCAAAGAGGTGCCGAGCTGTTTGGGACCAGGCAGCTGCACCACGCAACATCAAAGGCAAGCAGAGGATTCATCTGATCCTTTTCGAAGGTTTACCGGTCACCGCCGTGACCGGAAGGTATTTACATCAAGTGCACCAACACCGGTCAACAGGCGGATCCGCCTTAGGCGTAACTCTTTGGGGACACTAGTGAGTGGCCAAAGGCCTAATTACACGAGCACAATCCTCGCTATTAGTACAAGCACAGTGTGTGGGGGCACTGCGGTGACGGACTGAGACATACTCATTAAGAGCGTGGCTGAGCCACTCACGTTATAAGGACATTACTAGATAGCTGAGTTAAGGATAAGCGTTACAGTATAAGTGTTATGTTATGTGTTGACTGCTATGAAAGAGTGCTAAGGTTGCCGTGCGTTATAGTAAAACTGGTTGCAATCATAAGGTGTTGTTATGTTTCTTGCCCAGGGGAATCTCACATCACAGGGATCCTGGGTAAGTGGAGGTGCTGAGCTATAAGTGTTACCCCCGGCTCCCAGCTAGCGGAGGCTCAGATCTCCTGGAACCACAGGTTGTGTGCAGTACCCGTAGTCTCTTAGAGTGTCAGAAAAAGGGCTACATGTGTATAACATCCTCTGTGGTGGGTGTAGGGTCAATGAGTAGGTGCTGTGTATTCATGGATAAGAATACTGCCATCTACTGGATATAGTGTGTAAAGCGGTATATCTATTCACTAATACTGTACATCTTGCTCTCTCCATAACTATATACTGTGTAGATATGAAGTGTATCTGTGTGTAGTATACACAAAGAGAAAACACCCCTATATTGAGGGGTATATAGAATATTTCTGGCAATTTAAGCATTGCTATTCTCTAAAATATGGTGTAAAACCATATATAAGGGCTTAAATGCCCCTAAACCGCATAACAACACTATACAGACACAGGGTTGTACTGTACTATACCAATAAAAAATGGAGTAGTTGTCATTCGAAACACACCTATATATGAGGTGGTCCAGGCGAACCTTGTGATGGTATAAATACTCCAAAAAACATCTTAGGCCAGGGGTGTGCAAACCAGGGGGTGCGGAGATTATCTGCGGGGGGCACAGGAGTAACAGAGGTCCCGCGTGCTTCCCAAAAGCATTTAACTTAAATGCCGGGGAAGCGGCGAAGGCCTGTTCAACTCTCTCTTACCTTGGTTCAGGCGGCAATGGCAACGTGACATCATGACGCCAGAACATCTGAGTACGTGACATCATGACGCCAGAACATCTGAGTACGTGACATCATGACGCCAGAACATCTGAGTACGTGACATCATGACGCCAGAACATCTGAGTCAAGGTAAGAAGGGAGGGGGGGGGGGCACGTGGAGAGGGGGACAGCCGGCAAGGGGGCACAGGGGGAAAATGTTGCGCTCCCCTGCCTTAGGCAATCCAAACCAAATGCTAATGGCAAAATCCTATTTTATTTGTACAAGCATAAATATGTCAAGTTCAAATGAGTTGCTATGTACGTAATATCATGTGTTCTACGGTTGCTACGTAGGTATAACACTGGAGGTTAAAGGCAGCGACAGTGTATCATGGAACACATATAAAGTAGTAGGATGGGATATAGGTGTTTAAGGAATGGATGGTAGCGCTAGCATAAGAATACAAAAAGCGCCGTACAACCGGTCTTGTTGCTGGAGATCAGACCCGTCGCCCAACCACGTCGATGTCCCCGTCGTGACGTCACACCCGACGTGCATTTCACGTGATGACCCACGCTTCTTCAGGGGGTAGAGAGGTCACACCACTTAAAGCACAGAAATTCAACATGTTAATCACCTATCTTAGGTTTTTTCTTATCTTCAGCACAGGTTTTTTTATGCATCTATTTTTATTTCAAATTATATTTATTTTTCTGTACAAAAAGCCAATGCAGGATTCATATTCTCCTGGAATAATGTGTTCTGTCCCAGGTTTCCTGGGGCTCAGTAAATTTTGACAGGCAGCTAAAATCATCCCCTTCTTTCATGCAATGATGAAGTCCTCTTTGAATTTCTGATTATATTTATTTACAGGAACAAAGAAAGAGGAGTGAAGGGAAAATGTTCCAAATGCACAAAATAAGGAGTATGGTAAAAAAAAAAAAAACATTACTATCTCTAGGAGGGCAGGGGTAAGACAAGTCCCCGACTGCTAGAGCTGAGAGTACAAACTGCTACAGCACAGGCCAAGAGGGATAACACATGAGACACTCCCTATAAACAGGGAGAGAGTAAGGCACAACAAGACCCCCGGGAGGGGAAAGATTAGTTGCTGATGGCAACAAGTTGATGGACACTTCTAGTACAAAGATACATACAGGCATACCCCGGTTTAAGGACACTCACTTTAAGTACACTCGCGAGTAAGGACATATCGCTCAATAGGCAAACGGCAGCTCACGCATGCGCCTGTCAGCACGTCCTGAACAGCAGTACCGGCTCCCTACCTGTACCGAAGCTGTGCGCAAGCGGGGAGACTGTAGAGCCTGTTTACAAATGCGTTCTTTACATCAGTTATGCACGTCTATGATGATTGCAGTACAGAACATGCATCGATAAGTGGGGAAAAGGTAGTGCTTCACTTTAAGTACATTTTCGCTTTACATACATGCTCTGGACCTATTGCGTACGTTAATGCGGGGTGTGCCTGTACTGTAGTAGCAGAGACAGAAACTAGAGCAAAGTTTTTTCAGAAACAGCATGAGAAAAACATCGAGCTGGAGACAGCCCACTCCCTGTTTGGTATGAACAGATACCATTATAATAAAATATGTGGAGCACATAATAAAACATACAGTAAAACATTAACTGTAAGTCCGTAGTTCATATTAAATACATGTTACTGGCTGGTACCACATGGTCTCTAAAGTTCTTTTTCTGCAGAACGGGTGCACCAGTCAAGGATGGCTTAGGGCAGGGGAGCGCAAACTTTTGTAGCTGTGCCCCCCTGACTGCTCCCCCTCGCTCTCCTCTTACCTTGTTTGGCAGCGTCCGTTGCCATGGAGATGGATGTGTGATTTCACTAAGCATGACACCGCGGCGTCATTTGATGCCGCGTTGCCATGGCGACGTGTCACAGCAACTCTTTGTAACGAGTGCTCACCACAAACAGGACGGGACCGCAGGGCTGAGGTGGGGATGTTAGAATACACTGACCAACAACCGCGCAACCGTGTCCGGATTGCAGAGTCATAGTCGTGTAGCTGGATCAGGGTAGGAGAGGTCAGAATAGTTGTAATACTCGCTGTGGTCTAGGATTGGAGAAGTCGGGTGGTCGTGGTGTGTAGCCGGGGTCCAGGAGTAGAGAGGTCAGAATGGTCGTGTACATAGCTGATGTCCAGGGGCCAGAGAAGGTAGAGGTACAGGTTAAAACTGAGGCCAAAAGGTACAAGATATCAAGCAGAATGCACAGAGCAACGGCAGGGCAGCAGGATGCTTGAGGCATGCGCAAGTACATAAACACAAGTTTATGCTCAGCCAATTTGCCTAGGGGCTGGCTGAGCATATAAGGCACAGAGAGCCAATGGGAAGGCTGCAGGCAGTGAGACATCACACATAAACTGTGTACTGATAGGCAGGGACGGAGTGTATCCTAGCTGTGGAGTAATGAAGGGAGTTAGCATTAACCCCTCAAGTGTTTCTGGTCATGCGACGCTGCGTGTATTGGAGACAGGAGTGTCCTCCGTTATGCCACAGGAGTCTGTGCTGGGGTGGAGTCTAGGTCCGGTGCCACCCAATGCGTAACGGGACGCGTCACGGGGGCGGGACCGAGGTCCAATCCTCACACTCTTCTACATTCCGGTAAGTGAGTTGCAGAGGCCTCACGCGATCCCCCGGCATTTCATTTAAATGCCTCGAGGAACAGTGTGGGGCCTCTGCAACTGCCCGCGCCCCCCACAAATATCCAGCGCCCCCCATTTTGCGCATTGCTGGCTTCGGGCTCCTTGAAGTCTCTTCAGGGGGCAATAGAAGAGAGTGGGACCCACTAAAAGCAGTAGGAACACCTAGGTGGTGGGTCCCAATTCTTTACATTCCCAGCCCTTCCTTGGTCAAGGTGCTCAATTTCTTTCTATTTACTAGAGTGCAGATGAGACACTAGAAGGATGTTCTCAGCAATGGGTCTGACAGATGCTTTGGCTTTGACAATTGCTGAGACTTCAGCCATAAACATTGTCAAAACTACATGAGAGGGTTGAATTGAACTGTCCTCCAGGATTATGGAGTCTGATTCATTCCACCCTGTTGCACACATATATGTAGAATCTTGATATAGTGTGCTCAGTTTGTGGTTCCATCTTAGGAAAGGATGAATCTGATTTGATGTTCACTTCTACATATGGTGTTCACGTGTGTATCTGTGACCTTTAAGTAAGTTACCGCTGCTATAGCTTTCATAGAAGCATCTGAAAAAATGCAAATGTCTGTTTCGTGTAGGGGTGAGGGATACAGGTAAGTAGGTGTGTGGGATCTGCAGTTGTCCATGGGTCTTCAAAGAGTCCGCCTGACGAAGCACATGAGTGTGTGAAACGCGTTGTGGTATAGAGCAATATCTGCTGTCCTGTGAAGCTGCCGTTCATTGAGTTAGAGACCACAAGAGCTAGGAGTGAGACGCGACTGACTGCGACATACAGGATACCCGAACCTGGAAGTGGCAGCCCAGTGCCGAGAAACAGCTGATCCCAACACGCGGGATACACTGTTCAAAGATCCACTCTGTCTCACAGTTATTTATCAATAACCAGGCAGCACAGACAGACCCTTCTACGATCCACTGAATTGTAGACTTTTGTATGTAAGTACACTTGCTTTATTTGCACTGCCATTACAGTATACCTGATCTTTACCTTTAGTGCACTCTGTTTGTTTCTTCCTTGGATTCCCTGTCCACGGAGCCTGTCTTCGGAGGACTTTGGAAGTGGGGAGAACTTCCACACACAGGAGCTGCAAGGAGGTGGAGTTGTCCCACATCTGAACATTAAGGAAGCATGAGTGCGGATCAAAACTTTCCTGTCTTCAAAGAGTCCTTCCACATTCCTCACTCTGCTTTTCTGGAGGTAATTGAGTACCCCAGTCCCATGTTTCCTCAAAAATCTCTTGAAAGAGAGACTTTCCTTGTATGGACCCTACTGGAGCTACTAATCCGAGAGGGTCGTTGAGGCTGTTGACCGAAGACAGGTCACCGCTTCGGGTGTATGGCTTTTCTTCAATGGACACCTTGGAACGTGAATGTGTCCCCTTTAAGATCCTAGCTCAATCCGAGCCTCCACTGTATATGTGGCTTATCTAAATCTTTCTGATCATTGTCATGATCGTCCGGATCAAACGCCTTCATCACTATAACGCTCGAACCTAAAGGGTTCCAGATCTAAATAAAGGGTTCAGTTCTCCCAACCTTTTTGGAGTTTTTTGCATTGTATTGGACATCTATTACCTATAGTATTTGAGTCTATATACAGTATATTATGCTCTCTGTTGTTCTGACCTTGCACCTGTATGTGTGTCCCAAATATCATTGTTGTTTTCCATTTGTTTTCTTTAATTGCAACATCTCTCTGACTATATAAAGATATAGTAAATTAGTTTTCATTTTTATATGGCACCTATACTGTAGGTTCAGAGAGGGTATATATAGCAAAAGAGAGGAAGCTATACACCCTGCACTTTCCCCCTTTTGAAGGGAGATAGTCACCTGGAACTGGTTGGGCTGACAGAGCTGAACATCCTATGGTTCCTGAATTATGATGTCACCGGTGTGGGACATCAGTTTTGACGGCAGTACAGAAAGGGGTAAGTGGGCAAGAAGCAGTAAGAACTGGCAGCCTACTGACCGTGGGGAGCAGCGGCAGTGAGGGAGTAACAAGCTTCAACAAAATCCTATTACCACTGAGCACCTGAATAGTGCCTGCTCTATCTTATAAGTTTGCTGTAGCGCACACATACAAGTGAGTGGATCTCTGTTTGAAAGACGTTTTTGAATGTGTTAATAAAGTGTACTACACCATCAGTGGTGGAACTAGGCACCAGTGCAAGTTTGAGAAAACAGGCCCCCTTCTTCCCCTGGGGCCATTCCTGTGTGTGGAGCGAAGGAGGGAACCCACCTTGGCGTGATTGCGGAAGTTGGGCACGACTTCTGGTGGGGCCTAACTTCCGTGTTAGGACCACCTGGGTGAGCTCCATCCACCACCACCACCACCAGCAGCCCAACCACTCCAGTGGTCGGACCCCGGAGGTGAGGTGGGGCCTTTAGACATGCAGTAACGCTGTTCCTACTGCTAAAATTAATGCCTGAACAGCGTTTCAGTGGGTGAAGGATGTGCCCCTAAAAGTGTTGGGCCCTAGTGCAGCCGAACCGGCTGGCTGCACATATAGTAGTTCCATTACTGTACACCATATAGGTGTGTTGGGTGGTCATCCATTCTCTTTTCAGATTTAAGCTTGTACCTTTGTTTATACAGTATGAAATGTCAGAAATACATATTTCTTAGACTTAGGCAGTGTACTGTAGCACATGCATTTTCTAGTTTCATATTCTAGCAGAGCACAGGTGTGAGTTGTATATTCTGAAGACATGCTGGGTAATGACCAGCAGAGAATTTAACAACTATCAAAAGCCTCATATGTTATTTTTATCTACCTGTCTAAAAATGTATATGGCCTTGTTTATCTTATATCATTTAATCGTTTATCATTGTTCTTGTGGAAGAGAATAAAAGCATAGATACTGCATTTAAAAATATATTGGACATAGCACATGTTGGCTCTCATCTCACTTCCCCTGGTAATGCATTGCCAACCTATTTCACAGTTTAAGGGACATAGTCCATATAGTCCAGAACCACAGTGATAACATTTTTTTTTTGCTACTTTCCCCCTTCCCAAAATTCTTACAATTTCAGCTTATTTTATATGAAAAGTGTTGGGAAAATGTAGACTGAAAACCACAGAAATGTGAAACAAAAATTGACGACAAATTAACCGATGTAACCCCTGGAAAAAGTCGCGAATCACATATCCCATAATTACCTGCAAAAAGTCCGGAAAAAAATGCTATTTCAAAATGCAATACCATTAACTGAGCTAGAAGTTTGGGTCTTACTGCTGGTGATCCAATAAACTGTTTTATTTTTGAAGTCGCCCTCTTGCTCATCGTTTATTGGTGCTGCGTCGCAGTTTTTTTTTCATTATTCTTCTAAGGCAGCCTCATCGCGGACAGCACACCGGAAGACCCCGATCCTGCCCAGACCGAGGAGGATAAAGAGTTACTTCACATGCAGCAACAGTTAGTTACTCTGTGCGGTAATTAATGGGGAGTTTGGAGAGTTTGTGTTGGGATAAGAATATTGGGCGTCATTCATCATGATTCCTGGATGCTGCTGGCTCTGATTAAGAGTGAGGCTAGGTAGGCGCCATCTTATCTTCATTTTCCAATATTGGACACCCCCAGGCTGACACTCTCCCATATTTTAAATATTTTAACTACAGGATATATAAACGATGGACTTGATCGGCTTTTTCTTTTATGTATACAGCGCACTTTCCCCCAACCCCCGGTTAGTTATGACGGCTACCGTGTATGTGGTGCATTACCTGCGGCTCACAAGAGACCTGGGCTTCCGCTTCTGGGAGCCTGGGATGTGCCTGATCCGTCGGGTGACAGCGCCTCCACCTGTATGGGATCCTACTATGTGGGATAACCCCGTTACAGGACCCCCTGCAATAATACACACACTGATGATAATAACAGTTTACTGCATGCATAAAAGAGTAACCATAAAAGTCCCCACCAATAAGGCCACGCATGGCCGTACCCTCACCGTGCCCTCCACCACAATGTCCACACCGGGTAGATAGTCCCCAAAGTACTAAGGGGCCCTTGTGGACACCAGGGTGGTTGGTGCCCAAGTAGTAACCCACCCAATGTGTGAGATAGTGCTGCCCCACAAATGTGTTTACAGTTGGTGCACTTGTCGAGGTGAGGTACCTACCGGGTGATCCAACACCCAGTAGCGCCACAACGGAAGGATCCACTGATCCAGCGACGGTTGTGGTCAGCGAAGAGTCCGCCTCAGCCTTGGGTGGTATCCAGCTGGAGGGTCCCGCACTGAAGAGAGTCTCATATGTAGCTGATGGTCTGATCCCAGACCACCGGAGGCCAGGATGCAACCGTGTCCTGACTGTGTCCCTCACACTGGTTCAACAGGGGCAGTGTCCCTAACTGATGGGCCTATCCCTGCAGCAACCACAAGCTGAGGTGAGTTGGGGCCTAGCTGGGGCCTAAGGGGATCTCTGGCCTAGTGCAGGGGCCACTGACACCCTGCACACACACATCCTACCCTTCTGATGTCCCAGCTCTGACTGGCGTGGCTCGCAGCATGCCAAATGTATCTAATCCTGACTAAGCAGTTGCAAAACGCATTGGATTGGAACTTACAGGCCACCATAGCTCCCGTGACATGTGGATCTCCCTCTGCCTAAGCCATCAGCTGATCGGCCTATGGGCACCCGCACGCAGACGCAAGCTCGACCCGGAAGACACTGCTTGTGCAGGGCCACCAACAGAAATCATGGGGTGCAGGACAAATGATAGAAGCAGGGATAGCGCACCTACCGAGGATGTTTTTTTGTGCGCAACTTTTACTTAACTTTTTTCCAGTTAGTAAAAACCATTACAATGCAATCTGTTTATTTTAATATTTTCAACAAAAGACAACGATACCAATACTACATCCTATGCGACAAAAGACCTGGGGGGGATTCAGTAAGGGACTGGGGTGTTCCCTACCTGTCTTCTGGGTTAGGGGGGATTCTAATATCTCCTGTGTGAAGCTTTAGAGTCAGATCTGGAAGAAAGCAGTATAGGTTATTTCGGTGTAGGTATAGGGCAGTTAAGATAAGACAGAGAGAGTGTGGGTGAAAGAGAGAGACAGAGAGAGAGAGAGTGGGTGTGGGGGGTGGGTGACTGACTCGTGGGTGGGTGGCTGACTGACTGACACTTGGGTGGGTGACTAACTGACACTTGGGTGGGTGACTGGGTGACACTGGGGTGGGTGACTGATGAGTGGGTGGGTGACTATGACTGACTGTGGGTTGGTGTCTTTATTCATACACACACACACACACACACACACACACACACACACACACACACCCACACCCCACCCACCCACACCACACACACACACACACACACACACACAACACCCTCCCGCTCCTCTCAGACACTCTCCCTCTCTCTCTCAGTCACTCCTCCCTCCCTCTCTCGTTCTCGCTGACGCCGCCCCCCGGTAATGACCAAAAAGGCACCAGGAAATAGCCCCTCCCTCTCTCTTCCTCTCACCTCCTTCTTCTCTCTCTCTCTTCCTCTCTCTCTCGTCCTCTTCTCCCCCCCCCCCCCCCCCCCCCCCCCCCCCCCCCCCCCCCCCCCCTGCCACCCCCCCCCCCCCCCCCCCCCCCCCCCACACACACACACACACACACACACACACACACACACACTGAGACTCAGACACACACACTCAGACACACACACTGAGACTCAGACACACACACTCAGACACACACACAGTCAGAGACACATACACTCAGACACACACACACACACTCAGACACTCAGACACTCACATACACACAGGGGAAATCGGAATGTGGGGGGGGGGGGGAATCGGAGCAAGAGGGGAATCGAAGCAGGGGGGCAAGGGGGAAGCAAAAGAAGCATGGAGCAGTACTCACCACTTGCTCCATGCAGGAAGAGGTGGGCCTCGCTTTGCAAGCTCGTATAGAGCTTGCTGCATGCCAAAAAAAAAATCCTGGCAGCGTGCCAACACGTGCCAGCCAATCTGGAGAGGGGGGAGGTTTTTTTTCTTTCTTCCCTTTGCAGAGAAGCTGCTTGGCGCATCGCGAGCGCGCTAAATCCTCTCACCCCGTGGTGACCGGGCGACGGGATTTATCGAGGGGCACCGCCCTGCGTCAGGGGCCCGGGACGCCAGTACCCTCTGTCCGCCGCTGTTGGCGGCCCTGTGCTTGTGAAAGATCTCCTGGTTACTTCCTTTCCCTGCGCAAGGTGCAGGAGGGAAGGAGAGCCAACATGTCTCCCCCCACATGGAAATCTGAGGAGACGGGCGCAGCAGACGTACAATAGTAAAGGGAGACAAGATTGCTTGGATTCCGTACAGCCTGAGTTGTGAGCAGGACCAGTACCAAAGAACCAAGAGTCCATTACCACATGCTGGGAAGCTACCCACAAACTCTGTTTTATCAAGTGCTGGCTTTACGTGCAATATTGTTCTAACCCAGTCTAGTGTCATAAATTTATTGTGCCATGATCTTTTCTCTTTTGTTTATATCAAGTCAATATCCTGAATAAGCCTCATCTATCCGATTAACCTCTGAAACTCCAAATGGGAATGAATTCATAGATCACAATACATTTAATCTGTAAGTGTATGAATCTAACTTAAAATGTCTAAATAGGCTAACAACCTTTATAAGTACATTGTTGTCTTCTCTTGTATTCACCCAAATGTATGCTCAAAAACTGTACTTGAGTCAACATCTTTTCTTCTTTGATATTTTAGTAATGTTATGGTTGGAGAAAGAGATACCATCTGAGCACACTTCACTTTAAAATAAATTTTGTTGATTCAAAAGTTTCTTTTTTTAAGCAAATGTTTCTCACAGTTTACCTAGTGTGAGTTATGTGATGAAACACTTAACTCTTTTTGATAACTCTTCCCCCCTCCTCCAATGTCACCCATCACCTCCATGGTATTCTTCTCTCCCCCTCCCACCCAATACACCATCAATGACATTCTCCCACCCCAAACTCCCCTGACACTGTTCCTCCCTTCCTCAACTTGCCCTGGCACTTTCCTTCCACTCCCGTAACAGGTTTCTCCTCCCCACCACTCGCCTGGTGTCCAAGCCGTAATATCTTTTGGCAGCTTCCGTTTTCCAAGTTTTAGTGCTGCAGTCACTTCCTAGTTTTTGCTGCTCAGTCACTTCCTGGTTTTCAGTGCTATATAAACTAGGAAGTGGCTTACGCCCTTGCTGCTGCCACAGGTTATACGTCTTGTTGTTGTTTTGTGGCTGCCTTCTCTGGTGGACTTGCGCCCGTACTTTGATTCCTCTATCTGTTGGATTTCCCATTACTGACCCGTACCTGTTTGCCTGCTGCCTGCCTGGAACTGTGTCTGCCTCGTTGCCTTTTCATTTCTTGACCCCTTTTCTCTTATGGACCCCTCCTCGCTCTGGGTCCAATTATCCTAATAAATTTTTCTTTCGCAAGTTTCCATCGTGGCCCCTGAATGTGGCTCGCAACCCCTTTAGGTGTTATTGGAGGGGGGTGGGGAGAGTTGATCCCGGATAGCTGCGGTGGGCGTCCATCTGCTCTTGTGTGCCCTGCTGTCTGTGCTGTCACAAGTTTGGCTCGTCATACCGTAAGTGTGCGAGTCATTGTCCAAACTTCAAGGGCTCTGTCCAGTTCACTTTTCTCACTGAACATGTATTTCACAGTACTTATTCATGAATACTTTGCTTAATACACGTGTGTGTATATTTGTTATTTAAAGACCTGTCAATTCTCACAGATTTTGTGAGTTACCCGTATTTTGACAAATCTCCCGACCTCACCTGTATTCGTGAGAGTTGACAGGTCTGGGTCCTGGCCACGTTCTGGGATGTCACGGAAGAGTGAGATAGGCCAGGAAGATCAGACTGTGAGATGGAAAGGAGGGAGGAAAAAGGTCCTTGACCTGGAGGCAAACTCTCCCTTCTTCCTCCACCTGGTGTGTTTGCTGCTAATTTGTTCCTACGACGGGCTGGTACTAATGCTTTCCTGCGCTGCTTGCTGTTACGTTTCTGTACGTCGCTTGTTACTATCCAGGAATCAGACCTGCTAAGCAGAGTGGGGAGTATAGACCGACCCATACTGGGGAGCTGGATCCTCAACGCGTAAGGATAGTGCGGTCTGGTTCCGGGGTCAGGACGAAGCAGCTTAGTTGTGGTCACAATTCCAAGGTCAAAGCAGAAGAGAGGCAGAGAAGTCCAAAAGCAGGCAGGGTCAAAGACAGACAAAATCGCAGCCAAGGGTTCCATCAGGAGCAAGGTACAGAGGACCTTGCACAGGTCAACTGAGTAGACTGAGAGCCTTGTACAGGGTAAAGACAGATGCAAGCAGTTACTATTTCAGCCAGAAGCTGACTTCCTGTATTGGCATCCATGTTGGTGCACCCAGTGAAGTCAGGAACTATCCCTGTTGGTACTATAAATCCTCAGAATTGCGTCCTGATGTTACAGTAGTGCCGACGAGTATTCTAAAACAAACCTGGGGCAATCCCCAAAAAGACCCGGGTACATGCTGCAACATTTCAGTTACATTTCTGCAGACAGACTAATGGCCCATCAGATTAACAGCGGGGGTCCCTGGCAGTCCCATTCAATCTGAATGCTGTGTTAATCCGATGGGCCATTACTCTCTGCAGAAATGTCACTGAAATGTTTGCAGCATGTTCCCAGCATGTACCTGGTGATAGCCCCAGATTTTCTAAGGCAAGTTTTAGAATACTCGTTGGCGCACCTGTACTTTGTTCTGAACCTTTAATATACCTTGACAATAATAATTGTTTGCTTACCCTGATTTACATTTATAACATGGTAAGAAAAAGCGTAAATCACAATAATCTCTTTTTTTTCATGACAATGATTCTTTGTGTCAAAAGCATTGAGGGAAATTCACATTATCATCATCTAGCATGTTCACTACTGTAGATTGCAAGTTCTATACATTATTTCCAACCAGACATGCCTTAAACCCTGGATATAATACTTAAGAAATGTGCAATTCAAACGATAAATGGTTCCTAAAACTAATACGTGTATTGAGGTTTTCACATTAGGAAGGGTATCAGGTGCAGCATGGAAAGTGCACTTACATGTTTATACCCAAGAAATAACAATGTGAAGTACAGCATTTCATTACATAAATTGGTGAGTCTCTACCATGCATTGTCATCCATGCAATTTGTTTCTCCGTGACATTGAAAGAGGCCATCTATCATGGTTTTAGCAACTCAGAGCGGTTCATTTAGTCTACTCATTTTACATACACAACCAATAAATTATACATTGCTGTCAACAACATTTGACAATAAAGGAATTTATAACAATTTAGCAATATGTGCATGTGATGCATCAGAAGACGTTAACCCTTTCTGCTCATTACCACATGGCACCCACTGAGACATACTGTATGTTATAAATAAAATGCACAACAGAGGTGATTATGTACAACCATTAATATTATTACCAGAATTTTTTTATATTTTATACCGCATTGTTGGATGAGCGCGCAAACCTTATTCCATTATAACACGGAATGAAACATGGGCAAAACAAACTTGGAAACGCTATCAATCTGTATATTTGTCATCAAATTTTCTTCGTATTCTCAAACTTCAGTTAAAATAGTGTGTTTAAGTTAGAATTTTAAGATGTATGCACCATTGGGTCTGCGAAGGTATAACCCACAGAGAGATGACAAGATTGTCATGGGAATGCTCTCTACAGAACCTTGTCAGCAATACTCATCTGCCTGTGTTCCTTATACATCGCAGATATCTATCACCATGGTCAAGGTAACACTACACTAAGCACCATCTCACCCACAAACATCACAAAGTCCATTGGTTCCCTGGAATTGAGGCTTGTGAATGCTCTTGTATATGTTTTGGCAGTACTCATCACTCTCTATGTATGTGTCAAGTGCAGCAAAACTTTGATCCAGAAGTGTGTTGCACCCCCACCGAGAGGAGGGGGTTACCCAGGGGCGTGTGTCAGCCACAAGGAAAGGATCATAAGTCAGCCATTTTGACCATCACAGACATTTTTGTTCTGTTTTTCTGTGTGAATGATGTATATGATGCGTGCAGGGGTGATGATCATGCATTCACTTCCACAGATACCAACCCCCTTCAATTCTCAGTAATAGAATGTTGTGCTAATTCTCAAAATATATGATGGTAGAGATAGATGCCATTTTCTTTAGCTAGCAGCAGAAAGGTCACTTGCCTAAAATAAGGTTTTTAGCATTTTTTTGTGTCCATTTTTACACACTAGAAACAACAATCTTTTATGGCTCTAGTACCTCCAAAAACCAGAGTAACTTAAAACATAATACTTTATTAATACTAATTAAAATAAATGTCAAAAGCGTTGAAACCAAACACAACTGACATTGGTGACAAAACACACAAGACAGACAAAAAGACACAATACTAAAACTGAAAACTTAGGGGAGGGAGAGGATCTAGCCAATCTGCTAAATAGCAGAGAGAAGCTCACATATACACAATAATTAACCCCCTAGTCCAGCAATGATAGGGTTAAAAAGCCTGTAAAGTAGATACAGGTAACGGTGGACTGACCATGCACATGTATGTACTTCAACATGACATCCAGGTCACTCTCCAACTGGTGCTTTTCTTTTTCCTGGAGAACACACTTAGCAATTGCTGAGGATAGACAGCTCTGTAGTGCAGCCTTGGCTTCTTGCTCCTTATCTAAACGTCCATGAAGACAATCAATCATTTTCTTTGCAGCTTGAAGCGTCTGAGTTAGGGCATCTTTCTTTTCTTCCACTATTCTTGGGATACGTCTGTGAGTTGCCTTAAGCTGCAGCATATCTCTTTCATCAAATGCAGACTCTGAGGTTAAATTTTCATTCTTAATTTCTTCTGCAACTTCCACAGTAATGCCTCCCTTCTTTTTCTTCTTCTTCCTTGATTTGAGAAGTTCTGAAGAATCAGTGGTAGGAGGGGCGTTCGGCACATCACTTGGGGGCGGGGGGTGTCCAGAATCCACAGGATCCAACTGTGGGGGATGGCGGTGTGTGGGTCTTCTCTCCCCCCATGGATACTGCAGTGGTGGCCGGATTTTCAGTTTGTATGCTCTCTCTCCCATGATGGATCCAGCGCTGCCTTTATCCTCAATGTGGTGTTTGTCCTCTCCGGTGACTGTCGGCTGCGCACTCGTGGGGAGGGGAAGTATTCAGCAGCTCACTCGTGGAGGGGTGTGTGAGTGTGTGTCCAGTGCTACCTTCCTCCTCTCCGGTGACTCCTCCTGGTGGAAGCTGGCAACACTGCCTCTTCTGCCAGCAGTGACATCACTTCAGTCACCAGTGACGTCACTTCTGTCACCATCAACTCCATTTACTGCCAGGAAATGCCTGCAAACCTCAATGAACTGAAGCAACGTTGTAAAGAAGAGTGGGTCAAAATTCCTCCACAACGATGTGAGAGACTGATAAAGTCATACAGAAAACGATTACTTCAAGTTATTGCTGCTAAAGGTGGTTCTACAAGTTATTGAATCATAAGGTGTGCTTAGTTTTTCACACATGGCTTCTCCATTTTGGCTTTATTTTTGTTAAATAAATCATGACACGGTGTAATATGTCATGTGGTGTTGTTCATCTGAGGTTGCATTTACCTACTTTTTAGACCTGCTAAGGAACAGATGATTGTTATTATGTCCTGATATGTAAAACCATAGAATTCAACGAGGGTGTACTTTCTTTTTCACATGACTGTATGTACAATTACATTGATGTACCTATTAAAATGTACACTGTCTGTTACCGTGGTTACCAGATGTAGCCCAGGTCCCTCTCTGGGCTCCCCGTTGCCTTTCCTTACCCTCAGACGGTCGGAGTGACTGCAGTGAGTGTAGGCGCCGCCGGAGTTAGTGGCAGCCCCGGCAGTTAGGTCGGAAGGTGGGGGCAGGATGCAGGGGGTGCTCCTGTGCTGCGGAGGTTCCGTGGCGCACCCGGCTAGCGGGGGCCACCATTGTGGATTGCGCACGCATGCGCAGAACAGATAGCATGCGTTGCAGCCATTACCAGGTTTGCGCATGCGCAGAAGGAGTTGCGGCGGCCATTACCGAGTCGCGCATGCGCAGCACGTTAGGCGCACGTGGCGGCAATAGGGAAAGGCTCCGCAAGAGACTACAAGCCCCACAATGCACAAGGGCAGTTGGTCAGGTGCAGGGAACCAGCCAATAGGGATGGAGTATTCTACTGCAGGGATTAGTTACATTTGGCGCACTCGGGCCAGATAGGCAGTCGGAGCTGGAACACAGATAGGGGAGGTTGTAGGTGCAGGGTGTCTGTGGCCCCTGCACTAGACCAGGTATCCCCCTAGGCCCCTGCTAGGCCCCGACTCACCAAGTAAAGATTGTGGCTGCTACAGGGACAAGCCCTAAGGTAGGGACCCTGCCCCATTAGCTGTTTGTTAAGTTCAAGGACACAGCTGCAACGCTGCACAGTCTTGATAATAGTGGTCTGGGACCAGATCACCTTGCAAGGTACAGAGACTATTGTAACAGTGTTTTCCCTGGGCCCTCCTAATCCTGACCCATATGTAAGAAAATCCCCCAATTACATGGATGTATATATGTGTGGTGCACCTGCTGGCAACAGGACTCCTGAGTCTCCCGCTTGGTTGGTATTGGGGAAGTATCACCATGACAGGCGACTGAGGTAGTGTGCTCTGAGTCCTACTCACATTCGATGCAGCGCCTCCATCCCATCAGGATCTCTGCGGCAGCAGGGGGAAGTATCTGATGGGGAACTCCTTCTTGGTGCATCCTCCTGGGGAATAACTCCACACTCACACAGGAGGGATCGTTTGAACCAGGGCATCTTTAATGTCATCTCCATAGGCAGACTGCCCATCATAGTGGTTGTACTTAGCCCAGCATTATCAGGCTGACCATCTTGAGGAAGGTTCCTTCTGCTCCTCCACTCTAATCAGCTTGGTTATTCCACCTCTCCCCTAAGGGAGACACAGCTGTGCCAGATCCCTGGACACAGTGTGTAAGCAGCTTGTCTCTCTGCCACTTCAGCTGCACAGCCTCACAGCTCTTGCCTCAGACACCTGCACTGCCTGGATCTCATCTCCCACACTGCAACACTGTTGCAGACACTTGAACCACTAACTTCAGGAAGTCTGTGTAATATATCAGCTTCCAGAAAAGACCCACCTCTGTGTCACTAATAGTGGACACAGAGCATGCTGTCACTTCCTTTGCTACTATCTTACAATCACAGGGGTTGAGGGCAAACCTCCATGATGAATACTGGCAACTTGCCCCTTTAACAGACGTTACTGCACAGCATGAGAGAGATATGTACACCAATTTTACACGGGCTACAATCTCCCCCTGGTGGAACCCAACGACCCGGCTGGGATCTAAATTTGCGGAACCTTCCTTCAGAGGCAACTGCAAAACATAACAATTCAATACATTATTACACATCAATGTACCTGCAAGTTAAACACACAGTGAATAATATTACAAAAAATACATCCTAACGTAGATGGTGTACAACCAGGATTACTGCCTGATGGAGTATCCATTTTAATACTAAAGCCTGAGATCAGGTTTCTTTACTACCTTACCCTCAGGATATCTCTTGTACTACCATACCCTCTTAAGGTGGCATACGCACAGCATGGTCCACTGGGTTTAGAGCAGCAATACTATAACACTCTGGGTGACATACGGGACACCCACCATCAGCCCATAACTCTAGCCTGGATGCTAGTGGACTGAGAGGATCATGCCCATACAGTACACTTCCTTAAGGCATCTCCTGGAGATGTAAGTTATCTTGTCTGTCTCATTATACCAATTCTCATCTGATATTTCATGATCCCAATTTTCTATGGAACTATCAGAATCCCAATTTTCCTCGTCTGATCCTTCCTCATCATCAGAACTATATACCCTATCCTCATCAGTGGAACCCATCTCAAACTCAATTTCTCCCTCCCATGGATAGTGGAAATAAAGCAAAGCTTTTAGGGATTCCTGGCAACTCTTGCTGACATTGGAGGCACAAAGGGTTTTACCTGGGCAACAGGCACAATAGGAGCAACATTACCCAAATCCCCAGACTTTTCACTGGAATGAGTGGGCATACAATAACACTTGAATTTCCCTTTAGCCACATGCTTAACTACAGTAGGGTTCATCACCGGAGACTTCACATATGTTATCACTTCCCTCCCCGATCCCTCATCATCAGAGGTCACACAATCACCCCAGTCCTTAGGCCTTTCCTCTGATGCACCCCGTGACTCTCCAGCCCACCCATAGCACGATCGGGACCCCGAGGGAGATGTGACAGGGGCAGGGAGTTGGGCAGTGGCCTTGGGCAAGGGGGAAGTGTCCTTACCCTGCGGTATGATGATCCGAAGTTTGGTGAAGCCCTGACCGGTACCACCGCTGGGCAAATCAGGCTCACCCATCTTCGGCTTCCCCAGACTCCGCAGGGTCTGCCGGTACCTGGCCACCTCTTCTTCTGGCAGCCCAGTGCTGCACGGTGATCGCGGCTCCGCTGGTTGCTTCCAGCCGGCTCCGCTGTGTCCGCCGGAAGTGATGTCATCGATCTCACGGGACTTTGCGCCGCCATCTTGGGTTGGGTTCCCCACTGGAACCTCTTCCTCCACAACGACATCCGCCGCTGGAAGTGATGGTTCAGCTTGGAGCTCCGCTTGGGCCTGGGCTAGGCCTTCCTTTGCCGTCGCCACCATGGGTGCCTGTGGAGGGTAAGGGTGTACCTCACTGCTCCTTCGGCTTGGGATTATGTCTTTTCTGCCTTCCATGTTGGGAATCGCCACGGCCGTGGGACTCCTCCGCTCCGGTTGCCTCTGCACAGGGGATCTCGGCACATTGGGACTCAGCTCCGCTGCTTCAAAGGTAAGTGCTGGCTCTTTTTCCCCACCGCTGTAGTGGCTCGCCGGTAGGCGCATCACCACCGATGTCGGGCTGGCTTGCTCCTCATCCGATGAAGCGGACTCCGACACGGGCAGCGATACTTCCGCAGGGGACCGACAGCGAGGTTCCGGGTTCTCACTGCGGTAGCAGGCCCCAGTGTCCTTCTGCTCCGTTGCTATCGTCAATAGCGATCACCATTCTCTGGGATCAGGTTTCTCCGTCTTGACTTGGTGAGAGACTTCAGCCGTCAGGTTGGCTGTCTCTCTGCCTGCCTTCACGGTATGCCCTGGCACAAAGGGCTGCATGGCCTAAAGATAGTAGATGCCACACTGGGGACACCTCGCCGTGATACTGGCTTCTCCACCTGGCAATCGACACTGCATGCACAGGCATCGTATGGTTTCGGTATCACCCACCTTTATCACCAGAAAGCCTCCTGGCAATGAGTAGGGGTGTGCTGAAATGTCCATCTCAGTCTTTATGGTGCTGGTTACAGGGGACACTTTGCACAGTGGTCTTGCTTGTTCACCAGCTCCTCGCAACTGAAGGGCAGGGGTCGTTCCTTTAACTCCTCCCTCAGCTAGCTCCATTCTCATTTGTCAAAGATAAGGACCCGTCCCCCTGGTTGATATTAGGGGAGGGTCCCACAGATTCACTGGGTGACCCAGCACTGGCTCTGAGCCAGTCACAGTCCAGGAGGGCGCGGCCACAGCTTTCGCGCCATAACAACAGCAGGGTGGGGTTCTTTACTTGGCGCCAATCCCGGCCAAATTCTTGCAATCTTTGCATTTGCAGAATTCTCTGCACTCAGCCCACGCGGTCTCCCAGGGAAGCGGGAACCGCCATCTTGGTTTACACGGCCATTCAATATAGCAACTGAGGTAGATTTTTGTCTAGGGATCACCGTCTGGCAATCAGTTTCTCCATCCACACCACACATAGCAACAATGTCCTCTACACTGTCCTCCAGGGTAGCACCCCGGGATCCTAGACAGGACAAAAACGGCGCGGCCACAGCCTTGGCGCCGCTCCATAACATACTTGCAAAAGTCCCTTCTGCAACTAGCTCCTCTGTGGTATACACACCACGTGCGCTCTCTCCGTCTGGCGCTGGCCGCCATCTTTGATTCTTCGCACCGTGCGGAACTTCACCTCTTGCGGTCGCCATCTTTACTTTGTAATTTCTATTATCACACATGGTGCTCCTCTCTGCGGGGCAGCTGCCATTTCGATGCAATAAAGAATGCCAGTGCACCACCTACATGAATCTAATGCAGTGGTGCGCAAACTGGGGGGCGCGCCCCCTTGGGGGGGGCGCAAGATCTTTTAAGGGGGTCGCAGGGCCGGTGCAGCCTGGGGGCGGCGAAACATGCTGTGTGCAGGCGGCGGCAGAACATGATGGAGGGGGGGCGGAGGTACAGCAGCTGCAAAATAACCCTGTCAGAGCTGCTAGAGGATCGGAAGAAGAGGGCCAGAACGCAGGAGGACTGCAGGGGAGGAGCAGGCCTCAGCGGTCTGACGTGGAATGTCCCTGCTTCCTGTGTCTGCCCTGTAGCAGCGCTGTGCAGACAGAGCAGGAAGAGGACAGATCAGGGGCTGGTCAGGTGTGTGTAGCAGGGCTGTCTGTACTGAGCTTGCTGCATAAGGTAGGTCAGCATTCAGTGTACATTGTGTGGAATTGGAAGAGTTGTTTAGTCAGTGACAGAGCACAGACTGCTAATAAATAAACTCGAACTCCATCACCCCCCCTCGCCCTTACGGCATCCAATTAAAGGTGCAGTCACAGTCCAGAGATCCACTACAATACAGTGAAATCACTCAACAGGCACAAAGTGCACCGATTGTTTCAGGATTAAAGAAACATCTACTAACTTTTCATATATCAGGGAATGTACCCTCTCTATATGTATGTAGCTGTATGTTCTGGCTCACAGTGTTTTGTAGTCCTGGTCTACAGTATAAGGGGGGATGTATTAGTCTGGTTATGAGGGCATGACAGCCAGCTGCAAAAGAACCCTGTTAGAGTAGCTGGTGGATCGGAAGAAGAGGGCAAGAATGCAGGAGGACTGCAGGGGAGGAGCAGGCATGTCTGACGTGGAATGTCCCTGCTTCTGGTGCCTGCCCTGCAGCACTCTGCTCCTGCTAATGCTCGTGACCTGGCACCCTGCTTTGCAATTCTCTTCAGTCACACAGGACAGGAGGCACAGCTGAAATTGCAAGAAAGGGTAGGCTATCTGAATTTTACCCAATGTACTCTAATATTACTGAAACACAAGGAAAAACACCCCATAACAGTTAAAAAAGGTATACAAAATAATACTGCTAAGTAGGAGGGTGGATGACAAAAAGGGGGGGAAGGGAGGTAGATATGTGGTGGAATGAATGCCCCCCCCCAAATAATTGCCTGTGTGATATTGACAGTGCACCAAAAGAAACAAATATTACCAGATACCAGCCAAATAAACAGATAGTGATCCATCTCATAAACATGTTACAGCTCCAAATGTTATGATAAGTGCAATGAATTTGAGAATAAGATTTGAGTGCATTCATGGTTCTCTCATCCCTGTCCTACTGTCTTCTGGTCGCTATAACCCTGCAGTTCTACAGACACTTTACAGTCCATGGGGGATAATAATTAATGTCCCTAACTAAGCATTGAAAATGTAAACAATATTAAAGAATGCATTTGCAGCAGGTGTCTATAGACGTCAATAGAAAGACTGCGGCCCCGCTGGCGCTGACCGCGCTCATGCTTGAAAGCGGTGATGTCACCAGCTCTCTAAGCATGAGCGCTGGGTGTCCTGGCTATTTCACAAGCGCGCGTGGAGGTGGGGATGTTATTGCGGGCAAGTTGAGCACGCTTGAAAGTAAATTTTTTGTTTACTCAAGCACCTAACTTGAGTGAGCGTGCGTGCCCGCACAGCACATGAGCAGGGACTTACACATATAGATTTATGTAAGTAAAAGCGGCAATTACTGCGCGCTCAGCACCAGCGGGGCCGCAGTCAAAGGGGGTTGAGGAGAGGAGATGATGAGAATCTATTTGAGATTGTCACACATGATATCGTACATATCGATATAATGTTGAAATATGTAAGTATTTATATGTATTTGTAGTCACATTTGTATTGTATACCGTTTAAACTTGTTTTTTTTTTCATGTGATTTTTGTTCACATCAGGCAGGGGGGGCCCGACAAATATCATTGATGAAAAGGGGGGCTCGGCATAAAAAGTTTGCTCACCCCTGATCTAATGTATGCTTGACTCATGTTGCAGTACCTCAGGCTAGGCTCACTCTCTCAGTGTATGCTGTATCCACCTTCTTCCAGTATGTGCTCCTACGGTAAGTGTCCTGGTTACTGGCTAGAGTACTCTGGCTTCTCCCATGCAGTACTAGGGCGTCAACCTCTCTTGGCTACCTCTAGTGCAGATCCTCTCCAGAATTCCTGACCCAAGTTATCCAGGCTATCCCTTCAGGCATCCTACAACTAGCCGCCTCACAGTGACTAGGACAGCTATAGCCCTGTCTCCAGACCCACTCACTCCTCTCAGGGTCCTAGTTTGTCCTAGACAAGTATATTACCATACTCTGACTACCCCTAGGCTCTGTCCCATACACAGCACTGACTGGCAGCATACACTCTCCCTGTTTCGTAGTGTGCCTAGCAAAAGCCTGTCCTGTATCTCAGTATCTCAGCAGCGCCTCCAAATTTAAAAGGTTTTTTCCCTGGGTCCTCCTAATCCTGACCCATATGTAAGAAAATCCCCCAATTACATGGATGTATATATGTGTGGTGCACCTGCTGGCAACAGGACTCCTGAGTCTCTCGCTTGGTTGGTATTGGGGAAGTATCACCATGACAGGCGACTGAGGTAGTGTGCTCTGAGTCCTACTCACATTCGATGCAGCGCCTCCATCCCATCAGGATCTCTGCGGCAGCAGGGGGAAGTATCTGATGGGGAAGTCCTTCTTGGTGCATCCTCCTGGGGAATAACTCCACACTCACACAGGAGGGATTTTTTGAAACAGGGCATCTTTAATGTCATCTCCATAGGCAGACTGCCCATCATAGTGGTTGTACTTAGCCCAGCATTATCAGGCTGACCATCTTGAGGAAGGTTCCTTCTGCTCCTCCACTCTAATCAGCTTGGTTATTCCACCTCTCCCCTAAGGGAGACCACAGCTGTGCCATATCCCTGGACACAGTGTGTAAGCAGCTTGTCTCTCTGCCACTTCAGCTGCACAGCCTCACAGCTCTTGCCTCAGACACCTGCACTGTCTGGATCTCATCTTCCACACTGCAACACTGTTGCAGACACTTGAACCACTAACTTCAGGAAGTCTGTGTAATATATCAGCTTCTAGAAAAGACCCACCTCTGTGTCACTAATAGTGGACACAGAGCATGCTGTCACTTCCTTTGCTACTATCTTACACATCACAGGGTTTGAGGGCAAACCTCCATGATGACTACTGGCAACCCTGCCCCTTTAACAGGAGTTACTGCACAGCATGAGAGAGATATGTACACCAATTTTACACATGGCTACACTGTCTTCACAGTGGGACCCTCCAGCGGGATACCACCCCAAGCGGAGGCGGACTCATCGCTATATCAGCCGATCCACTCTGTCTTCCTGTCGGTGCGCTCGAGTGTGGACACACCTGGCAGGTACCTCACCACAATACGTGCACCAAACAACAACTCAAATTAGTGGGTAGCGCTGTCTCAGACATTGGGGTTGGGTGTGGGACTCTTTGGGACATGGTGTGGTTGAACACGGTGGTGGGTTACGGCCGGGCCAGGCTTGGTGGGTAGTTGTACCTATTAGTGATCATTATAACCGATAAGAGTTATTACTGTGCCAGTAAAGGTTATTGTTGTTTTATAACCAGTGTGTGATTATTGTCATTGGGTCCTGTGAGGGGCTCCTCCAACTATGCTGGGATCCCTCTCAGGTGGAGGCATTGCACCGAGACGTGAATTTTATCACCCCAGGCTCCCTGTGGCGGAGGCTTAGGCTTCCTGTGAGCCAAGAGGTAAAGGCAGCACCAGTAGCATCTTTATAGCGTACACCCCAATATCACTTAGTGGGTGGGGGGGTACAAGGGCTACACACATTAATTTAAATTGGTGATAGAGTGTTTAATTGCTCTGCGATGGTTCGAGCAAATTGTCTGAATATTTAGTACAAGTTGCAAAATAATACATTTAATGTTTTGTATCAAGAATCCGGTCGATAAATTTTTTTTTATCACTTAAATAAAACAAACAAAGAATTCCAAGACGGGGTCTGCACCGATTCGGTTGACACTTCGGGCAAATCTAAGTTAGGACGGCAGAAAGGTACCCCCCAAAATGTTATCAGAATCAGTCAAGACCTTTGGCCTGTGGAGAGAGAACACACAAACACAAACACACAACCAAAGAGGTCACAAAGTCTAGTTGGCCTTCACTTCGCGCGCTCATCCAATTATTATTATCATTTATTCATAACACGCCAACATTGTCAGGAGCACAGTACAATAGGCTGGAGGACGAGAAACAATAAGATACTTAACATTGATACATTGTTACTGAAGGTAAGGAGGGCTTTGCCTCAAGGAGCTTACACTCTATATGGAAGGGTAAGGTCACGTTTATAGTGGGCGTGTGCACGCGACGGAGCGTATGGCCTCACGCGCGCCTGTAGCTCAAGCGATTTGTGCTCTTAGGGTTTGCGCGACGGGGAGGCGTGGCCAGAGGCGTGACTGTGACATCACTGAGCTGGTTCACCTTGATTGGCTGAACCACTCGTGACGCGAAAAAAGACATTATTTGTTTTGTCAAAAATCGGCAGCGCGATCGCTCTCAAATCGCTGAGGCGCTCTAAGGGAGGGTTCATAGGGAAGCGGTCTCTTGTTCTTGCCGCACATGCGCCGTCATGAGCACTATAAACGCAGCCTAAGTGGAGACATAGGGTACTGTGGGGTGAGAAGGTTGGTGTGTTCCGGATTGCACAGAGCAGCTGTAACGGCAGCGAACGGCTGACACTCTTTGCTGTGACTCGGGTTGTATCATCTCCAAGATATTCTGGGGTAAAGTGATGCGAGCTGCACACAGCAAACAGACAACCCCCCATAACAGAGACGCAGGGGGGGGGGTGCTGAGTAACTCCAGGTCTTTGTCCACGCTGGCTTAGTCGCCATTACCTGTTATAGATTAACCATCTGTAAACTCGGGTGTAATTTGTTGAGATGCCATACTGTAATTATAGAAACTCGTACAATATGCTATTACAAAAATCCTGGCGGTAGAAGTTCCAAATCGGGCGCGTCATGGTCGGCTCGAGTCATGCGGCTTGATGGGTTTCAGAATGTATTTTCGTTTTGGGAAGGAATAGACATTCGGCTTGATTTGATTAGGTAAGTAATGTAGACGCTCCCTTGCCTCTTGTCTCAGCAGGTAGGTAAAATGCACATTTCAAACAATTTCTCCCATTTACACTCCCTGCCGCTCATCATCTCATATCATGCTCTGTTCTAAAATTACACATATTCTTCTGTGACCCACTGCCAGGGAGAAACCTGGCCCAATGCCGTCAGTGAAACAACTTATACAAAAACGATGGTTTTCTTTTTCAACGTATTATTTATTGAGAAATGTTTTTAACTTTTATAAAACATAAGAGCCAGGAAAACAAGAATTAATATACATAGCATGTATAGCTGTATTTTGCATAGCATGGCATGTATTTTGTTTTGTATGTATTTGGTCGGGGGTGATTTTTTCTCCACAATAAAAGTTAAGGCCTGGTGACCGTAACTACTCGATAACAGTGTACAACAGGCAGCCGCGCACAGAGGGGGAGAGCACGGTGGCTGTGGGGTCGGTCGGCACTGGATGTTGGGCCCGGACAGAGGTGGGGTAGCTTCTTTGTCCAGCTGCCGTCTCTAGTTGCTTTCCTCAGCTGGGGCCTCCCTCACTGTCCCACTCAGAGCCTCTCTCTGACGCCAGGCATCACTCTGACGCCCGTGATGGCGGAAGCTGGGCCCAGCTTCCAGCGCACACTGGCATGACAGAGGGCCTGTCGCACACTGGGTCAGAGAGAGGCCTGCGCGGGACGAGAGGGGCGGCCTCTGAAACTATACCTAATGTAAGTGTGTTTTTTTGTATGTGTTGGAGAGTTGGGGGATTTGTATGTATTTGGAAGGGGGTTGTATGAATTTGGGGGGGTTGTATGTTTTGGGGCAGTGTTTTTTTTTTGTATTATTCGGCAGGGAGTGTTTGTATGATTATGTGGAGGGAGGGGGCTCGCGAAGACCACGACACGGGAGGGGGGTGGGGAGGGGAGGTTGAACGGTCGAAACATAACTAATAAGCGGTGCAAAAAAAATGAGTCTTGCAAAAAAAAAAACATGAGTCTTTGCATTCCGTCAGACACCCCAAACGCTGCTTTCTTTTATTGATACGGTATATAAAACCTCAGAGGGCGGCTGGCACATTATGCGAATTAGTGAGTGAATATCGCAATGAGAGAAAGATCAATCTGATGAGAAGATGAGCTGATGTGAGGCTCAAAGGCTATTCCATAATCCAAGAGACTGCAGGGTCCATTTAACACAAGCAGAACAGGGTTCTATGCCACTTAGTTTGGTTATATCCGTCCTCATTTACAGTATGTTGCTCAAAGTTTATCGCGTTGCATCTTCTTCGCACAACTCCCTGTATTACCTATATCTTGCTATATAACAGAACAGGCTGCGTTATGGATGGAAGTTCACATGACCCACGTATCAAACACGTTAAAGCTGCAACATCAGTGTTGATTTCGAATGATTAAATCGCTTATTTTATGAATCATGATATTAAAAAAAAGGTGTTGTGTGCAGAGCGCGCGCATTTTAAGTGAAACTTTGTTTTCTGTCACAGAAATTGTATTTGTGATGGTGATGTTTTTAATTAAAAATCAAAACACAATTTCAGTTCCAAAAACAAAGAAGTTGTGACCGTGTTTTTAGCTATTTGCACGTCTATATGTATAGGTAACTGAATCTTGTGTGTGTGTGTGGTGTCTCTCTCTGTGTGTTGTGGTGTGCATGTCCACTCTATTGGTCCTTTCCCCTCACACTCCCACCTCCGCATGTGACAACCCCACACCCCGGCGGAGAGCTACGGACACCGGGGACTCTGATGAGTATCCAAACTCCCCCCCCCCCCCCCGCGGAGATGCGGGCTGTGTGTCTTGCTGCAGCCAGCCCCCTGGCGGAGGTCTGAGTCTCCCTCCCCCCCCCCCCCGCGGAGCTGCGGGCTGTGTGTCCTGCTGCAGCCAGCCCCCTGGCGGAGGTACGGGGACATGGGGGGGGTTGCTCGGCAGCTCACTGGGGGGGGATAGGCACATCACTCAGGGGGCGGTGTTCAGCGCATCACTGGGGTGTGTGTGTCATTCAGTGTGTCTGTCAGTGTGTGTGCCATTCAGTGTGTGTGTGTGTCAGTCTGTGTGTGTGTGTGTGTCAGTGTGTGTGTGTGTATGTGTGTCAGTGTATGTGTGTGTATGGTGTGTATGTCTCTCTGTCTGGTGTCCTGCCCCCCCTCCTCTCTCTCCTGACCCCCCACACCCGGCAGAGCTGCGGACACAGGGGGCTCTGTCTGTCTCCTGAGCAGCAGCCCCCCCCCCTCCAGAGATACACGACAGGAGCAGCCCCCATTCTTACCCCTGCCGGAGCTGCGGACATGGCTTTGTGTCCTGCAGCCAGGCCCACGGCGAAGGTACGGGGTCACGGGGGAACTGAGGGGCCCGCTCAATGCTCTTCCTCCCCTCTGGTGGTGCTGCAGGGGACACAGCACGCTCAACCCTCCCCACCCCCCGCTACCGGAGTAGGAGACAACAGGGCACTCAGCGCTTTTCCTTCCTTCTCCCCTCTGGCAGTGCTGCGTGGGACGCAGCACGCTCAGACCCCCCCCACTCCCTCTGTTACCAGAGCAGGAGCCGTGAGAAGCGACATGGCTCGGTAACGTGCTCGTTCGCGCATACAGTGCATTTCTGCGCATGCGTGAGTTCTGGAGTGGACTTTCGCTCGAGCGGGTGAGGGGAGCGGTGTCAGCGCCACGGCCGCCGCATGTCAGGTGGGGGGAGCGGCGGCGGTCAGTGTTGTTGAGCGGGTGGGGGGAGCGGCGGCGGCGGTGCATGTCAGCGGGCGGAGGGGGGGAGCGTGTCGCCGCCGCATGTCGTCGGGCGTGTTGTGGGAGCGGCGGCCGTTAGGTGATTTTTAGGTTAGCATGTCAGTGTTTGGGTCGGGCTGAGCCAGAACACAGCCCGGCCTCAACTGTCAGCACTTACGTCATGACGTCACATCCGTTTCATTTTCTGTCTCCACAATGCTTTTTTGTCCCATGACGAATGAGGTGCCACTAAAGAAGTTTCACTTCAACAAGAAAGAGCTGTACAGTATTTGTTGGTACCGTATATTGTGTATGTTTCGGAGGTCAGCTGTTTTTTTTTCTTCTCTTTTGTGTGATTGCAAAGGATGAGGTAGAATTAGGCTAATTACAAATTCCCCTCCCCTGATTGGTCTGCCCATGTTGGGCTCTGGTTTCTGCGCCCTATATCAGGGGTGCTCAACTCCAGTCCTCAAGCCCCCCAACAGGCCAGGTTTTCAGGATATCCCAGTTTCAGCACAGGTGGCTCAAGCTCCGTTTAAGCCACCTGTGCTGAAGCAGGGACTGATTGAGCCACCGTGCTGAAGCAAGAATTAATTGATCTACCTGTGCTGAAGCAGAGACTGATTGAGGCACCCATGCTGAAGCAGGAACTGATTGAGCCACCTGTGCTGAAGCAGGGACTGATTGAGCCACCTGTGCTGAAGAAGGGATATCCCAAAAATGTAATCTGTTGGGGGGGGGGGGGGGGGGGCTTGAGGACTGGTGTTGTGAACCCCAGCCCTATATAAACCAGAAATCCAATTCAGCATCTGTTTTTTACGTGCAATTTGGATTTGGAAGTGTGAGCTTTAAACAAGAAAGAGTGCACTCTGGTTTAGTAAATGTGAGCTTTAAACAAGGAGTTTGAACACCAAAGGAGTTGCACACATCATTATCATAGACATCTGCTGCAATGTTTGGTGTTGTACAGGGCAATGGATATACGGCAGTCATTTTCTGTGAGACATTGTGGAGATTCATGTGCTGTCTCATCTGCAGGCACCTCTCTCTGGTGCAGGGGGAGATCGCTTGGTTGCAGGCTGAAATAGGCAGTTTTTGTTTCTTGCCCCACACACAGGTGATCCACGGACCAAAGAACCGGCTGATCCAAATCCGCAAAAAAAGATTTGCCCATCTCTAGGAGTAGGTGATCCGGACTACTGTTGGTTTTGGTAGCGTGACAGTTGTAGAACCCAGGCATGTTCCCGAATCTGTGCCGCTGGACGCGTGGGGCAGAACTGCACCGCATAGACACCTACAGCAGTGGAGGAGGAGGTGGGGTTTTCCAGAATGAACAAGAAGGAAACAAGAAAGCAAGCCAAGAAAACGGGATTCCAGAAAAGGAGGCAACTCCTCTTTCTTAATTCCATTGCAAGAGGTATAGATTTGGGAGGAAGTAGTGAGGGGAAGAGGGAGGTAAGGTACGTGGAGCTACAGCTCAGAGCAGTGATTCCCAACCAGGGCTCCTTGAAGCAGTCTCAGGGGTTCCTCCTATGGACCACAGACCCACCCCCCCTCCCCCTGGTGGTGTTTTTTTTTTGTATGTATTTTGTAGGGTGGATTGAGTGAGAGTGGGGTAATTGACGGAAGTTAGGGGCGAGAGTGAGAGAAGAGAGGGGGGCAGGAGGGAGTGAGTGAGGAAAAGGGGGAGTAAGAGTGAGACGCAAGGGATAAATACATGCGAGGCGGGAGGGGGGAGAGTTAGTGAGATGGATGGGAGAGAAATACATGGGTAGAGGGTGGGAAATAGAGGTGGCTCGTGAGGTGTGAAATGTTGTGACAGACCCCTGTCGAACCTATTATGTGTCAGCCAGATAGGAGTCCCCCGAGATTTTTCGAAATACTTCAAGGGTTCCTCCAAACAAAAAAGGTTGGAAATCACTGGCTCAGAGAGATAGTAAAAGCAATCTTGGAATTGTTAAGTGAACAAGACAGGAGGGAGAGGTAGATGCCATTGTCCACCTTGGGGCTAATGGCCTGGCTTGGAATTAAGTTGAAGACTTTAGGGAGTAAGAGACAGCTCTTAGCCATGTAGCATCTGCATTATCTTTAATAGGGGTGGGGAATCAGGTCTCCAAATGAGCCAGATCAGAAAATATTAAGGAGTAGAAGGGCCACAAGCGTATTGTCATATCACTTGGCTATGCCCCTTCTTAAGTGCCACATTTAAGTGTCTGTGGACTAGAGATAGGCAAACCTGTTGGAATCTGTTCTGCGGATGTTCGGAATGCTTTTTGACATCAGATATGCACACCAAAATCTGAAGCTGGATTGGGCATTAAAAAAATCTGCCCAAAAACATATTAATCCACCCTCAAATCTGGTTCGTCAAGATTTGATCTTAGAAATTCAGAATTTGTCGGTTATTATGCATGAAATACGGTTTTGTTAGGTGTCCGTCCATCGTACCGCATGTGTGTGTGTGTGTGTGTGTGTGTGCGCGATATAAAGAGAGACACACCTCCTCAAAAAGGAGTACACCTGGTTGTCACAGGGAAACTAGAACTTTTAACACTGAAACCACTGAGATCACTATCACCAAACAGGACACAGAAGTTGAATAAACAAAAGTTTATTCCGGCAAACCAGCAAACATACGAAATACACAATCACAATGTACACTCACCAACTGGGCCCTGGGGGAGAAGAATCTAGACTCAACTAGGTGCAGGGACCTGCTTCAGTAGGCTTAACCTGTACAGCTCCTTCTCCAGGTTCTCAGTTCTTATCCACACAAAGCACTTTCTAATCGCCTGCCAGTCGTGACATCACTGTCTCCGCCCAAACTCCAAACTCTCCCTCCACTTGTCTGGTACTCTGATCGGTCATGCTCCTTACATAGACCTTGGTTGCCTATCTTTTTCATGGATCTGAGGCCGCCTACCAATCAGAGCGCGGATCATGACGGTGCAGCCAATCGGAGGACGAGGGCTTGTCCGGCTGCACCAATCAGAGGAGGGGGCCGGCTTAGACACTCGGGACCACCACTCGAGGAGGGCGCAGCTGACAAGCGGAAATTCGAACTGGCCAAGGGGAATCGTGCCTATGGGACCAAGACCTGGCAAAGGTTTCTTTGGCCAGCCTCTCGCTGGGTAGGCACTTCAGCATCTCGGGTGAACAAAGGACCTGCTCCACCGAGAGCCAGTTCCCTGGACCTGATTATCAGCCCTTCCTCACTTACCATTGTCCCGGTGCAAATGCCTCTCCCAGCCGTTGTCGCGAGCTGGCATTTCTCCGTATGCAGCCTAGCTAAGTGAATTACTGTGTCTGCATACAGAGAAATGCTAGCAACACAAAAGACAATGTGTGCTTCCCCACTAACTGTATGGGGAACATACTGACATGGAATAAAATTTCTTCTTACATATACAATCCCTGTTCCCCAAGACACCCAGTTTCCCCCCTTCCAGATATCACACAGGTGACATAGCTCTCATCTGGAAGAGGTTACACACAATACATTGCATTCATGCCAAAATGAGCCTCACGAAGGTGGCCATTACACACGGTTCTGGGGCAGTCAGTCGGGCTTCACCATTATTATGTGAGGTTGGCTACTCCTACCGTGACACTGATATACCTGGGAGATGTGCTAATTAAATATGCAAACTATATTTAAATTACTCACATCCCACACTTTCTAAAAAGATTTCCATAAGAACTATATTGAGTTGACAAGTCTAAGACATCTAGTGGGGTGCTGGTGTCAGGCCCAACAGGATTGCAACCCACAACCTTTGCTATTTTGAGCTGCAGTTATAGTAGTGCTGTATATGTTTAACCAGCTGATGGCTAGTATTGTAGTCACACCATACTTTTGAATTTCTCACTTGACCTGGGACATACTGTTGCTATAGCAAGAAAATAACCAGGGTTGGTGCTCAAGAGGAGATAGTGCCACAAAGAAATAATCCAAATTAAAACAGTAAAATAGTGACACCCTCTGGTAACCAGGGCTCACTACAAGAAATTAACCCCAAAAAAGTGTGATAGACATTGTAACAGGGTAGTAATCCCTGTTCAAGTAATGTGCCTTTAATCTGCAGTGTGGTGGTTAACTGCTGGTAGTCAATTAATAAAGACCACCTGCCTGATTGCTTACAAAAGCCTGTCTGTTGAGACAGGAAGTGACTCCTTAGCTCTGAATGAGAGCTGACCTTTGGAGAGACAGAGGTGTGTTCTTGAGACTCCCAGGAGAGACTGACCATGAGAACACACATCTCTGGAGCTGACCGGTCTTGAGCTCTGCCCAGCATAGCTGATTGCAAGACACCAAATAAGACTTCTAAACCTGGATGCTGATATTTTCTGTGCACGCACGGGTGCGGTTCCAGGAGAGCAGAGAAGCTTACTCTACAGCAAGAAACAGATAAGACTTTCATAATTAAGAGACTGCTTATATCATGCTTATTTCATGCTTATAATGTTTGGGTGCTGGAAAATGCTTAACTAACGGAGATGTGAATTAATTGCATGGATTTCACTAGAAATACTCCAAGTAATAAGTTTTGTCCCCCCCCGTGTTTGGATGATTCCTGATAAAAAGGAAAAGGCACAATAAAGCCTTATAATAATTTCACCTTATAAAAGCCTCCAATTGTGTACCCCTGTGACAGTCCGTCTATATTATGGTGTCCGAGGTGGGACAAGAGGGGTCCTTGTAGTAAAAGGACCGGAGATTTTGTGAAAATTTTTTTTATGCTTTTTGCCTACAAACAATCTAGAACAGCTTAGAAAAAAAAAAAAAAAAAAAAAACCTCATGCAGCAGAGATCAGAGTTAAAGGGATACACACTGCACTGAAACTTAAAAAAAACCCAGAAGAGACTGCTGAAGTAGCTAAACCTTATTTTGCCTATCACAAAGTGTAATATGGTCATTGAAATAGGGGTTTTGCCTTCCAGCCATAGTCAGGGTTCAAGAAGTGAGTCAGCCCTTAAAAAGGGATAGGTGTTTGTTGTTTTCAAAAGTTTTGCTGAAGCAGTGAATACAGATGGTGACCCACGAGTGGTACTGATTTTGCAAATAAAGGTTGCCACACCGCATAGGGCTACCATCTGTGAATGGAGTATATGCAGAAAAGTGTGAAAATTGATACAAGACTGTGCTGAAGCAGGGGAATTTTTAGCAAACAAATGCTGAGTGTTGAGTCACCCTGCCGGGAATGAAAGAATATTTTTTTTCTGCAAGTAAAAAAGTCTGCCTATATATCTTGGGAGCAAAAACAGACACCTAAAGTGTGAAGTGTGAATGCCATAATACCCAAAGATGACACTGAAAATTACTGAACTCAGGCAGAAAACCAAATTCTGTTGCTGAAGCGGAGAGATTGCACCTAGCAAGTAAATGGTGTAGAGCAAATAGACTTTTTTTTATCTAGCAACTGCACATCTTGTATATCTGATTAGAGAAAATGCATGCACAGTACTGCTGATATTGAAAAAAAAAAAAAAAATTCCCAAGAAAGAAAGTCTATAGAGATGCCTGTGAGAGCTACGACCTCAACAAGCAAAATATGCCCATCTGTAGGACTACCACAATTGGGGGTTCTAGCAAATACAGTGGCAACAGCTGCAATAGTGCCTCCTGAGGTCAGTAAGAAAATTACACCTGATAGCCTAAAAATGGAGGACAAGATGCAGCGTTCCTGTAATGAACCCTACCCCACGGAAGAGTGGCCCTTCCAGTCCAATAAAGAGGAAGACATCTCTTACGGGGAACCCGAACCGAGTCACACCCACAAAACACCCCAAGAATGGTGGGGGTGCCTGAACTCGGCACGAACAGAAAAGACCGCTCCCTTTGACGAATATGATCAGCAGGAGACAGAGCGGGAGCAGCAGATCACCCAATATTTCTGTCAGCTAAAGCAACTGCAAGAAAAGGCTGGCGTATATAATGAAGCCGCTAAAATTTCAAATGAAGATGGAGACCCCAATATCCCTGAAGGGACGGTGTCATCCAAATCAAAAAGCGGAAAAAGAAAAAGAAAAGCAGTTCTTCACTTACCGTGGAAGGAACAGACACGTCTGCAGATCCTGTGGAGGAAAAGGGGGACCGAGTTGCCCTGCAGCCTAGAGAAAATTGAGAATTCGTCCCGCGGTTAACCGAATATCCAGAGGGCCCAAGGCAGAAGTCGTGTACCCCAAAGAAGTGTCTGTCCGGTGCCAACAGTGAGGAACCCTCAACCAGTCATCCCAGGGAAGCGTAGCCGGAACCAGTGAGTGACGATCCCTTGACCAGCCCTGAAGACGCCCTGAAAATTGCCAGGCATGACTCATCTGCTCTGTGAAGAATTGGAAAGGGAGAGAAAAAATAATGCTGAGCTACAGAAGACTGTGCTCGCAATTTTTCTCTGCGGCCAAGACCGAATTGGAGGATCTCAAGACTGAGCTAGATACTGCAAAGGCTACTATTTCCGCCATGGATGAAAAGCAGAGTCTATCGGATAAAATAGTGGCTACGCTAAAGCGGAAGTATGAGGAGGCCCTGAAGCAGATGACAGTCTTCCAGCAAGAGGTTCACACTCTTCGTAAAGAGCTTGATGCCTCACACCATGAGACCAACCGCTGCCGCACAGACCTGGAAGTTTCCAGAAAGGAACTACACAGTCTCACTGAGGAGCTGGACAGTGCTAAAAAAACTATTGGTAATCTTGATACAGATCTCAAAGTCTCTCAGAAGGAGCTTCAGACCCTCCACCTAGAGAAGGAAGTCTCACGCCAGGAGAGTGTCATTCTCAAAGCAGATGTGCGTAAATGGAAGGAGGACTGCAAAGAAGCCCTGAAGAATTCAGAGACTGAAAAAAGAGAAAATTCAAGATTAAAAAGAGAAAACTTAAAAATAAAAGAAGAAAATTTTCAGTTGACAGAAGAAGTCAAGGAAAAGTTTGAAGCAGAGCACCGACTGCAGAACCAACTGCAAGGTCTGCGTACACACCTCCAGTATGTTGAGGAGAAGCAGCAAACGCTGCAGGAAGTAAAGCTACAGGCTGCTAAAGAAATTCAAATGCTGCAGGAAAGTCTGATGACCCAGTATGTCCCCGCAAAGCAGCATGAGAAACTGAAGGCTACCCTGAGCATCACCAAAGCAACGCTAAAAGCCAAGCTTAGAACCCAGGTGACGCGGCACAAAAGGGAGCACAAGAAGGTCCAGAAACTGAAACAAGTAACTGTGGCCCAAGCAAAGAAGTTCATAGAGCTCCACAATGCAATAAAAATGTGGAGGCAGGCTCAGAGAAAGCAAAGCATGCAGATAAATTCCCTGAGAAGAGACTTGCAAGACGCACTCAAAAAACAGGGATCTCTCGCGGATAAGATTACAGTCCTACAAGGACAAGTATTTACCCTGACTAAGCGTCAGTATCCCACAGCCTCAAAAACCCATGAAGACAAGGGTACAGTGAGAGCTGGGAATACCGCTCATCTGAAAGACAAGGTTGCAAAATTTGAACCACCTAAACAAGCACTAGCAAAACCTTCAGCCACCCAGCAGGCAACAAAAGGAGGTACACGTGCTGAATTAAAACCAGAAGAATCCTTAGCTGATGAAGCTGAAAAGATGGGACATTCTCTGGAAGTGGGTGTGGAATTGCAACTTATTCTAAAAGGGGCTGAACTAGCAACCCCATTGAGTGGGAAAAGGGCGGTTTTTAAACGCTCTGCAACTGCTGCCATACAGTATGCCTACAATAAGACGAGCACCCGACGTGACCGCGCACGTAGAAAAAAGACTATACTTGGAGAAAGTCCTCCTCGAGCGACTGAGGGTGCTGATCTCAAACACCTTCAGGAGGAGACACGAATAAACTGGATAAAGGGCTCCAATCCCAACAGGACTGAAGGTTCTCTTTCTCCATCCACTCTCATTCAAGTCACTGAGATATCTAGAATGAGAGTGGAAGGATGGGCTTTGGCCGTGGCAAGCCCGAGCTTCCCACAAACAGGGGAGGTATGTAACAGGGGAGTAATCCATGTTCAAGTAATGTGCCTTTAATCTGGCAGTGTGGTGGTTAACTGCTGGTAGTCAATTAATAAACACCACCTGCCTGATTGCTTACAAAAGCCTGTCTGTTGAGACAGGAAGTGACTCCTTAGCTCTGAATGAGAGCTGACCTTTGGAGAGACAGTGGTGTGTTCTTGAGACTCCAAGGAGAGACGGACCAAGAGAACACACATCTCTGGAGCTGACCGGTCTTGAGCTCTGCCCAGCATAGCTGATTGCAAGACACTAAATAAGACTTCTAAACCTGGATGCTGATATTTTCTGTGCACGCACGGGTGCGGTTCCAGGAGAGCAGAGAAGCTTAGTCTACAGCAAGAAACAGATAAGACTTTCATAATTAAGAGACTGCTTATATCTGCTTATTTCATGCTATATGTTTGGGGCTGGGAGAAATGCTTAACTAACGGAGATGTGAATTAATTGCATAGGATTTCACTAGAAATACTCCCAAGTGAATAGAAGTTTTGTTCCCCCCCCTGTGTTTGGATGATTTCCTGATAAAAAGGAAAAGGCACAATAAAGCCTTATAATAATTTCACCTTATAAAAGCCTCCAATTGTGTACCTCTGTGAAAGTCCGTCTAAAGACATATATAATAAAACTAAAATTAATAAACAAAGGATACCCACTCAACCTAGACAAGATGGGAAAGTCTTCATTTCCCCTGGGACGTAGTGGGTAGAGGTGACAAGGGAGCGGGACACCATGCACATGTAAAAGAAGAGAGATCACAAAAATAGTACAGTACTCTAAAGCACAAAAATGATCATCCTTTAAATTCGGGCTGCAGAATTTCATAGGATTATCATTTTTGTGCTTTACAGTACTGTACTATTTTTGTGATCTCTCTTCTTTTACACTTGCATGGTGTCCCGCTCCCTTGTCACCTCTACCCACATACTGTAGCTATATCAAATCACACTATATTTAGAAAGAACGGAGTAGGAAGTTGCTGTTTATGTGAAAAACATACAGACTACTTCAGTACAGGATACTGGAGAAAATACTAAAACTTTGTGTAACTCTAGAATCTGGTGAGAAAGTTTTCCTTCGTACTGGTGTTGTCTACAGAGCTCCAGGACAAGACGAGGAATTGAATAGTGTATTCATAGAGGGCAACATTAAGAGGACAATAAATGGAGAGATAATCATTAGGGAGAATTCAGTTCGCAAGAGGTCTCTGTTGCAGGTTCAGCCAGAAGTGGGGACATCCTGGAGTCCTTGCAAAGAGACATCACTCAAGCAATTGATCAGGAAGCTAACTCGCAAGAAAGCAATACTGAACTTAATATATAATCAGATGTACAGTATTTGGGCATGGGAACTCGGGTTCTGGTGATCATCAGTGATTGTGGTTTATTATAAAGAAAGAGGGTGAGTCATAACACACAACTAAGGTTTTACATTTTAAGAGGGCAGACTTTTCAGAGATGGAAATGTATTTAAATGATTCTTTGGTAAGGTGGGGATATTTGAGTGGAGTGCAGGAGCAGTGGGAGAAAATAAATGAAGCAATACTAAAAGTGTCCGGCAGGCTAGTAAAAGTACAAGGAAAAGAAGCAGATTCTTAAAGGAGGTGGCAGGTATTGTAAAAGCTGAAAAAAGACAGCTTTTAGGAAATATAGGCAGACTCAGAAGAATGTGGATAGAGAACTATATCAAGCTAGGCAGCAGAAGGCCAGACAGAATGATTACTGATTTAGGTCGATTGGATGAATAGTCAGGAGTGTGGCAAATAAAATGTATTGACCAAATGTAAAATAATGGAATTGGGTCAGAGAGATCAAAGGGCAATGTTAAGGACTAACGACAATGGATCAACTAGTATTTAGGAAGGGGACATGGAAGTCATTATTTTAACTGATGTAAATATAGGCAACCAATGTAACGAGGAAAGCGAAAGCCAGCAGGGTGTTAGGTTGTATAGGGAGCGGTATTAACAGTAGTAAGAGAGATTAAGGCCGGCCACTTTGCAGATCATTGGTAAGACCTCTCTCCCCTGGAGCACTGTCTTCATTTCTGGAGACCATATCTCATATAGACATTGTGCAAAGAAGGCCTAGTAAAATAAAAGAAGAAAGAAACAGAAAAATAAAAAAATAGAAAAATAAATCATTAAAGAGAAATTTAAAAAAGAAAGATTGGGTTCAGCCTGTTGGTTAGTAAGCATTTAGCATTACTGAGCACACCGGAAACAAAGGAGGTCCACAGAGCCCCTAGCGTGAGTCCCATGTTAATCAGTGGCGGTGAGCGTTGGATAACGCATTCAGGCATCGGATAACGCATCCGGTGTCGAAAAACGGCCCAAAGGGTTGCATTGGATATGCCATTCGTTGTAAAGTGAAACGTTGGATAGTGGGGACAACCTGTATCTGTTATTTTGTTCAGCTTGAAGGTAGAGCCATACGTTTGTAAGCAATTACTTTTTTGGGAAGAAGGTCTAGTGCAATGAGGTATGCCGATACCCTTATCTGGCTTGAGAAGTAGGCATCATCAGGGGTGGCAAACTCCAGACCTCAAGGATCACCAAGAGGTCAGGTTTTCAGATATCCCTGCTCCAGCACAGGTGGCTCAATCAGTGGCTCAGTCAACAGGGGGCCCTTGAGCACTGGAGATGGCCACCCCTGGGTTACATGCACTCAAAAGTGATTTCTTTTAAATGCCCATATCTACAGTACATACACAACTGGGTCTTTATTTCTTTGAAGAAGTGAAGTTCAACTTTCATTCAACTGAAATGCTTGGTTTTCTGCATACACAAATCCTCATGTTATTGGATTCTAACATAGAAACATTGTTTGGTCGTTACCTTTGCACAGTCATGCTACCACCCCCTCCAATTTCTATCAAATGCAATTTCTGTCTCATTTCACTAGCTGAAGATGGAACTTTACCTGGAGTTTTGTATTTCTTTCCCCGACGTCTCGGTTTGTTATTACTTCTTGTTCTGGTATGTAATTTTCTCACTCTTAGCACGCTCAGCTCTTTCAATTAGCTTCTTTCTGTGGTTCGTGTCTGATAAAAAACAGCACAGAAAAGCCATTTACTTTGCACAAGTAACAGACAATAAAATGTGTTCGCAACAGCTGGCGCTCACGTTCTCCAACAGGAATCTGCCTGTACCTTTTATCACAACCCATCTTCAATGGTGCTATTAAGTTTTACAGTTATGATGAGTTTTGGAGTGCTCTGGAAAAAGTAATAGTGTAAGAGATGTGTGCAGAGGTACATATAATGGAGACCGATTTGGGTGAAATTATATCTTGGCTTTATTGAGCCTGTTTCAATATCCAGGCAAAACATACAAAAACAACAAGCTAACAAACCCCTATCCCTTTGTAAGGGCCAACATATTTCCCCAGACCATATCTGGAGGACTCGAAGGATATTCCCATTACCAGCCTATCACCCCAAAGTCTCAGGAAGTACCTTAAGCAGATGGCCCTCCATGTCAGTCTCTGGCAGGTTCCTGGGTCCTCTGTGTCCAGGAAATATAGGTCTCTGGGTGTCTTGATCTCAGCCCAGCCCGTGTGCTCAAGGCAGTGTCTGTGTGCAGAGTTCCCTGCTCTCCTTCTGTCAGCCCAAATGTGAGCTAAGGAATCTCTCTCCTGTTTCCAACGGGAGGCTTTTCTTACAGACTTAATTGGCCAGGTGGAGTCTTGTTAATCGCACTTAACCAGACCCTTGCGGGTTTTTAGAGATAGTTTCTTCAACAGGGACTTATCCCTGTTATAAATAGAAATGGTTATTTTCAATTACAAAGATATTACTTATTTATGAGTAAAAAAAAAAACCCTGTTATGTTCTCCAAACCTGTCTTTGTATTTCTCAACAATAATCATTTTAAGAACATCCTGTGTAACTCCTATATGGTATACGTATGTATGTGTGTATGTATATATATATAGGTTTGTATACAGTGGTGTTACTTCTGTACCGGGCACCCCAAGCTTGGGGGAGGGAGGGTTCGCAGGGAGTTGGGACTCTCCCTCTGGACTCATGATGAACCCCCCAAGTGGTTGCAGAGGCCCCACACTCTTCCCAACAGCTATGAAACTGATTGCCGGGGGAGAGAGCTGGGCCTCTTGTAACAGAGTAGCCCTCCACCATCGACGTAGCGATGCCATTTGACGTCGCATTGTTATGGCGACATGTTGCCATGACAGCAGGCCGAAACGTGATGCAGTATCGTCATGACGCCGCAACGTTTCCCAGGGGCGCCTTACGACGTCACCCAAACTGGCGGAACAGAAGAATACAGCACTCCAGGTAAGAGATGGAAAATACATTAAAACCATCAGAAAGCCAACGTTTCTGTTCCCAAAGGAACTTTCATCAGTGTGAACGTATATGCGTTTCCTGGAACCAGGGTCACAAATGATGTATGAATGATTCCAGTATGCTTAACTCATGCCTTCCCTCTTCCAAGCACAACAAGTCCTTTTATCTTTCTTAGTTTTATTGAGGAAAAATCACAGGAAGAAAGGTACTTGCAGATGTAGTGTGGGTAGAGAGTGCTTCTCTGTCTGAAGTGCAGTGTATCAAGGATAAAGCAGTGTAAAACAGAAAGGCCTTGCTGGGGTAAATAGCAGGCAGTTACTCACTCAGAGTCCAGGGTGAAAAGGAAGTGAGGAGCAAGGGTCACACTAGAAGGGAAGTGAGACTATACTAGCTGTCAGCAAGGACAGGGGGTAGGAATAGCCCACTCTCAGCTAGGAGAATAGGAGATGCAGGAAACCAACACAGGCTGTGTAAACAACATGTAACAATAATGTTGCCTATTCACATGCAGCTAGCTGCTGGGACAGGGAAAATAGCAGGCAGCTGAACTAGGGAGAAATGAATCCCATGAGCTGTAAAGAGAGACAGAGGAATATGGAATCTAGTTCCAGGACAATGCGTAATGTTAAAGCTACTGTTAGTTATGTTTTTTTTCCAATGAAGAGCTTTTAGAAGCTGTCCGACAAACATATCAAGTAGTGTTATACAGGAGAGCTGATTTATTTTCTGGGGATTGGTTAAAAACATTTCTCCAGAAACCCCAAAAAAAAAGTGAAGTCAATTTTATTTTACTTCTTACTTTCAGTAACTGAAGACTTATTGGACTCTATTGGAGTCTTTGGGACCTCTTCTATAAGCCTTGATAAGTCACTTATTGAGGCCTTTTCGGCCAAAATGCTATTCAGTAAGCCTCGATAAGTGGGCGATAAAGGCATAAATCACCCATTTTTTCATCCATCCAAAATAGATCGCCGGGTGAGCAGCAATAAGCGATGTATTGGCAGGTACTGAAACTCGTGCAATTCTAGTAGCCCCGATTAGTTTATCGAGGCTTATCGTGGCTCTAGAATGGCTTTTTTCTCCAAAAATCCTCATGCCAGGAAAAGTTGATGTGAGGCTGGGAAGAGCCTGCAAAGAAGGCGGCGATAGAGGATTTCGGGGAAAAAAAATGAAATTTCCTGCATCGGATTGATGCCGGGAGTCTCAAGAGTGGATACCCATTAATATCAGCAGCGGAGACCCCCGGCATGAATCCTCCCATGCAATAAAAATGCATTTACAGACAACTTCATTACCTTAGTGGCTTACCGCTAAGGCAATGAATTGGTTATCTATCAGTGCCATATTTATTGTGGCTAGCGGGGGTGAATGGAGGTGGTGTTTGGCCCTTGGTGGGTGTTTAAGCCTTGTGGGGTGGGAGGTTGCAGGTGGGGTTAACTCGTTCATTACCTTAGCCGTTAATACCGCTAAGGTAATAAAGGGGTTAACCCCTCCCACCCGGTAGAACTAAACATCTGTCTTTGGGGCTACTACCCCCTTCACCCAATCCCTCTACCCACAATAAACAAAAATACATACAACAGCCCTACTACCCACCTCTTCTACTCCCAACAACCCCCCACAACACATACAGTACAGTAATGGGCAAAATTGCTATTATCTACATATGAATATTAGTGCATTTGCACATTATAAAATCAAACATTAGGCTGCCAGCATAAATTAAGTAAATAAAACGTTCTACTTACCCCTGCCATCATGAAGGGTATCCTCGTCAGCATACTCCAGGTCCATGCCCTCCGTTGCCAGCAAGAGTACATGAAAAAATACAATCTAATGGCCCCTAACCCCTTAATCACCATAGCGGATAATAAATGCTATAGTAATTAAAGGGTTAACGCACCCATGAAGCCTACCCACCCCGGGACCACTATACCCACCCTCTACCCATTGATTGGCACAGTGATATATCATACCCATATAATATGGGCATAATAAGACCTATAGCACTCAATGGTCAACCTAATACAAATGATTAAGGCCAAAAATACACAATAATACAAGAAATACTCAAGCAACTAAACACCCCAACAATAAAATAATTAAAAAGCCTTAACTACACATCAATTACATTAATCTATCAGTAAAACAGCAAAATAATTACAATGATGTTATTCCAAAATGAAGGAATACAAATAAATAAACACCTATCCAACCAATCAATTACCTAAATAAAACCACTAGCCAACCAATCAATTAAAGAAATAAAAGCTCTAGCCAACAAAACAAATAATTAATTTAAAACACTAACCAATCCTAAAATGTATTAAAATCAAGACATCCAAATTCAGAACAATTTAATCCAAACAATAAACAGAAATCGAAAAAATAACAATTAATAGAAAACAAGCATTTGCCAAAAAAATGCATTGGCTGTCACTGTATTTATCTGTACCCTACAGATTAAAACATTATCAGTCAATGGGCAATCACAAACATAAAAATAAATAAATACAATGAAAAAAACTGATAATAGTTACAGTGTTATTTTACAGTGTATGTGTTGTGGGGGGTTGTTGGGGTTAGAGGAATTGGGTAGTAGGGTTGTTGTGTTTATTTTTGTTTCCTTGGGGCTAGAAGGATTGGGTGAAGGGAGTAGTAGCTCCAAGGATGGATGTTTTGGTCTTCCGGGGGGTAGCGGGACTGGTTAACCCGTTCATTACCATAGTGGTTTGCACCGCTATGGTAGTGAATGGGGTTAACTCCTCCCGCAACCTTCCAGGCAGGCCTAACCACCCACCCTGGGACTACTAGCCTCTCCATCCACCCCCTCTGCCCCAAGAAACAGGCTATTGAGATTTAACCCCTTCATTGCGTTAGCAGATAGCCGATAAGGTAATGAAGCTGTTTTAATATACATTTTCATTCTAGTGTAGATGAGCAGGGGGTCTCCGGAGCAGAACCGCATTGATTTGAGGTTTGGGGACCCTCTGCTTCTCGAGATAAGGGCCCCATTATGGGGTGCCGGTATCTCCTATGCATTTTATTCCCGCGGTCACGTGACGCGAGACATTTACATGCATAGGAGATACCGGCACCCCATAACGTGGTCTGTATCTTGGGAAGCAGGGGGTCCTGAGACCCGAAATCAACGCTGTTCTGCTCCGGAGACCCCCTGCTCATCTACACTACTATTACAATTTATATTAAAATCTTTTGATCGCTGGCGAGATTTGCGCAGGGAGAGGCGGCTCTCTCTGTGCAGCTCTCAGCAGCTGTAAAAAAATTACCGGGGTGAGCCCTTTTGAGGGAGATGATCATCACGTCGCCGGCTACTCGCCTGTTTTGGAAATTTTGCTATTACGGGTAATCGAGGCTTTCTGATTCCGTGATAGCAACGCTAAAAAAACTGACTGTGTAAACGACCCGGCGATTTTTTTTTATGAAGGCTTATAGCATACTGTAGGCCCTTTTGGGTTCGTGTGCACATGAAAATACGAGTTTGAGCTGCAGGGAAAAACAAATGAAATGAAATCTAATCTTGCATTACAGTAGTAATTACAAGTGTAGTCAGGTTTCATTTTCTCTTCACAGTCTGCAAGGTAACAAGCATTTGCGAGTTCACAGAAAACACACAGTATAAAAATCTGTGTTACTAGGAGTGCGGTGCAATGCTACACATGATGTAAGCTGGTTTCAAAATATACACAACTGTTGGAAACCCTGAATCCCATTACGTAATGGTTCTCATTGTCTGAACCATAGCCATTGTTGATATAATTACCTTACTTCATACACAGCAGTTTGAATCCAATTGCTTCGGTCACTTTAGTTGTTTCTTGAGCCCTAGCAGTACAAACATGCACAGAGTATTTCTAAAGACAAATTGTCCCAATTGTATGTCTTTATTTAGAGCAAATGAGATACAGCATGAGAACCTCTCCACATACAGGAGCTCAGTCGCTTACATTTTATTTCAGTCTATTTTTGCTTGCAGAGAGCTCAACTATATTTACATGAAAGGGACGAGGATGTGTGTCCCTGACACATCTTCTGACCAAAGTGTTGCATTTAAAAGCTTTTATAAATATTAGAGAACTCCTTGCTCCGCTAGTAAAGTTCTGTTAAGGTATACAAAGGTGCATCAACAGGAAGATATAAGAACTGGTCATTAGAGGGAACGTCTCTGTAAGTTGCACTCAAGTGTATAAGGTGGGTAAATGAATTGAATTTAAAATTGCACTTTTAAAGCTGCAGTTCATTCTTTTTTTTTTTTTAATTAATTTTTTTACTTCAATAGTTTCATGTGTGCAATCTCTAATTACCTAAAGAACTGTATAGCTGCCAGTCAATTCGTTCTCCATGTATTGATAGGTGAAATTTGGTGACATAATTAGAGCTGGCATATGTTTTTATTTGCTTCTGTCAGTCAGTGGAAGCTCATGAATATTCATGAGCACTCCTGCATTGACGTGCTAGAGGGAGGGCAGGGCTGACAAAGGGGTGTGCCAGAGCTTGTGACAGGACATGAAGGGGCAGTGCCTTAGCAAATGGCTGTTAAAATAGAATACAAGAAAATTGGTCTTTCAAAGTTGTTTTTTTAAAAACTGAAAATGCTAAAAGTATTTTTTCTTACTACAGAACTGATTTAATAAAAAAAAACACACATACAGGATATTGACTGAACTGCAGCTTTAATACATATTAATAAAATATAGTCAAATTGGGAGAACATAAACTTGACAGTGAAAGAGATGTTAGAATGAAACTAACTAAATAAAAACTGTGTATAGAAACCTTAGATTAAGCGACATATGACATATTTGACTATATTTTATTAATATGTACGAAAAGTTAAATTTTAAATTCAATTCATTTACCCACCTTATACACTTGAGGGCAACTTAGAGACTTTCCCTCTTATGATCAGTATTTAAGAAGCTTAGTAAAACATTGAGGAACATACAGTATATTGTTTCCTGTGGCCCTGAACCTACTCCTTTGCCCTAAAACCAACAGTTTTAGTTTGCTGGACCAGTACAGCTGCTAGTGAGCTGTTAGCACATGGCAGCCTCTGATACAGTATTATAACGCTCGGCCTGCCCACAAGCCAGACGAGAACCCGGGACTGAGGTGGAAAGGGTAAAACCACACGCCTATCAGCAAACGGGGGCACGGCCGGAGAGTGGTAGTAGCGTACGTGGTCCGGGTAACAAGAATGTAAATGATACCATACTTGACAGCTCCGGCGTAGAAGGGTTAAGTTCGTATGCCAAGGGTCGTGGATTGGAGAGGGCAGTGTAATCGATTGTCCGTAAGCCTGGGTCATGGAGTGGAGAGAGCAGCGTAGTTGTTTGTCCGTGTGCCGTGTCCAAGGGTGTAGAGGTCTGCAGCGTAGAAGTCCAAAGCAAGGTCCAAAGGGTTCCAGATAGCAGCGTAGTAGAGTTCAAAGCAAGGGTCAAATCCAGGGAGGTCAGCAAAGATTCCAGGGACAGGAGCAGCACTGAAAAGACAAGAGAGGCCAGCCAACAGCAGACAGCACCAAGGTACAGAAGCTATGCAGAGCAAAGAGGAAATGGAGAAGAGGGATTATATAGGGGGCTGGGACCAATCAGAGAAAGGGGAGTGACGGAGGAGCGGCCTGAAGAGGAACCTAATAGGAGAGCAGAGTGAGGAAGTTTGAAACCAATGGGAGTGAGGGGAGGAACAGAGGAGTGAACAAGATAAGGTCCAGATAGATATACATTGAGAGTTACCTCTCGATTTCAAGTATGTCCTGGGCACAGAGTTATAACAGTACATGGTTACATTAAATGAACAGAGTTATATAGTCAATTCACAGACATTTCACGGACAGATAGAGTTGGAAAATTTGGTACTGGGGATAAAAGCCGGGGGAGTTTCCAATTGCAATAGAGAAGCTTAAACATCACCAAACATCAATGAATGGCAGCAAACGGCTCACACCCTTTGGCTGCCCTTCGGCTGCGCCAAAGGCTGTCCCCGCCTTTGGGGCAATGCAGATGTACACTGAAGGGGCTCAAAATGAATACAGCTGCAATTACAAAGTTCTTTGTCCTCTTGGCTCATTAACATTCCAGTGGGTGGGGTTGACATTCCCCAAAGTACAAGCACATGTTAACCCTTAGCACGCTGGTCCAGTGCAGAGGGGAGCAGCTCTTGGGGAGCCCCATCAGTCGTCCGCCTTTGGGACAATGCAGATGTACACTGAAGGGGTTCAGATTGAATGGCGTAACCACTCAGTTTCCTATCAACGATCATCATATAACCAATATGGAGTACCCACCATGTTTTTGTGGCAGCACAGGTTTAATTCATTGTTACTTTTAAAATTAGGCATTCAAGCCATATCTGACACTTTTTGTTACCAACATTTTTGAAGGGAAACATCTTAGCTGGCACCTACAGGGTTTTTAAGGGAAAAAATGCATTGCCTTGTAACGGAAAACCGTAACAAAAGTGACGTCACGCTGCGAATGGGCGAGCGATTGTCGCGCATGCACAGAAGAGGAGCTTGTAGACCATCACACATGGCAGTACCGCCTTTGTCCACCAAGTTCATTGGCGCTCCCCCCTCTTCCAGCACGCACTGCTGCGGCCCTCTGCGCATGCGTGCCACCACATTAGAGGACTGATTGAGGGGGAGGAGAGGAGCCAGGAACACCGGGCGGGGAGAGAGTGAGAGAGCCGCGTCTCCCGTGATCCCAGTGCTGAAACAGACACACACACACACGCAGAGTCCCACACATGCGTAATTCACAGTTAGTATAAATATATTAGTGCTGTGCACGTGCGTTCTAAGTCACACTTCTTTGTGTTTTGTCACTGAAAATTGTTTTGATTTTTAATTAAAAACATCACCATCACAAATACAATTTCTGTGACAAAAGACAAAGAAGTTTCACTTAAAATGCGCGGGCGCTCGGCACACACACCCTTTCTTTTCATCTGAAAAATCAATATTAGTTCCGTGCATGTCCATGTAAAAGCAATGTACAGGGGTCTGTTGTGACGTCACAACCAGGAAGTGAATACCGTGTTAGTGAGCCGACATCCTCCAGCTTCCTCCAAGGATACAAGATTGAAATGATTCATTTTATTTCCTTATTACACATAAGTCCAATTCTAATATTCACATATTTGTATTTTATTCCCATTTCTTCTTGTATTCAGTGGCACTTATTTATTTTGCACATTTCAGCGCTCCAACACTTTTTTTTTTATTTTCATCTGTCTTTTATGAACTTAGAGGTAGTTCTAATTGGGTTTTTGAGCTGCTAATTATTGCCATATTTCTTCCACATTTTAATATCCCGAGAGCCGGGTTACTTTTCACTTTCACATGTTTTATTAGAGGACAGGACCAGAGGATATGGGTTAAATTAGCATTTGCATTATTGCATCTCCAATAGTTGTCATTTGGTAATTAATTTGTCTATTTAAGTCATGTTAAGTGGTTTAATGGTATAAATGTAATATTTTTGATTGGATTAATTAGCATATAGTATCTTCACATATCCTACGATTTAATTTCCAGCAACTCTTCCATTCTTCTTCTGTAATATGGATACTTAATATTTTTTCCTTACTATGTTTAGCAGATAAAGAATAATGGGCATAATATCTAATAATATATTGTAACATATTTAACTTTTTAAACAGGATACGTTAAAATCAGTTTCCCTGTCAAACAATTCTTTTTATATTCAAGTGATTTGTATAGGCGCCACAATTACCTTGTGTATTGATAATAAAGAAAATATTGAACAAATTAGACAAAAATAAACCACGAAGTGTAACCTGAAAAGATACTTCTCAACCTTTCCTGGAAATATGCGAAGATTTCCAACAGATGCAGTCTTGGTTTGGGGTGGGAAGGGAGCGATCAGATCAGGAACATATCATGTGAATAAAGAAAACATAAAAACAATAATTGTGCAGTATATTAGTGCAATAAGGGCTAGATGAGAAACTTGGCTCTTTGGGATTTCCTACTTACAGCAAAGAAAAAATAATATCGCAGTGATCTGACTCAGTCAGAGAGTATGGAGATAGGTTGCTTTTCTCTTGATGTAAAGTGGCCCAGATAGATTCTCTTGCAGAGTGGTTATTTCGGCAGAGTTAATGCTCAAATCCCCAATATGATACATGCAATAAAGAAGACAAAACAGCCCAATAGTCTAGGTGCAAAACAGATAGTTTATCACATGTAGAGAAATAGGAGATGTACTCACAATAAGTACAAATGGATTGTACATATAAAGGTTTTCTTGTCTGGCGATAGTGTGCCAATAGTAATTCACACACTCCTGTTTATCTCCAGCCCTCGCCGCCGCCGGCGATGGCGTCTGACGTCACTTCCTTGCTCGCGGGTGACCGCATCCGTGGTACTGGATAGCGACGCGCTGGGAGAGGAACTGTGTTAAAACTCAAGCGTCCGGCGTCTTCTTCTCTATGCAGCTGCAGCAAATAGGTGGCTCTACGCGTTTCGCTGTCGAACATACAGCTTCCTCAGAGCATAATGACGTTCCATATGGGTTGTTACATATTTATATGATATCACTTAATTGGGTACAACCTTGGCAATTGTATTCCCCTATTAACACTTCATTAACCCACAGTTCGCCTCTACACAGGCACATACTGCTGCGGCCAAGTTTATTCGAGAATTTGCCCGTTCTGGTCCGCAGCATTAGCCTGGCGGCGCGCCGGAGGGTGACGGCGCGCGCCCGAAGCAGCAGCGGAAGAGCGCCCTCCATCGGGGCGCTCTCCCTACCTGCCGGGTCCGCCGGGTCCCCCGGAACCCCCTGCGCCCGTCCCCACATCGCGGCACCAGGGCTCCCGCGGGAGCCCTGGACGCGCGTGCAGGGGGCGCAGGCTCCCGAAGACGGTGACCGCGCTCGTCGTGACGCCGCACGCCGAGGGGCGCCACTACAGCCGGGAAATCTCCCGGCTGCGGATCTGGCCGCACTGCGATTAAGTGTGTCGCCAGTGTAACTCTGTGGTCCAAAATTAGCATATAAATCTAAGACATGTAAAATATTAAGATACAACTTTAATAAATTTCAAATAACAAAAAAAAATATATATTAAATACTAAAACAAAATCGCAATAAAAAAAAAATTATTAATTAAAATATATTGGTAAAATACAATTATATTAATGGCACTTGCAGCATTATAGTGGCGGAGAGAGAGAAAGACAGAAAAAGGTGCATTAGTTTCTCATATAATATTACCCATAACATGAAGTCTTATTTAATTGCTACAATACAATAATATATGGCTAGGTAAAGATGGACATGAATTTAAAAGATAAAAAGGTGAATAAATAATCAATTAATTTTAAAACTGTTTTAAAAAAATTATTATATTATATATATATATATATATATATATATATATTATATATATATATATATATATTTAAATCTTAATATCAAAAACCACTCTATAATTGTATTCCAATTGTGTTTACAACCAGTATTTCATATGTTAGAAAGTGTGGAAAAAAAGGTTTAAACGGGATTAGGGAGGCAGAAAATTAGTTTAAGAATGTAAAAAGGTAAAATCTCAAAATCTGAGTTAACCGGGGGATAGTGTGTTTAATTTGTGTATCCGTACATCTCTCTTTTACTTAAATCAACCCTCTCTACTTCTCCCCTCCAGTGTTGTTTTACATTTTCGATAGCAATGAATCTAAGACTGTCTGGATTGGAGTTGTGATATTTGGCATAGTGTTTTGAAACGCTATGGGTTAAAATGCCACGTCTTATATTACTTAAATGTTCAATGATGCGGGTACGGATTGGTCTTGAAGTTTTCCCTACGTATTGAAGCCCGCATGGGCATTGTAGGACATATATGACAAAGTCAGTATAACAATTCATATACTGTTTTATTTTGAAAGACTCTTGGCTTTTATGGCTAATAAAATAGTTTTTTCTTTCATTTTATGTTGGCAGGCCTTACAGGATCCACATCCATGAAAGCCTGCAATATTCAGCCAGCCATTCCTGTCTGTGTCCAATTTCCTCAAAGCACTTGGGGCCAATATATTCTTCATTTCTTGCTGTGCCTTTTTAAAAATTATTTTCGGATTTTCTGGTAAAATCTCACTTAAAATTGTGTCTGATTTAAGAACATGCCAATGTTTGCGCAAAATCTTTCCAATATTTTTCGCTTCTTTATTAAAAGTTGTAAGGAAAGCTGTCTCATACATATTGTTATTTAAAATAAAAGATTTTTTCTGTGGTTCTAAAAGTTCTTTTCTTTGTAAACTCTTTGCTTTTGTTAATGCCGTATCTAAAATCTCTTGGCTATATTTTTTCTCCACAAAACGTTTTTCTAAAATCTTACACTGGTCATTAAAAATATTTTCCTCAGTGCAGTTTCTACGTAATCTTCTATATTGGCTGTAAGGAACTCCATCCATCCATTGATGGTGGTGGCAACTAGATCTTAAAATAAAGTTATTACAATCAACATTTTTAAAATGGGTTTTTGTTTTGATAACACCTTCTTCTATATATATGTGTAGATCAAGATATTCAATAGAAGTTTTGCTAATAGTATGTGTAAATTTAAGATTTAAATTGTTTTGGTTTAAAATGAATTGTTCCAAACTATGTTGGTCTCCCTGCCAAATTAAAATAATGTCATCAATGTAGCGCCGCCATAGGACAACGCTCTCCCCCAGCATGCCATTGGACCAGATGTTACGATCCTCCCAAAATCCCATGAAGAGATTGGCATAGCTGGGGGCAAACTTCGTCCCCATGGCAGTGCCACATTTCTGAAAATAAAATATATTTTCAAATAAAAAGAAATTCTTTTCCAAAATAAATGTGATACTATCTAAGAGAAATTGAATTTGTAAGTCATGTAATTCTGGATCATTTCTTAGGAAATATTCTATGGCTTGAATGCCTAAATTGTGTATAATAGATGTATATAGCGAACTAACGTCAATAGTTGCCAATAGATAGTCTTCTTTCCATACAAATGTATCCAGAATTTTTAAAATATCAGTGGTAATCTTCAGATATGAGTTCATCTCTTTCACATAACCTTGAAGGATGTTGTCAATGTAGGCCGATAAATTTGACGTAAGGGAATTAATTCGCGAAATTATCGGCCTACCGGGGGGATTTTTTAGACATTTATGAATTTTGGGTAAAATATAAAAAATCGGTATTTGTGGGGTTTTGTTATATAGGAATTTATATTCTTGTTCCGTTAAAATACCTGTATTTCTCCCTCTTTCTAGCAGAATGTTAAGGTCTTTACTAAATTCTTCTGTAGGATTTTTCTTCAAAATTTCATATGTGTCTCCATCTTTTAGTAGACGATTAATTTCCATCAGGTAATCCTCTCTATTCATTATTACAGTCCCCTCGCCTTTATCGGCCTGTTTGATGACTATATTCTTATTTTTTGTAATTTCTTCTAAAGCCTTTCTCTCATCTTTTGTCAGGTTATTTCTTGTTTTAGATTTAGTGTGTTTTGAAAGAGACTCAAAATCTTTCACAATTAGGTCATAGAATACCTCTAAATGTTTGCCTTTGTAATATGTAGGGTAAAAGGTAGACTTACTTCTGAGTGTCGTGTGTTTGAACTTACTGTCTTCAGGTTCACTTCTAAATTTCTCCATATGTAATCTGGATTCCACATTCTTACTCTGAAAGAATCTCTTAACGGTAAGTTTTCGGAGATAACGATTCGCATCTAAAAACAGTTCAAAATTATTAGGCCCAACAGTTGGGGCAAAAGATAATCCCTTAGAGATCAAGTTTTGTTGCGATATGGTTAAATCAACCTTACTTAAATTAAAGATACTTTTTATATTATTACAGGTTTCTTTATTTATTCTTTCCCTTTTCCTTCTTCTCCCTCTTTTCCCTCTCTGGTGTTTTCTCTTTTGTGGTAGAGGTTTGGATCCCTCCTTTCTTTCGGAGGGGTATAGGTGTTTGGTATTTCCCAAACGCTGAGAGTTTTGTCCATGTCTAAAAAAGCATTGGGTCCAGTGGCCCCAATAGGTGAACGGGATCTACTTGTTTTCTGTTGTCTATCCAAATGATATCTATCTCTTTCCCTTTTTCTTTCTTCCCTTTCTCTTTTCATCTCCTTATCCCTTCTTGCCTCTTTCTCTTTTTGATATTCCTTATCTTTCTGTTCTTTTTCTCTCTGTTCCTTTTCTCTCTGTTCTCTATGGAAGGCAAAATCCCTATCTCTTTGTTGCTCTCTAGTCTAAGGATATCTCTATCTCTAAAGGTTTTCTCTTTTTCTTCTTTCGTTCTAACTTCTTTTTCTCTCTGTCTTTCTCTCTCTCTCTGTCTTTCCCTTTCTCTCCGTCTTTCTTCCTCTATTCTAAAATCTCTCTCCTTTCCTCTCTCTCTTTCTCTTTGATATTCAATGTCTCTGCGTTTATCTCTTTCTTCTAATGTTTTCTTTTCTAGTGCAGTTTTGTTTTGCAAATGTAATGAATCTGATGCATGGTTTATATCTGTATATCTCTGCTCTCTTGATTCTCTATATGGGAGATATGATTTATTTTGAAATGGAACGTTATCTATTTCTCTACGGTATGAAGTATTAGTATAATGTGGTTTTTCTGGTCTGGAGTTAGAATTGCCATATCTACTCTCATATTTCCTTTCTGTTTGATATAGATTTTTCTTCTTTTTCCAGTCTCGTTGTTCACCTCTCTTATAATCTTCCTCATCACGTAGGAATTTGTTAGTTTTATTAATGTATAAATCATTTTCCAATTTATCTATTTTCTTCTTAAGTTCTCTATCTTTGATTTTAAACTCTGCAGTATCTTCTAAATGGGCCAGTTTCTCCTCAATTATTGTGACCTCATCATTAATTTTTTTAATATTCTTCTTATGTTGATTGATTAGTGCCTGCATCAGATCAAACGAGCATTTATCAACAATATCATACCATATTTTTACAAATTCCTCATCTTCTAGGTTTGAAGAGGGATCTTTTGAAAATCTTAAACCTCTCGGTATCCTATTGCATTTAATATATTTATTTAAAAAACTTAAATCTAACCATTTCTTAGTGTCTTTAATTAATAATCTATCCAATTTGTGAAATTCCTCCTCTAATAAATCATATGATACCGTGTGTGTGAAATATCTACATCGTGATAATTAAACTGTGATTTTCTAGATTGTCGTTTGGCAAAAATATTAGGTGAAGTGATATCCATATTTAATCTAATACAAGTGCTCAATTATTTAAATGGGATAAGATAGGCAGCCCACAAATCAAAAGCAGATAAACAGAGTATATTCAAGTGATTTGCATAGGCGCCACAATTACCATGTGTATTGATAATAAAGAAAATATTGAACAAATTAGACAAAAATAAACCACGAAGTGTAACCTGAAAAGATACTTCTCAACCTTTCCTGGAAATATGCGAAGATTTCCAACAGATGCAGTCTTGGTTTGGGGTGGGAAGGGAGCGATCAGATCAGGAACATATCATGTGAATAAAGAAAACATAAAAACAAAAATTGTGCAGTATATTAGTGCAATAAGGGCTAGATGAGAATCTTGGCTCTTTGGGATTTCCTACTTACAGCAAAGTAAAAATAATATCGCAGTGTTCTGACTCAGTCAGAAAGTATGGAGATAGGTTGCTTTTCTCTTGATGTAAAATGACCCAGATAGATTCTCTTGCAGAGGGACTATTTCGGCAGAGTTGATGCTCAAATCCCAATATGATACATGCAATAAAGAGACAAAACAGCCCAATAGTCTAGGTTGCAAAACAGATAGTTTATCACATGTAGAGAAATAGGAGATGTACTCACAATAAGTACAAATGGATTGTACATATAAAGGTTTCTTTCGGCGATAGTGTGCCAAATAGTAATTCACACACTCCTTCTTTATCTCCAGCCTCGCCGCCGGCGATGGCGTCTGACGTCACTTCCTGCTCTCGGGTGACCGCATCCGGTGGTACTGGATAGCGACGCGCTGGGAGAGGAACTGTGTTAAAACTCAAGCGTCCGGCGTCTTCTTCTCTATGCAGCTGCAGCAAATAGGTGGCTCTACGCGTTTCGCTGTCGAACATACAGCTTCCTCAGGAGCATAATGACGTTCCATATGGGTGTTACATATTTATATGATATCACTTAATTGGGTACACCTTGGCAATTGGTTATTCCCCTATTAACACTTCATTAACCCACAGGTTCGCCTCTACACAGGCACATACTGCTGCGGCCAAGTTTATTCGAGAATTTGCCCGTTCTTGTCCGCAGCAGTAGCCTGGCGCGCGCCGGAGGGTGACGGGCGCGCGCCGAAGCAGCGGAAGAGCGCCCTCCGATCGGGGCGCTCTCCCTACCACTGCCGGGTCCGCCGGGTCCCCCGGAACCCCCTGCCGCCGTCCCCCACATCGCGGGACACCAGGGCTCCCTCGGGGAGCCCTGGACGCGCGTGCAGGGGGCGCAGGCTCCCGAAGACGCGTGACCGCGCGTCGGTGACGCGCGGCACGCCGAGGGGCGGCCACTAGCAAGCCGGGAAATCTCCCGGCTTGCGGATCTGGCCGCACTGCGATTAAGTGTGTCGCCAGTGTAGACTCTGTGGTCCAAATAATTAGCATATAAAATCTAAGACATGAAAATATATAAGATACAACTTTAATAAATTTCAAATAACAAAAAAATATATAATTAAATACTAAAAAACAAAATCGCAATAAAAGAAAATTATTAATTAAAATATATTGGTAAAATACAATTATATTAAATGGCACTTGCAGCATTATAGGGCGGGAGAGAGAAAAGACAGAAAAAGGTGCATTAGTTATCTCATATAATATTACCATAAATGAAGTCTTCATTTAATTGCTAAAATACAATAAATATATGGCTAGGTGAGATGGAACATGAATTTAAAAAGATAAAAAGGTCAATCAATTCTTTCTGCCACACGTAGGCCTTTTGACTCTGTGAAAACATTATGATTTTAACTGTCATAGGAACACGTGTAAGGCCTTGATTATACCTGGTCCATGCGAGCTTGTGCGCGCCCTCGTGATGTCACGAGGGCGATGCGAAAGCCCGAAACTTGCACTGCAGGAGGCAAACGGAGAAGACAGGGAGGAGGGGCGGAGGCGCAGCTGTGAGCGTTTGTCCTCATTGGCTGAACCGATTACAGGACGCGGCAGACGCGCGCCAAAATAAAAAAACGAAAATCTGCTTGGAAGAAGCTTGTGCAGTCTCTTTGCAGCGCTCGCGCTATACGCAAATTATAGGCAACTGCATTAGGTTACACTCATTTGTTCCAGTGGCACGCGCATCGCTTGGCAGGCCGCCACCGGTTTAGGCACGGCCTAAGATGGGGAGAAGTATGAAGAGATATTTCCTATTAAGAGGGAGGGAGTGCCTCTTCTGTATAACAAGACAGTGCAGACCTGGTATACTTCTAAAACTAATTCTAAAGTTGCCATAATCGAACACATGCATTGTAAGGGGGAGGGGCAGTCGTACACACGAGGAGACAGTTTTGGGGAAATTAAAACATGCTTTATTGTGCCTGTCCCTTTAAGCAATGCAGAGCATACAAAAACAAAATAAACAAACAACCTATCTCTGTGTAAGGGCTGACTCACTTCCCCAGTCCCTCTCTGCAAGACTGGGAGGAAAAGCCCCTTACCAGCCTATCACCCCAAAGTCTCAAGAGGTACCTTAATGCAGGTGGCCTTTCATGACAGTCTCTGGGTCCGGGTTTGGATAGTTGTCTGCATGAGGGTCCAGTCTCTGGCAGGTTCTTCCATCCTCTGTGTCCAGGCATAGAGATCTGGTCCCCACGTGTCCTGCTGTCAGCACACAGCCCTTCTGTGTGCTCAAGACTTCATCGCGTTATGTCAGCCCAGTTGTAACTGTGCTAAGTACTCCTCCTGCCCTGTCCCCACAGAGGGTTTTTATACTCCTCTGATTACCCAGGTGGAGCTGTTTCATTTATTAGCTGCATTCAACCAGCTCTCTGCTGGATTTCTCTGACCAGTAGAGGCTTTTATTTACAGTGATAAGTCCCTGTTCCACCCATCAATGACGTGTGCAGTGCCCATTACCCATCCCTCACTCTGGGGCTTATTGTTCTAAGAAAGCAATCATTAATGCTCAAGTTGTATCGAATATAATTCTTCTAGCCTTTTTTGTTGTTGTCGTAGAATGGGTACGTCATGGCGATATACTCCTATATCACAGAGAGCTGCCCTCTTATCCATACTGTCGTGAATGGCAGAATATATATTTAAAAAACCATGGCTGTTGGCTGGTCTTATCTCACATGTGCCGTCTTAAGCACAGACTGAGACGTATTTGCGTTCCACTGACTGAATTCAACTCACATCGGCAGTCATTTAGCGAACCCCCATGCCAAATCTTGACCCATCGATCACAAGAGAACGGATCGATTGGCAACTTAGCTAATTACTTATCATTGTGTGGATTGCATCGATGCACAAATTGAAGGGGACATTATTTTATTTTTTTAAACGGCAGCTGGAACAGCAGCTTTAATGCAGATTGTCTTGAGTAAAGTGTGGACCTGCTACTCCTGATAAAGTACAAGGTAATGTGACACAAAGAAAGGCAGTGTTTAAAGTGAGACATGTCTACATTGTATCTTGCATTGAAACACGTGTGAAGTCCTTGGCATGCAAAGATACGCCATCCGCAATAAGCGAATCCTACTGTACAGGTCTGCACGTACCTTTATGCAGATCGTGTCAGAAACCAATGTTTCCGGTCCCAGAAGGATTGTCATTAGGGAAACATTGCAGCACAAAGAACGAGTGTGCTTTAAATACCCTCTGCCAAAGACAATTGCCATTACAGAGAAAAATGAAACGCCCTGAGGAGAGTCTGTTTATTGATCGAAATATCGGCTTGTTGGCCCACTGAATTAATACAAATGTATTTTTTTTACTTCATCTGTGTGCTGTGCTACTATTAAATACTATTAAAATTACTGTCAGAATGAAGCAGATCTGTCTGGTCTCATTCAAAGGGGGAGCGTGAGAAAGACCCACAGGCCGGATAGGAAGGAGAACATGTAACATAACAATAAAGTGATCAAAATATGGAAAAAAAAAAAAACATAAATGGCCTTGATGGTCAAATAAATGGTGACAGTGAAAACATCGCATCATCAAGTGTAAGTTAAATGACTCCTCTCCTGCTGGCTTTTACATAGCCATACGTACTGTGTATGTGAAGCGGACGCAGCTAAAATGAACAATATTCCCTTTCTAAATGTCAATATAAAGAGCATGCCATTTATCAACTGTGGTACTAGAGAGGTTCAAGCCAATCACTCACAAATCAAGTCACTTTGGCATTTTGTAGTGAGTTATGCGCAGTAGTAGTTCGAAGTCCTAGCCACACTAGACCTGTAAAAGTGAAGATTTGCCGAAGTCAGTGAAATCATTTTAATGGACCAAGATTACAGTGCCTCATAGATTACATTTTTAATGTAAACAGCCTTAACTTTTTTTTAACCTATTTTAGGGATACACATTCTGTTTAAAACTACTCTGTCTGTAGGACAGACACTGGATACCAATCCACAATAGTGACTCTGATTGCTTAGCATGTTGGTTCATCCTGTAGAACAGTGGAGCGCAAACTGTTCCTGCTGCGCTCCCCTGCCTAGCTTGCCCCGTTAAGGCCCCCCCTAACTTACATCCGCATCAAATGATGCTGCGGGGTCATGTGACACCATGTCACATGACCCGCGGCGTCATTTGACGCATGTGATGTCACATCACATGGCCCCGCAGCGTTGCCATGGCGACGCATCATGCAGCTGGCTGAAACAAGGTAAGCGGAGTGTTGCAGAGGCCTCACACGGTCCCCCGTCATTAAATTAAATGCCTTGGGGAAGAGCGTGGGGCCTCTGCAACCACCCGCGCACCCCCAGAAGAAAAAACTGGGGGGCGCTCACCCCAGTTTGCGCACCGCTGCTGTAGAATACCCTATTTTATGTTTGTATCTGTGTCCCATTCATTTTAATTAAGTCCAAGGACCGATTAAATTTGGTTTTATATTATTCAATCATTCTGGTATTATTCACCCTCATTGTAGGGACGTTCTACAGTCGTATTGCTTCCCTATAGGTATTTTGTATTGTATGTCTTTATCTATATAGCGCCAAAAGTGTACTCAGCGCTTCACAAAGAATACAGTACAGGGAAGTATAATAATACAATAAGTGCAGCAAAATCAGACAATGGAAAGGAAATCCCTGCCCCGAAGAGCTTACAATCTAAGAGGTTTGATGGCGAACTTACAGATATAGCAGGTGAGGGAATAAGTGCTGTAGATGGCAGTGCTTGGTCACAATGGGTGGTAGGAGTGACTGTGGGGACAGTAACCATAAGTGCAGGCAATTGGGATGTTTGATTTGTGGGGCAAGTTTAAGGGTTAGTCATTATTGAAATGAGAGTGTTAACACAATTTACAGGGGAAGAAAGAGATGGCAGGGAGGCGTTTGTGAGATCAGGTGTGTATGTCTTGGTTCAGGATTATGGGAGATCCCCAGCAGCAGGAAGGAGTAGATAGAGGGTGTGAATAGAGGATTTGTGTGGGTGTTTTTTATTGAAGGGTAAAGAAGTTGTTGAGAGAGAGATGTATAAATAATGGTGCAGTGGGGAAGATGGAGAGAACAGAGACATTCACAAAGGAGTGAGGAAACAATAAACAGCAAAAGCAGTAGGGAGGGCATAGTGAGATGCAGGAGGAGAGACTCCCCAGGTACTGGAGAATAGGAAGAGGACAAATAATCACAGCTTTTGTGCACCGAATCACACAGCAAAGTGCACCGGATCACACAGCAAAGTGCACCGGATCACATAGCAAAGTGCACCGGATCACACAGCAAAGTGCACCAGATCACACAGCAAAGTGCACCGGATCACACAGCAAAGTGCACCGGATCACACAGCAAAGTGCACCGGATCACATAGCAAAGTGCACCGGATCACATAGCAAAGTGCACCGGATCACACAGAAAAGTGCACCAGATCACACAGCAAAGTGCACCGGATCACACAGCAAAGTGCACCGGATCACACAGCAAAGTGCACCGGATCACACAGCAATGCAGGCTGTTGTGCATTCTGTTTGGTCTTCATAGCTTTATCTCCTAGTTAAACAAAAAACAGGAACCTCACTTTACTGTAAATATAATTAGAAGTTTTACCAATAAATCATGGGGCCGTTCCCCTGAGTTTTTGAGATTACTGCTACGTTATGATTTCAGGTTCATCTGTTTCATTTGTCGGGATCCGTGCATTTGTATGCAAAAATGTAATTGCTTTTCTTTTGCTTTAGGATTGGTCTTTTAACTGTACTCCAATTTACTCTGTGAACTGCGGCGGCTGTTGATCATGTTCTTTGTTGCTCCTTTAATGTTCTGGTTAATTTCCTTTGCTCTGACAGAATATCCAATATTAAGCATGTAACTAAGGTTGATATACCATCTCTTGGCATATTATTTAGCTGGGTTTATGCTGTAGCATTCTGTCAGTTGCCGAACACTTGCTGTTTTCATTCCTATGTGGAACTGAAAAAGGAAAGAAATGGTGGATGCGCTGCAAAGAACAGTAAATACTCATGACTGACAAAGCATTGTGAGTGGGCATTGCACCTATTTTATTTACTCCATTCACAAATCCTTCCATGTGTAGCAGGGTGCTCTCCCTTGCCTCCTCCCTGGCAGTGGTCCTGTCGCTATATTTTCCATTATATAAGTTGCGTGTTGTGAATATGTTTCTCATGCGGGGATTATGAGGTCTTTGCCAGGGGGAGAGTGCAGGAGGGTACCCTCCCTTGCCTCCTCCCTTGTAGTGGTCCTGTCACTCAGGAGGGTTGTGTGAGTTGCGTTGGCCTGGTTGTGGTTGGCACAGCCACATGCTGTACATATGGACTGTGTTTAAGGAGCGGTCATCTTGGCGTTAGCGATGCAGGAAGAGGAGATCCTGTCATTCAAGATTTCCTCCGTGGACTGGAGGCGGTTTGCTCAGTCCTGACGGAGCGACGAAGGGAGAAGTAGTGTTTGGGGAGCTAGTCAAGCCCCCTGGACTAGGTCAGACCTGTTCCCCGTATGCCCCAGCTAGTTCCCCTATGTATTGTAGGGCTGCCCAGTAGTAAGGGACTTGCCACTTAGTGTGTGTGAAAGACCCAGCAAAGCCCTAATTTCTTGTTATGCACCATCCAGACTCTTGCGTTCTTCTCAAGGATGTCTTCTTTCTACCCCCTTTGTATCTAAAGCCATCTCCCGCCTTAAACCTTTCTCACTGACTGCCCCACACCTCTGGAATGCCCTTCCCCTCAGTACCCGACTAGCACCCTCTCTATCCACCTTTAAGACCCAACTTAAGACACACTTGCTTAAAGAAGCATATGAATAGCACTGTGGATATTCTGAACACATGATACATAAAGCTTGGGCCCCTGCAGACGCACTTACCAGAACTCCCTCCTACTGTCTCTGTATGTTCTCCCTACCTACCAATTAGACTGTAAGCTCCTCTTCCTTAATGTTACTTTTATGTCAAAAGCACTTATTCCCATGATCTGTTATTTATATTATCTGTTATTTATTTGATTACCATGAGTATTACTACTGTGAAGCGCTATGTACATTAATGGTGCTATATAAATAAAGACATACAATACAATACAAAGAAAACGGAACTGTAGCGTATGATTCCCCAGGCCTGGTGGAACGACCGCGCTGTGCTACCGGAAGTAAGGCGAGAGGGGATTGTGTCAGAGGCCCTGCATTGTGGGATCACGGATGTGGCCTATCTGAGGAAATACCCTGGTGTATACCAGTACCAAGGAAGGTACCCACGTGCACCAACACTACACGTGGGAGGGAAGCGCTGCCCTCACACTTACTTTGAATATTGCCTCGACGGACACCTTGCACCTTTAGGTGCCCAAGGGACATTGTGCTCCAATATACATTGGGCAGGAACTGTTATTGTTATTATTATTACTATTACTGTTATTATTGTGTGAGTAACACTATTATCTGCGGTTTCCTTTGGGGGTAGGAAAAGGGTGTTACACATGTATATAACAATAAGCACAACTGCCTTCTATATGAGTCAATGGTAGGAAATATGTAGAAATACACAGGATGTAGAAACCTGCCTTCTATCATGACACATGGCTGTATCTATCTTTGGGGTCTTAAAAACTATACAAGCAGAATCCCAAAACCTGATTCCTACCAAACCCTGCATGTAAATAGGGCCCTGCAAAGTCCTATAACAATGCAAAAAAGGGTACTTCCTTAAAAAAAGCCCCATAGCTTTGTATTACGGGCGGTTCTGTAAGTAGGTAAAATATCTATTTTGCATAATAATCTACCAAAGAGACACATACGACCCAATACCATAACCATCCGGATGGAAAGCAACTGGTTCTGCCCTCGAACTTGCAACATATGGTCCTGAAAGCAGTGCAGGACGAGCATGGCCACCTCGATGTAGAGAAGACCTTTGGGCTGATACGCTAGCAGTTCTTCTGGCCACGGATGCGAGAGTCAGAAGAACGACACTGCCGCTGATGTTCATGGTGAAGAAACTATAAATGAGACCACTGATGATTCTATGGGCAACGAATAAACATTGAACGACATTGTAGATGATCCTATGGAGGGACCCTCTCAAAGGGTACTCCGAAACCATGGGGCACCTCCCAAAGGAGCTATTGGTAAAGGGCCCAGATGACAAACGCCAGAGACTTTAATACCCCCAATGGGAGAGACTGAGCCTCAAGGCTATGAACATTACTCCCCGCAGAGAGTTGAAAAAGGGCTTAGGCAAAGCCAACGTGTTAGGCATCCTCCAAATCGGATGACCTATGATTCAATCGTGGAACCCCATTATGAGGCTCAGCAGTGGTCTCGAAGTAAGATCAAGTCGATTATAGTCATGTTTACCGAAATGTACAACTTGATGTAAAGCCGATTCATGTGGTAAGTTGTAACCATGATACTGCATTTTTATTACATAACGCCTTGTGTGGTTATAGTATTGTTATGTTATATTCTGTGCCCAAGCAGGAACATTGGGGTTTTCAACAGGGGAGAGTGTAGCCTGGGTCCTCTGGTCCCCTGTAAGACCCTTACCTTCAGGCACGGGTGCGCTAGGCAGCAGAGGCAGGGGGCGGGTGCCTGCATTGTCGGGCAGCTAGCAGGAGCGATCGGATCGCTGGCGACTGCCAGTGGTTCCCATTGCAGGGCGCTGCCATCTTTAGTATGGTCGCGCATGCACAGTGCTGTCGCGCATGTGTAGAGAGTATCTGCAGGGTTGCCATTATCAGAAAGGCTCCATGGGGACTACAAGCCCCATGATGCACAGAAGCTGCAGGAGCCATGTGACGCTACACAGCCAATAGGGCTGCCCGGATCCCCTGCTCTGAGAGAGGATACATTTCATGCACAGAGGAGCACATCAGTCAGAGTTGGAACATCAGAAGTGTAGGGTGTGTGTGTGCAGGGTGTCAGTGGTCCAACACTAGGCCAGAGACCCCCTTAGGCCCCAGCTAGACCTCTGACTCACCTCAGCTTGTGGCTGCTGCAGGGACAGGCCCATCAGTTAGGAACAGTGCCCCTGTAGTATCAGTGTGAGGGACACAGCCAGGACACGGCTGCATCCCCTGGCCTCCGGTAGTCTGGGACCAGGCCATCAGCTACATATGAGAGACTGTCTTCAGTGTGGGACCCATACCATGGTCAGCTGTCCACCGCGATCTGACTGAGGGAGCCCTGAAGTGAACGGCCAGACTACCACCTCTCCCGGCGTTAATCTACTGCCTCAAGAAAACCTTATGTGCCTGTTATCGATGTACACATTGCGAGTACATTTCTTATGCTTTTTTTTTTTTTTTTCCAAAAGTTTTTTATTAGGCATTATTTGATATACATTGTATTCTGAATAAACATCATTTTGCCTAATACAGGTGTTCTTGTTTTATTGAGAGTGAGAGGGAAAGACTCAACGCGCCCCCGACCTTCAAGCGTGGGTCGGCAGGGTTGACGTGAAGATAGAAACAGAGAGTGGGGGGGAGGGGAGGGGCAGAGAGGGAGAGATGGGGGGGGAGAGGGGTCTGAGGATGGGAGGGCCCTTCCTCCTCAGTCCATTGCACGAGATTCCTCCTTTACTACGGTCTTCTGTTGTGGGGGGTGGCCATCTTTAGTCTGCCATACGGGTCAGCCATGGTTCCCATGTGTTATAAAAGGGCTCCGTTTTCCTTTTTAAGAAGGCCGAGAGCTTTTCCATTAACATAACTTCCTGTATTCTGTTTTTAACAGTTTGCCTAGGGGGGGGAGACACCTTCTTCCACGAGGCTGCCACTGCACATCTAGCCGCCGTGAGAATGAAGGAGATCGATTTTCTTGTTGGGCGGTCAATGTTCTCGATTGGCCTGGCCAGCAAGTAGGTCAGCGGCACAATGGGTATTGTGAGGTCTATGACCTCTGTGATTAGAGTCTGTATGGTTTCCCAGTATTTCTGAATTTCTGGACATGACCACCATATGTGGGCCATGTCACCCTTTTGTCCGCAGCCTCTCCAACATAGATCGGAGGCCAGAGGGTAGATTTGATTTATTCTAACTGGGGTAAGATACCAGCGAAACAGTATTTTGTATATATTTTCTTTGATTGTGGTACATATGGAAGTTCCTGAGGCTGAGTCCCAAATACTTTCCCAGTCCTCTTGGTCTATAACTATGCCCAATTCTGCTGCCCAATGGAGCATGTAGTCATGAACCGGGGCATCTGTTGCCCTTTCTAGTTCTGAGTATATTTGCGTTATTAGACCTTTTTGGTGTGATGTCTCTTTGCATAGTCTTTCGAAGTTCGTGAGAGGGGGAAATTCCAACGTTGGTGATATTGATTGGATGAAGTGCCGAATTTGGAGATATTTGAAGACGTTCAATCCCCGTATTTCGTATTTGTTTTGTAGCCTTTGGTAGCTCAGGAACTCCCCTATGCTCAGGAAGTCAGCAATCGCCCTTATTTTTTTAGTTGTGAATTGCTCAAATTGTCTGGGCTCACAGCCTGGTGGAAATTTGGGGTTTTGGGTAATTGGTGTGAGTTGAGATTTGGCGGTTGTGAGCTTAAATTTCAGTTTGCATTTCGTCCAGGTCTCCCATGTGTGTCTCATCGGTCCTAATTGGAATTTGTTTTTCTGCAAGTCTTCCCTGCTCAGGGACCAAAGGCATGCTGGCAGAGAAGGCGTGCCGGCGTATTGCATTTCTATGTCTAGCCAGCAATATTGGCCGGGCTCCGCGTTCCATACTACTACCTGTCTTAACTGGGTGGCTTGGTAGTACCGCATAATGTCGGGGACTCCCAGGCCCCCCCTCCAACCTCGAAGCAAGTAGAACTGTTCCTGCGACTCTTGTTTTTTTTCCCCTGCCAGATGAAGTGCAGAATTTGTTTCTGGATATTTTTCAATTCTGTGCCAGGGATGTGGATCGGGAGTGTCTGGAAATAATATAACAATCTGGGGAGTATGTTCATTTTCACCGAGATCATTCTCCCGATAAATGAAATTTGGTATGCTCCCCATTTATCTAGGTCTAATTTAATTTACCGAAAGAGGGCCGGATAATTATGATGGTATAGAGAATGGTAGTTCCCCGATATCTTTACTCCCAAATATTTGATATAGGAGGAGCTCCATCGGTAATTAAAATTTAGTTTAAGAAGTTTCATCTCTGGCTCTGGCAGGTTGAGGTTTAGCGCTTCGGATTTATCGTTGTTGATTTTATAGCCTGATAAAGCTCCGAAGTCTAAAAGCTCTTTTTGTAAGTTTGGGAGGGAAATCTGGGGTCTTGAGAGTGTTAATATTATATCGTCTGCAAACAGGGATATTTTGTAATGCGTACGCCCAATTTCTATCCCTTGAATATCTACGTTATTTCGGATTGTAGCCGCCAGGGGTTCTATAGTTAGTGCGAAGAGGAGAGGGGACAAGGGGCACCCCTGTCTCGTGCCGTTTTTAATGCCGAAACTCTGGACATTGCCCCCTGGTAATTTTACCGTTGCGGATGGATCTTGGTAGAGTCTGAGGATCCCTTCTAAATATGCGTCTCGAAAGCCAAATTTACGCATGGTACGGTCTAAAAATAGCCAGTCAATTCTATCGAACGCCTTCTCTGCGTCTAGGCTAAGTAATATTGCTTTGGTTCCTGTGAGGTGGATATGCTCAATAATATTAATTATTTTACGTGTGTTGTCCGAGGCCTGTCGACCTGTCACAAATCCGACTTGGTCAATGTTTATTAGCCTCGGTAGAATGGGGTTTAATCTGTTGGCCAAAATTTTGCTATATAGTTTGAGATCGTTATTGAGAAGGGAGATTGGACGGTAGCTTCCACATTGCATCGGGTCTCTGCCTTCCTTATGAATTATGGCTAGGTTGGCCAGGTACATGGAGGTGGGGATCGGATTTCCCTCAAAAAAATGGTTAAACATTTTTAGTAGATGCGTGGATAGTATGGGCAAGTATCTCTTACAGTAGACATTAGTGAAGCCATCAGGGCCAGGAGATTTGGAGATCTTTAGTGCTTTTACCGCTTCTTCTAATTCTTCTTTTGTGATCTCCGCGTTGAGGACCTCATTTTCCTCTTCGGTCAGGGTAGTGAGTTGACATTTGTCTAAGTATTTTTTGATCGCTTCTGATGCGTTTGGTTCTGGTCGACCAGTTTTGGGTCGTAAGTTATAAAGTTCTGTGTAATATTTTGTGAACTCCGCTGCTATTTTTTTGTCACTGTATTGTATTTCGCCAGACCTATTCTTGATCGCTGTTATTTGAGACCTTTTTTGGATGCCTCGTAATCTGCTGGCCAAAAGCTTGTCCGCCTTGTTACCCTTATCATAATAATGTTGATTAGTTCATTTAAGGGCTTTTTCCACGTCTTCCATTTGGGTTTGTTTGAGCTTTTGTCTGGCTATTGTTAAGGCTTTATAGTTTTTTTTTGCAGGATTAGCTTTATGGGATTGCTCTAATTTTAAGATGTTATCAGTGAGTTCCGAAATCAATTTTTGTTTCATTTTTTTCCTATGAGAGGCAATAGAGATGAATTTGCCTCTAATTGCCGCCTTATGGGCTTCCCATAGGATCGCTGGAGATGACACCGACCCTGAGTTAAAGAAAAAGTAGTCCTTGAGGGAGGCTCTGATCTCTCTCTCTATCTCGGGGTGGTTCAATAGGGAGTCATTCAATCTCCAGGAATACGATGTCATCTTTTCGAATGGTGTGGATAGGGTCAATGTGATTGGGGCATGGTCTGACCACTTGATGGGGCCGATGTCTGATTTCATGGTTGCCTCTAGGATATTTTTGGTCAGCAGAAAATAATCTATGCGCGAATAGGTCTGGTGAGGTGCTGAGTAAAAGGTATAGTCTCTCTGGCCCTGATGTTGTGATCTCCATATGTCCACCAATGAGAACTCGTCCATTAGTTCCCTGAACCTTTTCCCCGTGATTTGGGAGTGGGTTGTACGGGGGTGACCCATTGCGGTTGATCTGTCCTCGGTGGGGTTAGAGACCATGTTTAGGTCTCCCCCCACTATCATCGATGACAGATATCCCGGGTCGATGCCCTCAAGCACTGTTTTCAGAAATTCTGTTTGATTTTCGTTTGGGGCATATACATTGATTAGAGCGATTGCTGAGCCTGCTAAGGAGCCATATACCACGAGAAATCTACCCTCTGGATCCATGGTTGTTTTGACATGATTAAATGAAGTTCCTTGACTGATTAGTATAGCCACTCCCCGCTTTTTACTGCTAAATGATGCGAAAAAGCATGTTGGAAACACTTTTTTGAATAAATTTGGGGGGTCTTGTAATGTGAAGTGGGTTTCCTGTAGGAATACGATGTCTCCCCCTGCCTGTTTCATGTCTTGGAGGGCTAGCCTCCTTTTTCTATTATTTTGAAGTCCTTGACATTAAGTGATACTATCTTCACTGGGGCGTTAGAAGTCATATGTAGCTTTTGTGGTCGTGGTTTTTAAGATCCCTCCCTTCCCATCTGGAGGGGTCTTGATTGTATGGCTTAAGAGTGTTCTTAGTCCTGGCAAACATCTCGGGTAGCATGTTTTTTTGAAAGATTAACTGAGTGGGCTGAGGAGGGAGGGGGGTAGGGGGGGGCAGGGGGGGTGGGTGGTAGGACCGCTGGGACAGGGTCAGCAGTAAAGAGAGGAAGAAGATGAGGTTCGTGTTTGAACCTAACAGGTATTTGCCTGGTCCTTGGGCGACCGGCTTTTGGGCATTCGTGCCCATCGGGGTTGACTCCGGTGTCGGCAGCCGGTGGGCAGTGTAGGGGGGGGGGCGAACCCTCTGGTTCTTTGTATTCCCCCCCCGAATTCTCATTCATGCCCTTTGTTCTCATAAAAGGGGGAGGGGGGGGAGGGAGGAGTTCCCCCGGGGTAAGGGTTGCCCTCTCGGGGGCTGTGGGTTGTGGGCCTTTTCGTCTTGGGGTATGCGAAAGAGGAAGAGGGGGAGGGGTGGGGAGGGGAAAGGCGGCAGGTGGGGGGGGGGGGGGGGGGGGGGGGGGGGGGGGGGGGGGGGGGGGGGGGGGTGGGGGGATAGATAAGACAAAAAAGAGATTCTAGAGAGCGTTTCCGCGTCACAGGTGAAGGTATGTGCACAGCAGGTAGATAGGTATTGACATTAGGCTATCATGCATACTTTTATGTATCAATGTTCTCGGTAAACAGGAGTCGGTACTCTCTTAGATACGTCAAGATCTTGGAGAGGTACTTTGTGAGGGAGATCAAATTTTTTACATTTCTCCTGTGTATACATTGGTACTTTTGCATGTCGCTGGGTTTATGAACGCAGGGATCTTGGGGGGAGGAGGGGGGGGGTGATGGGAGGGGGGTGGGGGGGAGGGGGTGGTGGTGGGAAGGGGTAGTGGGGAGCATTTCGGCGCCTTACTTTGATTCACATGTACAGTAGATATACAGTTATTCACCTTGGTAGGTCATACAAACAATTATATCATGAAGACCTCAGCTTTGGATATATATAGGGGTGTGTGGATCCTTTGTGATGGGGTTCTTATTCATTGTGATTGCGGCGTAGGGCTTTGATTCGCTTGTACAGTAGATAGGCAATTGGTTACCTTGGTAAGCCATACAGACAGTTATATCATGATAATCTCAGCTTTGGTTGCATATGGGGCGGGTGGGGAACCTTTGTGATGGGGTTCGTATTCACTGTAGTATCTGGGGGGGGAGGGGGGAGGGGGAGGATAGGGGGGAGTGGGAGGGGGGGGGGGGGGGAGGGAGGGGGGGGAGGGGGGGATGGGGATGATTGGGGATAGGTTCGTAGTGGGGTTGCTGGAGTCTGTGGTGGGCACTTTTGGGTATGCGGATTGACTTGCTAGCTACATACTGCGTAAGGATTTCTTTAAGTAGTGCGGTCAGCTCGGGGCACTGTTCCGCTCGTTATTTCTCATGGGATGCTCGAGGGACGTGGCACCTTGTGTTTCTGGAGTGGCAGGTGAGGTGATCCTGTGCTGGGTGGCTAAGTGGGGGGCGTTGTTAGGAGGGGAGGGGGGGGGGAGCTGGGGGGGGGGAGTAGGTGGTAGTGGGGAGGGGTAACGGGGAGTATTTTGGCACATTGCTTTGATTCACTTATACAGTAGGTATACAGTTATTCACATTGGTAATTCATATAAACAGTTATATCGAGATGACCTCAGCTTTGATTGCGTATAGTGAGGTGGAGAACCTTTATGATGGGGTTCGTACTTATTGTCATATCCGGGGGGGGAGGGGCGGGGGGAGGAATAGGGAGGGAGGGGCGGGGTGTGGGGGGAGTAGGGGGTAAATGAGGGTAGGTCCGTGGGAGGGTTGTTGTGCATCTGTGATTGGGCACCTGTGGGTGTGTGGGCTGACTTGCTAGTTACATTCAGTATAGCAGCTGCTTGAAGCATTGCGGTCGTCTCAGGGCACTGTTCCGCTCGTTATTATGTCTTGAGGTGCTGCGGGGGACGTGGCACCTTGCGTTTTTGAAGTGGCAGGTGAGTCGATCGGTGTGCTGGGTGGTTAAGTGGGGAGCGTTTTAGGAGGGGGGAGGGGGGAGGGTCAGTGAAGGGAAGGGATGGGGAGGGGGTGGGGGGGGGGGGGGGGGAAGGCAAGGGGAAGGGGGGGGGGAAGGAAGGGGGAAAGGGGGGGAGAGGAAAAGGGGGGGGAGGAGGCGGGAGGGGGGTTAGGGGGGGGTAGGAAGACTTTGATGGGAAGCATATGTGGTGCATAGTTTGCTGTTTGTTTCTGGGAGTGCGATGTTAGTTGTAGTATGGTGGTTATTCTGTTGTGCGCCCATCTTGGCGCGCTGGGGGGGGGGGGAGAGGGGGGAAGGGAGAATAGAGGGGGGGGATATGAAGAGGAGGGAGGGGGTCCATGGGGGAGAGGAGGGGGACTGGGGAGGGGGGGGGGCCATGGGGGGAGTGGGGGGGTTGGTCGTTTTAGTTTAGTGTGGCAGATAGTGAAAGACATTATACGTAGCTATAACTTGGGTTCTTAACAGGGATTTGAAGCATATAGAAAGAGTGGCGGGGGGGGGGGAGGGGTTCGCAGCACGGAAGGGGTGCTCAACAGTCTCTACAGGGGGGTAACGGTTCTTGTATTAGTCTAAGTGGGGGGGCCCAGCTATATCTTGCCGGGCCCAGATATAACGTTTATCGGGGGGGGGGGGGGGGGGACATGTAAAACGGTCTGGGCGATGGTCCACGGGTAGGTCGAGGAGTTCCCAGCGGGGCTGGGCAGGTGAGGCTGCCAGGTGGATCGGGGTTTCCCCTCTCCGACTCCGCGCTTCTCAACTCGCCTTTCGCTTACAAAGGTGACATGTTGACTCCGATCTGACCGGTGCCATGGGGGTGCCGGGTCTCTCAGAACAACACTGGTTAATTAGAACAACAACAAACGGGATCCGTGTAGGCCACTCCAGCCTCCACGTGGGCCCCCAAAAAGGAAAAAAGGGCTCTGGATCCAGGGCTTCTCCTCTGGGCGATCAGGTCTGTTGCTCCTGCTGGCCGGCCAATCTCTCCGACGCTCTGATGGGTCTCCGCTCCTGGCTTGCTTCTCGTGGTTCCCTCCGTGCATTGTTCCGTGCAGGTGGCAGCGTCAGCAATAGTTCGCGGGCGAATCCCTGCATCTCTTCTGGTAGCCTGAGAGATCTCTGCTTTCCTCCTCTGCTTACTACAAGCCGGAATGGGAATCCCCACCGGTAGGGTATGTTGTTTTCCCGCAGAAGTTGGGTGAGGGGCTTGAGTTCTGGGCGTCGCTCAACTGTGATCCTAGCGAGGTCACTGAATATTTGCACCGGCTCATTCTGAAAGGTCAGGTTATTCGCCTCTCTGCTCGCCGCCATCACTTTCTCCTTCGTGGAGTAACTATGGAGGCGTACTATGATGTCCCGCCTTCATTTCGGGTCATTTGAGCGGGGACCTAGTGCGCGGTGCGCACGATCTATTTCTAGGTCTCTTCTGTCCAGGCCCGTGCAGAGTGTATTGAAGAGATCAATCAAATAGGGCTTTATTAGTTCAGGGAGAACCGTTTCCGGGACATTCCGAATCCGGAGATTCTGCCTCCGGTCCCGGTTCTCCTGATCTTCTATGCTGCCCTTCAGGAGTCTGACTTCTTCTCCTAGGCGCATAATCTCATCATCTGCTGCCGCTTGAGCTTGCAATGATTCTTCTAATTTGCTCTCTAGGTCGTCTGCTCTCTGTGTGAGGGTTCCCAGCTCTTCTCGCAGGCTGTCACCATTTCCCTGAGGTCCTGCTTGAGGGTTTTGTGGAGTCTGTCGTGCATGTTTGAGAGGAGTTCCTCGAGGTAGGTGCGTGTTATTTCCCTTTCCAGGGTTGGTTCCTCAGTTGGCGTGTCTCCGTCTCGTTGCGGGGATGTGGCCGCGTGGTGTCCGACGCCATCTTGGGGTCCCTGCATGCTCGCAGGGCCGCGTTTTTGCTGCGGCTGAAAATTTTTCGGGACACCTTTAGAAGCTGGCGCTTTTGCCTTCTGGGGCATGCTGTGAGGTTCAAACGTCTTTTAGGGCTCGTCTCTGTTGTTTTTGTAGGGGGTAAAGGTCTTTTCTGATCGTTTTATGCTCGAGGGTTCTTAGAGCTCCCTGACTAACCCACCATCTTGGATGACGTCACCGGAAGTCTCCATTTCTTATGCTTTTTAAACAATATAAATTTGTTTATTGGTCCATACCATGGTCTCTCCTTGTTGTCTTCTATGAATACCATCCTGAGTGAGAGCCCTCCTGATTTTCCATCTATCACGTTCCCCGTTTATGCTGATTCTTCACTTACCTGTTGTAAGAAGGCAATCCATTTGAGCCAAGATTTCATTATTTCCATAAGTGTGTTAATTTGCTGCACCATTACTGTCTATTTCATTTTTTGGGGTGTTCCTAAACCATCGCTCCCTTCAAACCATGGATGTCCATCTATGAGACCCTACCGGCAGCAGGCAGGGGCAAATGGGAACAATACAAGGGAATGCTGTGGGGGTATGACAGAGATTCATTTCTGTTCTTATCATGTTCTGCAGTTCTTGTTTAAGGTCAATGTTGCTTATTTTGTTTTCATCACTTAGGTACTACATGTTAATGACACTGATGTTGTTACTTATCAAGCGGTAAGGTGTGACCAGACATTCTTGATATTAAAGAGGTTAATGTATGCAGTGCAGCTCTGTGTCATCCAACGTCACAATGTATTAAGGTGTCAGTGTGCGCTGAGGCTCTGGTTTTCTGGAGGAGCCGGTTTGAGGTGGCAAACAGGAAGTGACAATGTGTGTGAGACTGGACTGGACTGTGTAGCAGTGCTGATAGCTTCTCTCTGTATGATCTCTGCACAAGAAATACAATATATGTTCCTGTATTACACTGACTGTGTAGAGTGGGAGACCAGTCAAACTGATTGTGTGGAGTGGGAGGCCAGTGATAGCAAAATCAACTGCCAGAATACATCTCCTTAGCAACATTGCGTTAGCTTCCAATACCGTGCAGTTATTCAGGAGAAAACATGACTTAACTTTACTTTGTTGGCCTTTGAAGATGCATATTAAGACTTAAGTCACTTAACACAGATTTGTGGATCTCGGCCTAAGAATGCATACATACTGTACAAAATACTGGCAAAGTCCAATTACATTACAGTTATGAAGCATTTATGAGATAACAGGGATTTTTTAAGCTGCTTCTGGCATAAGATGGATGATTTCTATACCTACTTAGCAAGTATTTGGGAACTGTGTTGTATTATTACCATTATTAATATTATTTCAGGCTGTAATTAGGTTTGCTGCATCCAGCAGCAGGGTGAAGATTTCGAAGCAGAAAATAAGTATGTAATTATTTAACAAGACCCATCTGTGGGAGTGATGTATTATGCATAAGAATAGATGGAATCATATAAATTAAAAAAAAAAAACTGTCAAAGGTGGAAGCCCCTAGTCTGTTCTTCACAGTTATAAATAGTTAACAACACAAACACTCACATAGACATCTAATGAGATATGCAGTTCTAATCATGAAGGGTTAGCATCTGATGATTCATACACAGTATATTCTGTTGCATTTTGCCCTCAAGCAATTCTCTTTGTTACTCATGTAGGTTCCTGGTTATTATTAATTTATTCAACGGTATTGGTAATTTTAAAAACAGTAGTGGGAGGAGGAACAGATAGTTCTGCAAAGTGCCCCCGAGGCTTCCCCAAATCAAATATCTCTTCTCCGTTATTAACTCGGCTTCCAGAGAATGTTCCAAAGGAGGCAGCCACTTGTTGCAAGTGTGCGCAGAGTGTTTTAAGAACAGACAACTGACAGCTGCACAAAATCGTCAACAACGTATGAAATTGTTCAAAAATAACTGTGGCCTGCACATTGAGCTCAGTGACGAGCCCCTTTGTATCTTCTGAAAAATAAATAACTGACTACACACTTTCGGTGGCACTTATTTATATCTTTGACTTTTCTATCTCGTTGTTTTATATTCAGTCCACAAGCACTAGCATCTCTGCTTATGTCTTTGTACACTGTAAATCATGAGGGCTGTCACACCCGGGGCCCGTATTACATATGGGGCACATCATGAGTTTTTATTTGTTTTCTAAGGTTGCATCCCCGCTAGCGCTGAGCATGCTGAGCAGGCGGCGCTTGCGGCGGTGACGTACATATATAAATATATGTAAGTCCCCGCTCACGCTGTGCACGTGCGCCCGTGTGCAGGCACACACGCTCACCCACACTCGGAGCTTAGATAAACAAAAAAATTATACTTTCCTGCGCGCTCAACTACTCACAATGCCCCCCCGCGCACGCGTCCAAGCAGGACACCCGGCGCTCATGCTTGGAGTGCTCTCCAAACATGAGCGCGCTCAGTGCCAGCGGGGACTCAGCCTAAGAGCGAGATCGTGTGCACCGCTCCATTGGATTGGGGAACGAGACTGGAATGGAAGTGGCGCTACTGTATGTGGTTGCAATTCAGTAGACTGGTGGCCCTTGGGTGCTACTGGTATTCAGGCAGCCAAAGGATTATCCCACTGAGAGCCATAGGGCCCAGAAACACAGCCATTTTCAAACGGAAATGCACCTGACTATATTCATTAATCAGTTATTGTATGTCTAAACCATGCAAAAACTGCTTTTCTGTGCTACTTGTTTCTAGCAATTCCGTGCAATATGGAAACATTGTACTCAAAGGTGCAAACCCGCAAAAAATGACAGTGCATATTAACGGGCAGCTCATTAATGGCATATTACCAGGATTGTTACAGCCAAAAATCTCACTGAGAGAGATAGGGAGAAAGCTTAACCCACAAAGTGGTGAGATGAATGATTCCTGGGAAATATGCTACTTAATATTGTCTCCCTCTTTTTCTCTCCTCTCCGAAATGTAACCTCCTTTGGGGAGGCGATTTGGCATCAAACCGGAAGAAATAGGAAGAAAAGTGCAGGCAAGTGGGACGTCAACTTGTACTACTTTTTGGCACATATAATTTTTAACGAACATGGCAAAAAAAAGGTCAGACTTTTATTGCATAGATAATGGAAGCAGGCACACGGTCTTATGCAGAAAATATTTAATGTGCCACCAAAAGGTCCCATGTTTCGGCTGAAAACTGCCTTTATCAAGGAGAGGGCTCAGCTCGTCCTCTGAAGAAATCACAATTGGCTCCTCCGCTGGGGAGTCACCCGGTTCTTCGGCGATACAACCAGTGGGTATAGGTACAAAGTGTTCTCGCTCTGGTACCTTCACTGTGGTCGCGCTCTTCTCTGTTGCCCGTTCGCTAAGTTTAATAGCGAGCGGAGCCTTGGTTCCTCCCGATATGGTATAACGGGGACCCAGGGCAGTCTTTTCTTTTCCTTCCGCCACCTCCGTCAAGGTTCCCAGAGAGGCACCCCGCGGGGTTCCGAACAAAGGCCACGGCTCGTTCTGCCAAAGATAAAATGCGCCACATTGAGGGCAGCGGGCCCTGGTGCTTGGTACTGCGCCCGGTATTCCGCAGTGGACGCACAAACACCGAACGTATTCGTGCTCGGCTACCTCCACTACCAGTAGGCCTCCTGGTAATTAGTAGATGGAAGTACTCATCTCGGACATGGTTCGCTCAGGGTGGGAACAGCTCAGTGTTCCAGCTCCTTGCTCCTCGAATGCCAGACAAAAGTGACGCTCTTCGCTCAGGCTTCCGGTCCCTCCATTCGCTGGGGAGGACTCTCCTGATTGGCTCTCCTTGGGCCCCCTCCCTCTGGTGGAATCCAGAGGCGGGATCTTTTCTTCTTTAGCGTGACGTGGCCGGGCTTTTTGACCATTCACGACACAGATGGGTGGGCTTCTTGGCTTTCGCGCCGCTCCGCTCCCCTTGCAAAGAATCCGGGTTTGGCGCCAAATTGTTACACATGTCCCGCCTCATTCTCCTGATTGTCGCTGTGCACAACGCACGTGCTTGCTCCAGGCTTGGTGGGAACCGCCATCTTAGATCACTGTCCTTGCTCCACGGAGTGCATGTAGGGATGGCCGCCATTTTGGACGAGTCCTCCAAATGTCCATGTGCCCTATCCTCAATGTCTAACGGGTATCTCATACCTAAAATACACTGATTGACTGTCAACTGGGTGCTCTGCATTCTGTTTCTCACTAAATTGAGGTGGCTTGTACCCCGGGCTCAGCGGAACTCCTCTCCTCCGTGCACTGTACTCGATGTTTACCATGCAAGTGTTCTGTGGGGCGTGTGTGTGGGTGATAGCTATGGTACCTCTTTTCTAGGTACGGGGCGTCTCCTGCTTTTGGCCACTCAGAGCGCGGGCCCTGGGCCATGGTCCCTGGACTGGTTAACAGGCTGACCCCCCCAGTTGCCTCACGCTACCAGCCTCAAGGGACTCGGTCAGATCTAACTATTCATCCTTCCTACGCCACCTCCTATGGGCCGCCCATCCTTCTCCAAAGCTGGCTCGGTTAGTGCATCTCGCTCTGCCCGTTCCGCCTTGCTATAAGCCGGTCCTGTTCTGACATATAATCTCAGCAGCGCCTCCAAATGTAACCCTGCCTCCCCCCAAGTCGCTCCTCTGGCAGGATGGTCTGGACTAGGGCTTCAATACCCTGTGGCCCACCCCCGAGGTTAGCCTCGCGGTGGGTCTTGGATTCTCCCCATCACCCCTTGCAGTGGGGTGAGGGCATTGGTCCACCAAGTCTATAATTCTATCAGCTCTACTAAAGGATGCTGAATCTTTCCGCTCCTTTCTCTCTTGCACTCTGCGCAGGGGAGACCATAGTCTCCTCCAAACCCTCGAACCGATCCGCAGGATTCTTTGACTCATGGCATACTAACAGAACTGCATACTCCTGGCATAACTAACCGGCAACTCCAGACTCTCGATATCACTATCAACTCTAACTCTACTCACCGGAGTTGGCTGCTAAATATAGAGCTAGCATTTTTAAACATTATGCAACAAAACCAGGTATACTGTAGCAACTTGGGATAAAATAGTAAAATGGTGCTAGGACACAAGAACTCAGGTCAAGAGTATAGCATATAATGAACAGAGAAGTCCAGCACACCAAAAGTACTGTAACTCAATCAAAAAGGTGATATATTGACTAAAAGAGTCACAACAGCATCCAACAATTCGGTGCAGCAGGCACCTTCATCAGAGATAATTAAACATTATGCAAGCCATATTGTTTAAAAAAACTTTACTCTCAGACAGTTAAACACGTATTTAGGATAAAGTATCTGTCGTTTAAATGTAGCATAGGTTGAACTTGATGGTCGTATGTCTTTTTTCAACCTCATCTGCTATGTAACTATGTAACTATATTTCAAAGGTTTTGCATTTGTTTGCAAAGTTTTCCACAGATTTGCCTTTGGCTGCAAAACTCTAAAACCAGAGTAACTAAGTTTCCAAAAAAAAAAATGAGAGAGAATGTCACATCCATGTTAAAAAGGTCAAGAAACAATGATTTTATTGAACACACAAGTGAGTGATACAACGACTGATGCGTTTGTACTGGTGAGTGGCATTGTAGTTAATGTTAGAGGACAGCGTGTAGTCAACTGGCCACTATCCATTTTTGCTACATGTGTTAAACTTTGGATTTCAACACCTTACATTATTTCCTGATTGCTGCAGTTATCGTTCTTCTTCCACACTTGCTTAGCACCGGGGAACCAGAGTGAAAGCAGAAGAAAACCTATTGCAAAGACTTGTTTTGCAGTACAATGACAATTTGGAAGCTGTCACGATCGTGCTCGCCACAAACCGGGACCGGACGGCGGGGCTGAGCTGGGGAGGTATATACACCGACCTTAGGCCACGGAGTCAGGTCCGGAGTGCGGATTCCGTAGTCAGACACAGCCGGGTCAGGGTTGGAGAAAGCAGCGTTAACGTTATCCAGGCTGGGGTCAAGGCAGGCGGCACAGGAGCGGTTGTCGAGGATGCAAGCGAAGGTCGGCAATGGGAAGACAGGTGCTTGGCGCTACAGCGTAGAAAATAGGAACTTGGAGCGGAGCCGCTTCAGCATAGAGAAGAGGAATTTGGAGCGGGGCCGCTCCAGCGTAGGAAATAGGAAATTGTAGCGGGGCAGCTTCAGCGTAGGTAATAGGAACTTTGAGCGGGGCAGCTTCAGCGTAGGAAATAGGGACTTGGAGCGGGGCAGCTTCAGCCTAGGAAATAGGAACTTGGAGCGGGGCAGCTTCAGCGTAGGAAATAGGAACTTTGAGCGGTGCCATTTCACCTAGGAATAGGAACATTGGGAGGCGTGATGCAGGCTTCAGCGTAGGAAATAGGAACTTGGAGCGGGGCAGCTTCAGCGTAGGAAATAGGAACTTGGAGCGGGGCAGCTTCAGCGTAGGAAATAGGAACTTGTAGCGGGGCAGCTTCAGCGTAGGAAATAGGAACTTTGAGCGGGGCAGCTTCAGCGTAGGAAATAGGAACTTGGAGCGGGGCAGCTTCAGCGTAGGAAAAAGGAACTTGGAGCAGGGCAGCTTTAGCGTAGGAAATAGGAACTTGGAGCGGGGCAGCTTCAGCGTAGGAAACAGGAACATGGAACGGAGCCGCTTCAGGGTAGGAAGGGGCCCCTGTAGAGAGGACAGGGGAAGAACAGCACAAAGGCCACTGCAAGGAAGATATGCAGTGGGTCACTGGAGCCAAGAAGCTAGCACTGGGATACCAGCGCTTCAGCACAGAAAGGCCAAGAGGGAACAAGCAAGGGGCTTTTGGCCAGCGCAGTGACACCAAAGGAAATTGGGATTATGCGCAGCCACTTCCTGGGGGGAGAGGCTGGCTCTATATAGTATAGCCAGGGAATAGGGGCAGAGCTGCACAGGAGGCATGCAGGCTGCTGAGATTGCAGGAGCAGGGAGGGTTTATCTGGAAACTCCACAGCTCTGCAAGGATGAGTTCCAGCCAAACCCAGGAGCGGATTCCTTACAGGGGAATAGGGATTCTATAGGACATGCAGGAGATATAGAAATGTGTCAAATACTTCCCCATTTGTATTCACCCTGTTTATCTATAGTTACAATACACATGGGGAACATAGTAAGTCAATAAAGCTGGGGATGGCCAGCTCCTCGAGGGCCACCAATAGGCCAGGTTTTAGGGTTATCCATGCTTCAGCACATGTGGCTCAATCTGTTGCTGCTTCAGCATAGGTGGCTCAATCAGTCCCCTTTTCAGCACAGGTGGTTCAATCAGTGGCTCAGTTTTTGACTGAGGCAGTCTCCCCAAAGGTGGCTACCTTTCTTCCCCTTCATTGCTCCTGCCACTGAGCCAGCATGGACAGGGTTAATGTCATCAACAAAGGACAGACAGCTTGAAAACCCTGGAGATTGTCACGTTCCATCCACCCCTCTGCATTTTTTATGGGAGAGTCTGTTTGTATGTCTGTCTGTCTGTATTTATATAGCAAAAAAAAAAAAGAGGTCACGGTGCCTTGGAAGTACCGGAAGTGCGTCACGCGGTGGATCCCCTCACAAACACACGTGTAGGAGTGTTCCCTGTGAAGTGCTGCGTCTGCTGGGCTGTTTGCTGTGTTTCGTGTGGCCAACAGGAGGAGTGGACGACTCCCCCCCGCCCCCAACCCCCTCCCCTTTTGTGCAGGTGTCTGCAGAGGATTTTCCTTCGCCCAGAGGAACTCATTAGTCCCTGGTGTGCTCATGCTTGTATTTACGGCCCTGTTGTAAGTAGGTTTCTGGTTTTCACCCCTGATGACCCGCTGCAACAGGCATCCTTGTATTAATAAATTAGTTTTAATCATCAGCTTCTGTGTTACATGTTCTATGTTGGGAGTTAGTATTGTTTTATGTTTTATGTTTTCATGTAATGTGTTTGCAGTATACACTATGATTATTTTCTTGTCATTTTTTCCCACATATCACGGATCCATTGAGTGAAGCCTGATTCATCATTTACTGGATTATACTTTGGACTCTTTGGACATTTCATTCACTGTCTGGGCGCTGGCCTGTATTTGTTTTTGTTGTGCTCTTTCTGGTGCTGGTTCTACCAGTCCATACCTGGCTGCCCTAATTTCTTTCTTTTTCATCGTCCCCATTGGTATTATTTTTTTAAGATTAGCGCAGTTAAGCACATTTCTTTTTGTTATTTATATAGCGCCATTAATGTACATAGCGCTTCACAGCAGTAATACACGTGACAATGATATAAATAACAAATAATATATATATATATATGTAACGGGTGTTCCACCCCACCCAATCTCATATATAGTGTGGGTGAGTAGAACATGTAGTGTTACCGGTGTGGTGCGTATACCTGCAGGCTCACAGGAGGTCTGAGCCTCCGCTAACGAGAGCCTGGGGTGAATCCTCTGGAACGGATCTTCGTTTACAGCGCCTCCACCTATGTAGGATTCTAGGGAAGTGTAGAATGACCCTACATAGGAACCCAATAAGAAACTACACACACAGTGATTATATATAACTAAGGGCATTACTACGAACATAGAGAATATCATAATCCATTACATAACATCATAACCTGTGTCCCTCTCACGAGGAGACACTACCCGTGGTGACGTCTCGCAGGACGATTCCCCGACACCAGGTGATCCCACCCAGTGTCCCAAGAACCCCACCCAATGTCCCGTACTCCTACAGAGATAGTCACTGGGTGACTGCGCAGTCACTAAAACCTCTAGGCCTGTTGGTGCACATATAATACAGAGGTACCTTCCGAGCACTCCGATGCTCGGGACTGCAACTGTCTTCTAAAAGGGTCAGACGTCCGTCTGATCCTATCCAGGTACTTCTGCCGTGGACCCCAACGAGGGTCCCACCGCTTCACGGGAACACAACAGTCTCTTGGTACAGCAACCGAACCACAGGAACAGCCACGCCGCTATCCCTGTCTATCCTTAACTAATCCTAGCGTGACAGGAACCCTAACCTAGGGCCTGTCCCTGATGAACCGCAACCTGGGTGGCTTAGGGGAAATCTCCTAGGGCCTGCGAAGTAATACCCTGCCCCACTCCCCTAGCTACCCAGTCCCTAACTGTATCTACTCCTACTACTAGATACTCCTAACAGCCTAACGCACCTGCAGCCGACACACAGCTCACACTGTCAGCCTGCAGGGATTCACACACGCTGCACACACTGCGCCCAGCACATGTAGCACAACACACACAGAACGGTACACACCATTCACTGGAGAGGGAGAGTCTATTTGGGACCTAAGGGGTTAATAGTATTCCTACTCCCCTAACGAGGCCCAGTCCTGACTCCCACTAACAACCGACTAACCTGAGTGACAGGGTCCCTTACTCTAGGGCATTCCCTGGCAACACTCACTATATGGGATACCTAGAGCTATCTTGGGCCAAGGGGGTGCTGGCTAGTACAGGGGATCCCTCTCTCCCGTACCCTACCTCCTTCCCTTGTCTGCCTCCTTGCTCTGCTCCTTCCTGACTGCCTAACGTGCTGCAAGCCCGCCAAATGTATCTCTTTTCCCAGGGGTCTCCTAAGCCCTATTGGCTCCCTGGTGTCACATGGGGCTCGCAAAGGCTCTTGGGATATGTAGTCCCAGCTCAGAGCCTTCCCTGGTAGGCTAGGGGTTCGCGGGCTTTCTCTCCCCTGCCCTGCGCGTGCGCAAGCTTTCCCGGGCTTTCTCTCTCCTCCCTGAGCTGCCCCTACTCTCGCGCGAGCTATCCTTGCCTCAGGAGCCCTCCCTGCGCCTACGCGTCCCTGCGCATGCGCAACGCTGTCTTCTATGGCGGCGCCCTGCCTCACCGGCCGCCGGGACCTTAGAGACGCGATCGCGGCCTTAGCAACGGCCCGATCGCGTCCCCGGCAACCGGCCGCAGGCAGGAGAAGCCGCGCTGCTCCCTGCTCCAGCCCCCACCCTTGGAAGCAGCCGTCGGGTTGTTCAGTACCCGCGATCGAGCTGCACCAGGGGAGGGGGGTCTCCAGGAGCTGCTGGGGACCAGGGTTACATATATATATGTAACCCTCTTTCCTGCTGACAGAAAGGCTTCTAATGCTGTATATACCTGCTGGCTCAGTGAGATCTGGGCCTCCGCTAACTTGGAGCCTGGGGTAACAATATGTACTTGGCAGCGCCTCCACTTACCCAGGATCTCCAATAAGTAAGATTTCCCTGGACAAGAATAACAATAATAATCCACAACGTTGTAACCGTTTACTATTATGTGAATGCCTTTCCTGCCTGTCAGCAATCCTCTATTGGCTGCTGAGTCCCTTCTGACCCTACTGAGACTCATGGGAAGTGTAGTCCCATCTCAGACCCTCCTCTCTATTGGCCAGCCGTTCGTGCGCTTAATCTGCGCATGCGCGACCTAGCAGGGGCTCCCCGCTGCACACCTACACTTCGCATGTGCAATGATCCAACATGGCAGCGCCCTGTGCTTGCTGAGCTGCAGCGGAGCCTCCGAAGCACCGGAGCGCTCCCTGCTCGGCCCCCACCTTCCTGAAGCACCAGCGGATCTGCTGCTCGTCCCTAACTGTACCCGCAGCGGAGGTACTAAGGGGGGGCAGGAGAACACCACTACATATATAACACATAAAGTGGAGAAGTGCTTTAGACAAAAGTTCCATTTTGGAAAAGGTCCCTGCTTTGTAGAGCTTAAAATCTATTTGGTTGGTAGGAAGAACATACAGAGGACAGTAAGTGCATCTGCAAGGGGCCAAGGTTTATGTTTGAGGTGTTAATTATCAGCAATGGAGCTATTCATATGCTTCCTTAAGCAGGTGTATTTTGAGGTGGATCTTAACGGTGGATAGAGAGGGTGCTAGTTGGATATTGAGGGGAAGGGCATTCCAGAGGTGTGGGGCAGTCAGTGAGAAAGGTTTAAGGTGGGAGTGGAATTTAGATACAAAAGGGGTAGAGAGAAGACATCCTTGCGCAAAACACAGAAGCCGTGATGGTGTATAACGAGAAATTAGTGCTGAGATGTAAGTGGGAGTAGAAGAGCGTAAAGCTTAAAAAGAGAGGAGGAGAATTGAGTGTGTGATATGGGATTTGATAGGAAGCCAGGAGAGAGATTTCAACAGAGGTGACGCTGAGACAGATTTCGGAAATAGTAGAGTGATTCTGGCAGAAGCGTTTAGGATAGATTGTAGGGAAGACAGGTGAGAGGCAGGAAGGCCAAACAGCAGGAGGTTACAGTAGTTGAGACGGGATAGAATAGGGGTCTGTGTCAGGGTTTTTGCAGTCAAGCAACCGAGAGAATGACAGGTTTTAGCTAACTTTTGAATGTGAGAAGAGAATGTGAGAGAGGAGTCGAGTGTGACCTCTAGCCAGCATGCTTGGGCTACTGGGTGAATGATAGTACTTCCAACAGTAATGTGGAAGGAGGTAGTAGGGCCAGGTTTTGGAGGAAGTATGAGAAACTCTGTTTTTGCCAGTTTAAGTTGGCGGGGGGCCATCCAGGATGATATAGCAGAGAGATATTCAGAAACCTTAGTCTGTATAGCAGGTGTAAGGTCAAGGTTAGAAAAGTAAATTTGTGTGTCATCAGCATAGAGGTGATATTTGAACCCAAGAGATGTGATTAGGTCACCTAGAGAGAGTGTTTAAAGAGAAAAGAGAAGAGGTCCCAGGACAGAACCCTGGGGTACCCCCACAGAGAGATTAATAGAGGAGGAGGTGTTAGCAAAAGAGACACTAAACGTACGATGGGAGAGGTAAAAGTAGATCCAGGATAGAGCTTTGTTATGCATGCCAAGAGTATGGATAATGTGAAGGAGAAGAGGGTGATCCACACTATCAAATGCTGCAGAGAGGTTGAGTAATATGAGCAGGTTTAATGAACTCTTTCTTTGGCAATATAGTGGTCAATTTTTATTTTAGTGAGGGCTGTTTCAGTGGAGTGAGCAGTGCGGAAGCCAGATTGTAGAGGGTCTAGGACAGAATAGGTGTTGAGAAAATGGAGCAAGCAAGAGAATACAAGACGTTCAAGGAGTTTAGAGGCAAAGGGCAGGATGGAGACAGGTCGATAGTTAGAAAGACAGGTAAGGTCAAGTTTGCTGTTTTTGAGTAATGGTATAACTGTTGCATGTTTGAAGGAAGAGGGAAAGGTACCAGAGTAGAGGGAGGAGTTAAAAATGTGTGTGCGCATAGGGATTCTAGTAGGAGCAAGAGGTTTTAGGAGATGGGAGGGAATGGGGTTAAGAGGGCAGGTGGTAGAGGGAGAAGAGGAGATCAGCAACGACACATCTTCCTCTGTGACAGTGGAAAAAGAGTCAAGTAAGGCAGGAGGGGGGTTAGGAAGTGGTGTAGGGTGGGAGGGGGATACAGAGGGGATGTCCTGACGTATGGATTCCGCCTTTTCCTTGAAATAGTTGGCAAAGTCCTGAGGTGAGATGGAGGAAGAAGAACATACAGCAGAGGGTGGTCTGAGTAGGGTGTCAAAGACAGAGAAGTGTTGGCATGGAGTAGACCTGTGCATGTTGATAGTGAAGAAAAGTAGGTTTGTTAAGCTTGAGAGAGGGCAGAGTTGAAACAGGATAGCATACATTTGTAGTGAAGGAAGTCTGCGTGAGTGTGAGATTTCCTCCAGAGGCGTTCAGAGGAACGAGTGCAGGAACGTAGCGTGCACATGTGGGAATTTAGCCAGGGTCTGGGGTTAGAAGGGCGAGGATGGCAGAGAGAAAGCGGAGCATGTAGATCAAGAGAGGAGGATAGGGCAGAGTTGTAATTCCTGACCATGTTGTCAGGGTCTGGAGCCAAACTGAGAAAGGAGAGGGAGGAGCGAAATGTGGAATCAAAAACTGTTAAGTTAATAGAGTGCTGGTCTCTGCAGAAACGAGGGCGAGATGGAGAGGGGGAGAAGGGGAGAAGTGAGAGAGAGAAAATTAGATGAGGTGATGGTCATAGAGAGGAAAAAGGGAAATGGAGAAATCGGTGAGAGAAATACTTTTTTTTAGTGAAAACCAGATCTAGGTAGTGGCCATCCTTGTGGGTGCTGGCTGCAGTCCACTGTTGAAGACAATAAGAAGCGGTTAGAGAGAGAAAGCGGGAAGCTCAAGGGAGAGAGGGGTCATCAATGTGGTAGTTGAAGTCCCCAAGGAGAAGAACAGGGGAGTCCGAGAGAGAAAGAAAGAGAGCCAGGATGTGACGCGAGGGGGTAACCTGGCTATATATTCAAGCCCGTTTCGTTACCCCTGCTCTGTTTATAAGGGTCCAAAAGAGTTAGCTCTTGGGCTCAGTAACATTGTATCATTACATTGTATGTAAAAAAAAGACAGGATTGTTCTTTACGGTGAAACATCAGCATGAATCAATTACCTTATATAGAACCGGCATTTGTGTATCCATGGATAGATGAGCTACCAAAAGGTACTATCAAAGGTATTCCTGAATGGACCTTTAATTATTGGTAGCTTACTGTACATCTAATTGTATGCCATACTGCAGTAAAGATCAAATAGGTTGTATTTTACACAGTGACTCCCAGTCCTCTTAGCAATGTTTTATTCACACAGTTAGTGATACTGAAGTTTTATTTTTTTCTAGTACACGTTAAGGTAATTGCTTATATGTGAATGTTTTAAATGGTTTGCCATAGTTCAGAGCACATTGTTACTAGGCACAACACTATATATTTCCAAGTAATTGTTACTAGTTTATGAGAGATCTGCGCTGTGACTCTAAACACACCATTTTTTCTGGCATAGTCAGGTAACTACATCAGGTGTGACACAGCTGCACTCATTGTAATCAATTGTCTCACATGGGTTTATTTCTTGGAAGCTGTGTTTATTTTAATTAGCTGATTAAAAGGTATATTTAATGAGTTCTCACATGAACACTGCATCGTAGCAATGCCATTAATTTACATGATATTTATATCATTTGAATTTATTAGGATGTGCACCAATTAAGAGGAATCACATTTTTTCAGCTACCTTTTTGTCCATTAAACGTTGAATCCTCTGGTAGCAGCTCTTCATTGCTAGATTATGCTTGCACCTCCATGCTGGGTTAAGAAAGTCATCCCTTTTCCCCCTTCTCCTTTATATTACAGGGTCTGTTTGCTTCCAGCTGCTATCACTTCACCTCAGGACTTCTTTGATATGAAACCACAAGTCTCCCCAAAGGCGGCAGACTTTGGCCGTAGCCAAAGTATGTCAGATTTTAAAGATGCTTTGTTAAAATTCCCATAATCATTTATTATCTCTAACTACCCATGAAATGTCTTAACGGAATGTATAATCTCTGCTCATTTAATGTAACCCCCTGTACCTTATGTTTCCACTTACCCTTCCTTATAGATTGTAAGCTCTTGGGGCAGGGCCCTCCTTACCTCCTGTAACAATGTATGTTAATGTTTGGTATTTTATTGTTTTCATTCTACAACCTTATTGTACTGCGCTACGGAATATGTTAGTGCATTCTAATAATAATAATACTGGCTTTGTCTGTCTGTCTCGTGTAACAAAATAATTGTATGTAATTGTAGTTGTTCTCAAACTGACTGTAAAGTATTGCGATGCTCCCTTAAAGCTGCAGTTCAAGCTCCCGTTTTTTTTTTATTTTTAACTTTAATAGTTTCATGTGGGCAATCTCTACTTACCTAAAGAACTGCATAGCTGCCGGTCAATTCATTCTCCGTCAATTGATCGGCGAAGTTTGGCGACATCTTTATATTTGGGGAATGTAAATGGTTGCTATAGGAACAAGCATGCTTGTTAAAATAGAATATAAGAAAATTGGTCTTTCAAAATTGTTTTTTTTACAACAGAAAATGCTAAAAGTATTTTTTCTTACTACAGAACTGATTTATTAAAAAAAAAAACACACATGCAGGTTACTGCTTGAACTGCAGCTTTAAGTAAAATAAATGATGATGATGACGACGACGACGACGACTGATACTGATTCTTATTATAATTCAAGCAGCCAACATTACAGATCTAGGATTCTTATAGGTTTATGTAAATATGTATGTTGAGTAGTCCACACAAGATAGCTCTTGTCACTGAATGATTCTATTTGTATTGCTCATAATATTTTCATTTTAAATGTTTACAATTTATGTAGGTGAGTCAATGGTTTTTTGAAGCATTCCTATCCTGTCTTTGTGATACTATAGCACCAATCATTGTACGAATATTAGGATTATTATCCTAACAAAAGTCATCTCCCTTCCAGATTATCAATCTGGATATTTTAATAGAGGAGAGGAAAACAATGTATCCAAAGTTGACTTATCTGGTCAGAATAGTTGGCATATTTCTGCCAGAACTACCAACAAGTCCTGTGGCTCTGTCTATTTTTAATACGTAGTAATAATGGGTACTATGGCATTTCATTCAGTGATAGTAGAATATTGCTTTTTATGAATGGTGTGAATGCAAAGCTTCGTTAAGCCCTTTTGATGCTGATGTTTCCAGATTATGAATCCATCTGGATTCTTTCTTTAACAGCTCCTGATCCCGGTCATCCTTGCAAATCCTGAGGTATAATTGATAACTCCAGAAAATGTGAGTACGGTGGTGTCACCTTGGTGGCAATCATTAATGTGTCTTGCACGTAGTGTATCCAATTTCCTATTCTCTACCTGTCTAGAAAGCTGTTAAAAAGAGAACTCCATGAGAGAGAAGGAATGCTCATTGGTGAAATTGGCAGTGTTGGCACTTCCGTACTATCTATCAGGAGCTACATTTACCTTGGTCACAGACCATGTCCCCCTTAAGTGGCTTCATAGTACTGTATGAAGAACACCAACCCCAGAGTCACGTGGTAGTACCTCACCCTTCAACCCTACTCCTTTAAATTCCAGCATAGGGCAGCGAGACTTCATGTCAACACCAATTTTTGGGGATGTTTCAGGTACTGTGTGGGCATGGAACAACACTCTGAGGGGGGAGGTATTTGAAAGGAGTACAGAGGATTAGGTTGTGAAAAGGTTTATCTAATTAGTTTCGCTAGACCCAGGAGGTCACAATGGGTGGAAATTCTGCCTGGAGTGCAGGGACTGGAATCAATTAACTCCTAATTAGAACTACATTTTAAAATGGGAGTCAGCAGACAGCCAGGGGGAGAGATTCAAAACCTGTGAGGTAGCAGGTTACCAAAGGGCTTGTCTCGACAATAACTCAAGACCCCGCCCTGCAATAACCTACATTTTGTTTTGGAAAATCTATACTGTTTTGTTCTTTTGCACTGCTGTGCAAGTGTACAAGAACCTGTTTCCTAGCCCAGGAAATAGAAGACTTTTTTTTTAAAGCACTTGTGCGACCTCCTTACTGACCCTACCTAAGAGGCGGTTCCATCACACATGTCCTCCTGCATTTGCTCCAACTGTGGGTCATGCTGTAGATGATGCTATTTGATGCTATTGGCGATGCTGCAATCCTACAGTATCATCAGCAGTTGTTAATTGTCCATCGGCAGCAATGTATGAACACCCGGCGGCTTATTCAGGATGGAAGAAGACCCCATTGTGAGACCATGGCAGTAATCTGTGGCTTAAGTCAGGTCTTCATCTCTGTTGAAACCCAATGAATGTCATTCAACAGGCCATAGAGGTTCTTAGGTTGCCATCTCGCCTGACCACGCCGACTGTTACACAGTCCAGTGGAATCTCAATACGTCTAGATGAGCCAACCTCGTCAACACCAGAGTCTCAATTGAGACATGGCTTGTGCCACAAATGTGGGGTCATGCCCCCACTCCTAGGGAAAGCAAAATAACATGTTCTTAAAAATATTATAATCTGTTGTTTTTACAATGTTGGGGTTTCTTGCTTATTCTGTTATTCTATTGTTGCAGTGGGATTCAATAGTAAGGAAAATATTTGATTTAAAAACCTGGTTTCTGTTTTTTGTTGTTTTGTCAAAGACACACTGAAGGTTTCAGGAATTTTGTTTTGGGCACACACACATAAATACATTTTTAAGAGATCTACCCACGTAGTTAATACTGTAAGGATTATAGTAAAGTAGGAAAAAGAAGTCTAAAAATAAGGTACTGACATTATACATATGTTCTGTTTATTATACATTATTTTTCTTTTTGCATCCCTTTTGACAAAAAAAAGAGATATTTTGGGGGGAAGGTATAACAGTATAAACATTACTGTAAGTGATTGCCTGTCAGAAAAACTGCTACAGTGATAAGTGATGTTGGAATGGGGATATACTGCCTGTATTAATAATCAAACAGTGAGATGTCGATATAATGCTATTTTTACATGATGCTAAAGATAACGTGAAGCTATCTAAAGGGTTTGGTTATGAGTAATGGCAAGTTTAGCCATGATTTAACTAGTGTAACGTTAAATCCCTGTGTTAACTATAACAGAGCTCTGTGGATATGTGTTGTTAGAGGAAACATCTCTTACATATCATTAGTGTAACCCCCTCGATATGTATATACATATATTATTAGTGTGTTTTGAGACTGAAAAGTGCTGGATTCTGTGTTAGCCAATAAGAGAGCTTGGGAGAAAGAGACTATATGACGATGACAAGTTATAGGAGGGCCTGTTACAGTAGGGCCAAAGGGGAAGAACTCAAGGAAGGGAGAGAGATTAATTCTTCCACAAGGCTTTGAGAACACTGGGGATGGCAGAGGTTCAGGAAGAAAGATTGATAGCAAAGGAGTTTAATCAGGAAGTTGGTGAGTCCAACATTGCATGGCATCTTGGAGTTGTAGTTTTATTTCCAGCCTGGTGGCTCTTTATAACATTGCATCCTCAATATGCTTCCGTGAGGACAGGTTTTTCTAATGTTACAAATTCTGGCCAAGCGCTGATGGACCGATCTTACATTATTCCCCCTACTTGGGATGGCTCCTGATGACTGAGGACCAGGATAATGGGTGGAAGCGTCGATGGTACTGAAGTACCAATATTGGTGCATGAATGTCACTGACCGGTTCCCACGACCGTTCCTCTAGGCCACATCCCTTCCAATCTACCAGGTAACAAAGACCGCACACGTCCTTTGAAATCACAAATAGCTCTAACTTCATACTCCCATTGTCCCTTTGCTATGATGAGAGTGGGTCTATTGAGAATGCGAGTAGGAAGGGAATTAGGCCTGGTTAGTTTGAGAAGGGACACGTGGAACACCGGGTGCACTCTCCAATGGGCAGGCAATCTCAGGTGGACTGCCACTGGTTTGATCACTTTTTCCACGGAGAAAGGTCCTATGAAGCAGGCCGACAATTTAGCTGGACATCCCTGTAACGGAAAATGTTGAGATGATAGCCTCACAGAGTCTCCTACTTGTAGCACAGGAGCAGGGTTTCGATGCTGATCAGCGAACTTCTTTTGATTTTCTTCAGCTTTGTATGCAATCTGTGGAATCTTGCTATGTATCCTTAGTAGATCTGTCATGAGGTATGTTGCAGCTGGTACTGTGGTGGAAAAATAATGACCTGAAAATATTTGCGGATGGTTAGTGTAAGAAAAAGGGGTTATCCTGTATGAAGCGGCGATGGAAGTTGTTATAGGTGAATTCCGCAGTCCCCAAATATTTCATTCAGCTGGATTGATGCACATTAGAGGAAGCAGCTTAAGCATTGCTCCAGAGTTAGATTCACTCGTTCAGTATGTCCATCACTTTGGGGTGATAACCTGAGGATAGCGAATGATAAATTCCAAGAGCCAAACAAACAGCCTTCTAATATTTACAGGTAATCTGCACTTCTCGATCAGAAACAATAGACTCAGGTAATCAGTGTAAGCAAAAAATGGAGTCAATGAATATGCATGCAAATTGTTGGGCTGTCAGGAAGATTGGTATTCCAATGAAATTAGACATCAGGGATCATCCCTGATGAAGTGGCCTTTATAGTTGATACGAAACTAGTTGGAATTATACTTTTATTGATCTACTAGTACCCTTAGTATTCTATCACTTTGCTGGTTAAGTTAAGCTGGCGTGGGAGGCAGAGCTGACCCTGGTCGGTGAGACTGTCCCTCTACCAGCTACTCCTAAACGGAGCTTGGGACTTATCTACCTGGATTACGTGGAAGCCTAAAGGGAACCCTCCGCTTCTAAAGAGCCCAGCAGATGAAAGCACAGCCTGATATGACTGCAGATTCCTGACATTACAGGATCGGCAGCGAATCAACAGCGCGCAGTATACAGGGGGCATGTCCAACCAATCAGAGAGAAGCCACAGGAACAACACAGCTGCAAGCATAATCACTCCATTAATATAATGGCCCCCCTGTGTCCGCCCAATCGGTTAGGTTATATGGGTATTTATTTCAGGTTCACGCCCAGCAGTAATTTTCTCTGATGAAGTGGCATTTATGAGCTACGAAACGCGTTAGACTATCTACTGCTTTTTACTGTTCCTGCTCCAATATCCTGCTCCCTGCTGCGCGCTGTTGATTTACTGCCGATCCGTGGTGACGTCATCTCTTGCGACGTGTGCCGCAGGTGATTTTGTGGGTGGAAGCCTGGTTTACCGTGACAATTTCTATCTAGATCCATCTCCGCTGTGAACTTGCTGCCTGACAGATATATGCCACCGTCTCACGCTGGTTGTGAGGCATCCAAAGGTGGCTATTGTGCCTCTCGCTAGCGGTTCATGACTGCGGTCACATACAGGGCTTTACAATCTGAGTCTGGGAACTTTTCTGCACTTTTGAACTGTCCCGATTTCACCATCATTACGAGGAGGATATCTAGTGCCCGTTGCTGTGGAGCCACCTCCTGGGATTAAGTGTCATCTGTGGACTATCCCCGATGTGTGACGAGTGAAGTGCCTTTCCTGACCGGTCCTGTTGCAGCACTGGTAACACATGTATTGTCACATGAAAAAAAAATGAAAAAAAAGGTTAAACCGGCGCCGAAGGGGGGTAAATACCAGACCAGTGGAGGGTGTGACAGTCCAAATACAGTCCTTGGGATGCTGAATAGTGATGATTTTCAACTCAGCAGTGCATATGTGGAAAAAGAAAAGAAAAGAAAAAGATAATAGTGCAGTAAATCAACACAAGGGGGGGGGGGGGGGGGAAGAAAAAACACAGATAATGACAATCAACAAACTGGACATACAAACATGAAACAATAGCACGGCCTAAATATTAATAAAAAGCAATTTATTGATGTGGAAAGTGCATGAACCGCATCCGGAGGGGTAAAATTATAACCCTACTCACAGAATGCTGGAAGGATACAGGCAATGATCTGGTGCGTGCAGCTGGGCTCTCAAGATGGCGACCGGAGCACTTGGGCTGGCGTCTACACGTGACTGGGATGCCAGGCTGGTGACTCAGATGACGGGGCCTCTGGGCGGACGTGACGTCACCTCCGTTGAACATCCCTTGAAAAAGTACGCGCATGCGTACGAAACGCGTTGGGAAGTTCCAAGTTTTTAGAGTTCTTAGTGTGGTGAAGTCTGCAGTTCCAAAGGAGAAATCTGCAGTCTCCGAAAAGTGTTTCAAACCGAGGTGCGGCGACATTGCGGCTGCTGAGGAGGACTGGAGGACTGGAGCCCTGTGAGCCGGTGGAGAAATTACAACGGAGGTGACGTCACGTCCGCCCAGAGGCCCCGTCATCTGAGTCACCAGCCTGGCATCCCAGTCACGTGTAGACGCCAGCCCAAGTGCTCCGGTCGCCATCTTGAGAGCCCAGCTGCACGCACCAGATCATTGCCTGTATCCTTCCAGCATTCTGTGAGTAGGGTTATAATTTTACCCCTCCGGATGCGGTTCATGCACTTTCCACATCAATAAATTGCTTTTTATTAATATTTAGGCCGTGCTATTGTTTCATGTTTGTATGTCCAGTTTGTTGATTGTCATTATCTGTGTTTCCCCCCCCCCCCCCCCCTTGTGTTGATTTACTGCACTATTATCTTTTTCTTTTCTTTTCTTTTTCCACATATGCACTGCTGAGTTGAAAATCATCACTATTCAGCATCCCAAGGACTGTATTTGGACTGTCACACCCTCCACTGGTCTGGTATTTACCCCCCTTCGGCGCCGGTTTAACCTTTTTTTTCATTTGCTTCCCTGACTGGTTGTACTACCAGTCATTCACCTGGCTGCCTGAACATTCATATAATTTTATTCAATATTATTAGCGCTGTTTTGCACCTTATCTTTTTTCTGTCTCATGTATTGTCACATGACATGTTTTAAGGTTCTTTTTTGATGTACGCAGATTACTTATCCATTATATTTTTATTTTTTACTAAAAAGATATTACACTATGAGCATCGTGCGCTGTTTTTTTGTATTCCTTCTATAAGAGTGAAGCAAGGGACTGTTTGTGACTAGTAGTGGTGATGTGAAGCCCAGAGCATAGCATTTCTGGATAAGTTTCCAATGATAAAAGGTGATTTTAGCCTTATCCGGAGCATAAGTCTAAGGTTGAAAGTGAAATTGTACCTGGCATTAAATAAAAAAATGTTGAAACCTTTTTGGGTCCCAGTTGAATGATTCTGATAACAGTAGATGGATGATATTTTCAGCTGGTGCCACGGGTGCAGTTGGTTGTTACAAGGTTAGGAGGTGTGCACTGGTTTTGGTTTTCTCTGTACGCAGTGCACCAACCTCCATCCTTAATGCTGTGCCAAGTCTACTAACTCTTGCCGTACCTGGTGATCCATTTTCCTTCGGGAGCAAAAAATTGTGTTGCAAGCTTTGACAACGCTGGGGATGTTAGATAAAGGGAGAAATCACCTGTCCATGAGTTAGTTAGATAGGATAGCTACTGTAGGTGGACTTAATCTGCAAAGTCAGGACTGCAACATCCTTTTTGCTACTGTGTAGCACATCAAGAGTTCCAACACGGGTAAAGTCTCCATTGCTGGCCAGCATAAAATAACGGTTTGTGGGACATTATCCAGCATACAAAAGAAAGGAACTTTATACAGGTTATTAGGTCGCCAATTGTTGAGGTGTACAGTACTGTATTTATTTCTATGTTGCATGTATATATAAAGTCTTACGCTCATCATTAAGTAATATAAATACTGTATTCAGATCATCTCCGGTTATGAATGATATCACATCAGATTAGTTCAGTCTCTGAGCCATACGTGTGTAATTGCTGGCTGGGCGTGGATGTGTGGGTAATGCGTGTATGCGTGGGTAAGTGCTGACTGGGCGTGGAAGTGTGGGTAATGCGTGGAGGCATGGGTAAGTGGTGGCTGGGAATGGATGTGTGGGTAATGCGTGTATGCGTGGGTAAGTGCTGACTGGGCGTGGAAGTGTGGGGAATGCGTGGAGGCATGGGTAAGTGGTGGCTGGGAATGGATGTGTGGGTAATGCGTGTATGCCGTGGGTAAGTGCTGACTGGGCGTGGAAGTGTGGGTAATGCGTGGAGGCATGGGTAAGTGGTGGCTGGGAATGGATGTGTGGGTGGTAATGTGTGGTGGAGGTGGGTAAGGTGCTGACTGGGTGTGGGATGTGTGGGTAGTGTGAGGCATGGTAAGTGGTGGCTGGGTGAATGTGTGGGTAAGTTTGGAGGCTGGGTAAGTGATGACTGGGTGTGAAGTGTGGGGGTATTGTGTGGAGGCAGGGTAAGTGTGGGAGGGTGTGGATGTGTGGGTATTGTGTGGAGGCATGGGTAAGTGATGACTGGGTGTGAATGTGTGGGTAATGCATGGATAAGTGCTGGCTGGGTGTGAATGTGTGGGTATTGTGTGGAGGCATGGGTAAGTGGTGGCTGGGTGTGAATGTGTGGGTAATGTTTGGAGGCATGGGTAAGTGGCCAAAGTAATGCCACCTTATTACCCATTGCCTCCACCATTACCCACACATTCACCACAGCCAGTACTTACCCATGTCCCCACACAATACCACACATTCACAACCCAGCCAGCATATCCATGCATACCCCACATCCACCCAGTCATCACTTACCCATGCCTCCACACAATACCCACACATTCACACCCAGTCATCACTTACCCATGCCTCCACACAATACCCACACATTCACACCCCAGTATCACTTACCCATGCCTCCAAACATTACCCACACATTCACACCCAGCCAGTACTTACCCATGCCTCCACACAATACCCACACATTCACACCCAGCCAGCACTTATCCATGCATTACCCACACATTCACACCCAGTCATCACTTACCCATGCCTCCACACAATACCCACACATTCACACCCAGTCACACTTACCCATGCCTCCACACAATACCCACACATTCACACCCAGTCATCACTTACCCATGCCTCCAAACATTACCAACATTCACACCCAGCCCAACACTTAGCCATTGCCTACACACCAATACAACACCATCACCACCCCAGTCAGCACTTACCATGCCTCCACGCATCACCACACATCCATTCCCAGCCACCACTTACCCTGCTCCACGCATACCCACACTTCCACGCCCAGGCAGTCACTTACCCACGCATACACGCTTACCCACACCATCATTCCCAGCACCACCGTTACCATGCCTCCAAGCATTACCACACTCCACGCCCAGTCAGCAATTACCACGCATACAACGCATTACCCACACATCATTCCCAGCCACCACTTACCTGCATCAACGCATTACCCACACTTTTTGCCACTCCCAGTGCGCCGCATTGTCAGTCGTACTCACTCTATTCCACCCACCCACGCCCCAGTCTTACACCAGCGTTTTTCCCTCCATCTGGAACCACCTCCACGATCACAGCGGTGGATGTGTGGGTAATGCATGGATAAGTGCTGGCTGGGCGTGGATGTGTGGGTAAGTGTGGAGGCATGTGTAAGTGCTGGCGTGGGATGGATGTGTGCGTAATGTGTGGATAAGTGCTGGCTGGATGTGGATGTGTGGGTAATGTGTGGATAAGTGCTGGCTGGACGTGGATGTGTGGGTAATGTGTGGATAAGTTCTGGCTGGTTGTGGATAAGGGCTGACGGGCGTGGATGAAAGTACAGTACAGAAATGGGAGCTAGGAACTTTTATAAAATAAAGTGTGTTTATTGAACAGCTGTCCAAAGACAGTTCACATAGACTGTCATGATAGAATACATGTGACAAAGTATAATAGCTTTCAGAAAATCATCCTCCGGTAGGTTCTGGTCCTATCTAGTGGAGGTACAGTGGTTTAGTTACCCGTTGCATTATCACTTAGTGGAATAACTTGCAGGAAGACAGTGATGCAGGAAACGAACTGGCTAGTTGGTCCAATCCAACAGGAGTACGTGTTACAGTGGGGAAACCGTATGAGAACAGTGCAACACCCTTCTCCTGAAAATGTATGTTTCCTGATTCTTTAACAGGTGCTGGCTAATAATTAGGGAATTTTACTAAACTTTAAAACACTAAACTGGGATATAGACATACTGGCTGAAGACTAGAGATATAGAATATACAGGAGGCCCCCCTGAGTGAGCCCAGCTAGTTAACCCCTTGAGGCAACTCACTCCGTGTAGAAACTAACAGCCATCCAAGAGGAGGCTACATTAGCATTAACGTTCATTATAGTCGCTCCAGGGCTCAATACGGCTAAAAACAGTACTCATAATTGTATTGTATTGTATTGTATGTCTTTATTTATATAGCGCCATTAATGTACAGTAATAAAATAAATAACAGATAATATAAATAACAGATCATGGGAATAAGTGCTTTAGACATAAAAGTAACATTAAGGAAGAGGAGTCCCTGCCCCGAGGAGCTTACAGTCTAATTGGTAGATAGGGAGAACGTACAGAGACAGGAGGAGGGAGTTCTGGTAAGTGCGTCTGCAGGGGGCCAAGCTTTATGTATCATGTGTTCAGAATATCCACAGTGCTATTCATATGCTTTTTTAAGCAAGTGTGTCTTAAGGTGGGTCTTAAAGGTGGATAGAGAGGGTGCAAGTCGGGTACTGAGGGGAAGGGAATTCCAGAGGTGTGGGGCAGTCAGTGAAAAAGGTTTAAGGCGGGAGAGGGCTTTAGATACAAAGGGGGTAGAAAGAAGACATCCTTGAGAAGAACGCAAGAGTCTGGATGGTGCATAACGAGAAATTAGGGCAAAGATGTAAGGAGGGGCAGAAGAGTGTAAAGCTTTAAAAGTGAGGAGAAGAATGGAGTGTGAGATGCGGGATTTGATCGGAAGCCAGGAGAGGGATTTCAGGAGGGGAGATGCTGAGACAGATCTAGGAAAAAGTAGAGTGATTCTGGCAGCAGCGTTTAGGATAGATTGTAGGGGAGACAGGTGAGAGGCAGGAAGGCCGGACAGCAGGAGGTTACAGTAATCAAGACGGGAGAGAATGAGGGCCTGAGTCAGAGTTTTAGCAGTTGAGCAACAGAGGAAAGGGTGTATCTTTGTTATATTGCGGAGGAAAAAGCGACAGGTTTTAGAAATGTTTTGAATGTGAGGGGCGAATGTGAGAGAGGAGTCGAGTGTGACCCCTAGGCAGCGTGCTTGGGCTACTGGGTGAATGATCGTAGTTCCAACAGTAATGTGGAAGGAGGTAGTAGGGCCAGGTTTGGGAGGAAGTATGAGGAGCTCTGTTTTAGCCATGTTGAGTTTAAGTCGGCGGAGGGCCATCCAGGATGATATAGCAGAGAGACATTGAGAAACTTTGGTTTGTACAGCAGGTGTAAGGTCGGGTGTTGAAAAGTATATTTGTGTGTCGTCAGCATAGAGGTGATAATTAAACCCAAAAGATGTTATTAGGTCACCTAGAGAGAGTGTGTACAGAGAAAAGAGAAGAGGTCCCAGGACAGAGCCCTGGGGTACCCCCACAGAGAGATCAATAGAGGAGGAGGAGGTGTTAGCAGAAAAGACACTGAAAGTACGATGGGTGAGGTAGGATGATATCTAGGATAGAGCTTTGTTCCGAATACCAAGTGTATGGAAAATGTGAAGGAGAAGAGGGTGGTCCACGGTGTCAAATGCTGCAGAGAGGTCGAGTAATATGAGCAGAGTGTAATGACCTCTGTCTTTGGCAGCATGGAGGTCATCAGTTATTTTAGTGAAGGCTGTTTCCGTGGAGTGAGCAGTGCGAAAGCCAGATTGTAGAGGGTCTAGGAGAGAATAGGTGTTGAGAAAATGGAGCAAGCGAGAGAATACAAGACGTTCAAGGAGTTTAGAGGCAAAAGGCAGGAGGGAGACATGTCGATAGTTAGAAAGACAGGTAGGGTCAAGCTTGCTGTTTTTGAGTAATGGCATGACTGTTGCATGTTTGAAGGAGGATGGAAAGGTTCCAGAGCAGAGGGAGGAGTTAAAAATGTGTGCGAGCGTAGGGATTATAGTAGGAGCAAGAGGTTTTAGGAGATGGGAGGGAATGGGGTCAAGAGGGCAAGTGGTAGAGGGAGAAGAGGCGATCAACAGCGACACATCCTCCTCTGAGACAGTGGAAAAAGAGTCAAGGAAGGCAGGAGGAGAGTTAGGAGGAGGTGTAGGATGGGAGGAAGAAACAGAGGGGATGTTCTGACGTATGGATTCCACCTTTTCCTTAAAATAGTCAGTAAAGTCCTGAGCGGAGATGGAGGAAGGAGAGGCAGCTGAGGGTGGTTTGAGTAGAGTATCAAAGACAGAGAACAGTCGGCGTGGGTTAGACTTGTGCATGTTGATTAGTGAAGAAAAGTAGGCTTGTTTAGCTAGTGAGAGGGCAGAGTTGAAACAGGATAGCATAAATTTGTAGTGAAGGAAGTCTGCGAGAGTATGAGATTTCCTCCAGAGGCGTTCAGAGGAACGAGTGGAGGAACGCAACATGCACGTGTGGAAATTTAGCCAGGGTCTAGGGTTAGAAGGGCGAGGGCAGCAGAGAGAAAGCGGGGCATGTAGATCAAGAGAGGAGGACAAGGCAGAGTTATAGTTCCTGACCAGGTTGTCAGGGTCTGTAGCAGAGCTGAGAGAGGAGAGGGAGGAGTGTAAAGTGGACTCAAAGTCAGGTAAGTGAATAGAGCGCAGGTTTCTGCAGAACCGGGGGGTAGATGGAGGTGGAGAAGGGGAGAAGCGAGATAGAGAACATGAGATGAGGTGATGGTCAGAGAGAGGAAAAGGGGAAATGGAGAAATCAGAGAGAGAGAAGTTTTTAGTGAAAACAAGGTCTAAGTAGTGGCCATCCTTGTGGGTGCTGGCTGCAGTCCACTGTTGAAGGCCAAAAGAAGAGGTTAGAGAAAGAAAGCGGGAAGCCCAAGGGACAGAGGGGTCATCAATGTGGCAATTGAAGTCCCAAGGAGAAGAACAGCGGAGTCTGAGGAGAGAAAGAAAGAGAGCCAGGATTCAAAGTGAAAGAGAAAGGCAGAAGGGGGATGAGTAGAGGTAGGTGGGCGATAGATGACCGCCACATAGACAGGGAGAGGAGAGAAGATCTGGACATTGTGAGCCTCAAAGGAGGTAAAAGCAAGAGAGGGGGGACTAGGAAAGGTTCGGTAACGGCAGAGAGAGGAGAGCAGGAGCCCCACGCCTCCACCCCTGCCATTAGGGCACGGAGTGTGGGAGAAGGAAAGGCCACCAGAAGAAAGGGCAGCTTCCAGAGCAGAGTCAGACTGAGTGAGCCAGGTCTCAGTTATAGCAAAGAGAAGCAGGGAGTGAGAGAGAAAGAAGTCATGCACAGAGAGGAACTTGTTAGAGAGGGAGCGAGCATTCCAAAGGGCACATTAGAAAGGGAGAGAGGAGGGAGGGTGGCAGGGGATGGGTATGAGGTTGGAGGGGTTAACACTAGAAGGAGTAGAAGTTGCATGTGGGAGGTGAGGACGAGAGCACGTAGAAATAAGGCAGGGACCAGGATTGGGAGAGATATCCCCAGAAGCAAGGAGGAGAAGCATGGAAAGAAAGAGAATGTGTGCGGATGATTTGTAGGGGTGTGTTTTAGTGCAGGGTGTATAGCTGTGTGGTGACAGGGCGCAGGAAGAAAGGAGTTCATGTGAACTGAGAAGTGGGGAAGAAAGGAGAGATGGAGATATATGAATAGAGTTAGAGACATAAGGAGACTGGTGGAAGGAAGTGCATAATTTGAAAATAAGTGAGGTTACAGCAAATATAAAAAATAAAGGCGACATCACAGCAATAGTTAAGTGTTGAGATGTGCAGTCTGGGATAGATGATATCCTCCTTTCCAACGTAGATCAAATGCAGGAATCAGAAGCAGTAGAGGTTGTCCACTTTTCCACTTCTTTTTGAACTTCCTTTTTAAACTTCATTACAACTACTTGAAACATTTCTACTTAAAAGCATATCTGCTTAGGAGCATGGCTGCAGGCAGCTAAGGCTGCTATGAGTTTACTTATACAGTATATATAATCAACAAATCAACTGTGTGCATCTGCCCCTAAGTGTGATAAGTGCTGCGTGATTCTTGTATTCAAGGGAATTGATTTCTCCTGATATTTAAATACAATATGGAAGAGTTTGAGAACTAAATTAAGGAGGCCAGCGCCTGCCAAGTCGTAGTTGCCACATCCACTGTGAGTGATAGGTGTTTTTTTCTTTGCCACAGCATTGTAACAAATGGACTAAGAAAGAGCCGATCTGCTAGGGCCCTGAGATCAGCCTTAACGAGGCAGGCTACGACATGCAGAAATTACAACAAAGGTCACACTTTAACATAAAATCAATTGTTGAAGGATTACTGGATAGTGCAGCCACCAAATGAAACGGGGACAACCATGTCATTCTTCGGTGTGAATTTGTGCAATAATAATGAGAAGTAAATTACTGACTTGCAAGTGTCTAAATAAATTGATAGTGTTACAAGGTAATTTATTTGTCACCATTTGTTTTATTTGCAAACTTGCAATTCTGCTTATTTTCTAAAGAAAACAGTGCTGTCTGGTTATTAGGCGGATTGAATGCTTGAAGTAAAGTTAACAATGAATGCAGCTCAACTTTCCCTTCCCCACACCCCTCCCCAGCCCTCCCCAGCCCTCCTTGCGTTGCTTCCGTGGGGCTGTGGGAATTGCATTAGGCTTTGAGAGGCACTATAGACCATATTTTCTGGAAGTCACTGAGTCAAGAAATATTTGAATTTTTAGCAAATAATTGAAGAATTAGAGTCATTCATATTTTTTGGATGTCTGCACTCATTTTCGATCTCCCTCTATCTTAGGAATGTTATTCAAGCAAAGGGAAGTATTTATTTGTATTAATAAAGATAACTGTAGAAGTATGTGTTATTATGTGTGTACGATCTTGGGCGCCTTACATTTGCTAAATAAATAAGTGTATAGGAACACGTGGCTTCACATTATTGGCTCATTAATGCAATACATTGTTTGCAAACAATTGAAACAATTGGCATTATAATTATAGTGCTAGGAATGTACTAAATAGGTTTTTGTAATAAAAGTGAATGTTGTTGGTGTTCTATGTAACCTTTTAATGTTTATGTCCTTTGCATAATCTTATTGGGACGGTGCTCATCTCAGACCAGGAAGCCGACCCGCAGGGCTGAGGCAGGATATGGCAACTGACCACAGGCCTTGGGACTGGGTCCTGGAAGAGGGTGTAAGTCCAGATCCCAAACCAAGGTCCAGCAGGTGCAGCAGCGTAGTCGGGGTCATGGTCCAAGATCAGGGCAGGAGGAAGGCAAAGAGAACCCAAGTGCAGGCAAGGGGTCAATGCAAGCAGAGTAAGGCGAAAGGAACAAATGAAGTTCGGGAGAAAGCTACTAAAAAGGAAGAACAATGGTGATGTAATGTGCTGAAATTGTTAAACCGGTATTAATTGTCATCTAGAGTAATTTTCCTGTGTTTTGGACCATGCGATGCCACCATTAAAGGTAAAATATATGACATACAATGCATCTTACCTAACTACTGTAGAGTACTTCAGTATGGACTTACAGTAGAGGCTAGCAGTTCTCTTCTGAAATAGCTCTATTTTAAGATGCTATATGGATCTTGGTCATTTATATAATACGGCCTCTTAAGCATGACACGCCCGTGTTCAAATTGTCTGACGGAGAGAAATATGATGTTTGTATGAGGTGTTGGCTGTAGTCCAACATATCTCTACCAGTTGTTCTTTGCAGACCACGTGTAATGACTCCTGGGCACACAAAGTAATGGGGCCCACTCGGCAGAATATATTGCTATCCCGTCCGACAAGGTGACCCAACAATCCCCAATTTCAATCTGTGCAGATTAATCAAAAACCGCCATTGGATACAATCCACTGGTGGATTTTAAGAATCCAGTTCGCGGATTCAGAAATTCACGCACGGATTGCTAAACCCACAGATTGGATTCATAAAATCCATCAGTGGATTGCAGAATTCGCGGATTCTTTTGTCTCTAGTAAATACCGGTTTAACAATTTCAACACATTACATCCCCATTGATCTTCCTTTTTAGTAATGTAGCCCCGGTCTTGATTTGCACTCACTGACCCCCCTCCGTGAGTGCCGGAGGCAGCGACTGACCCGCCGTAACTTCGCGAGGGTGGGGGCCAGTGCAGGGAGCGCTCGGCATCCCTGGAGCTCCGGCGGCGCACCCGGCTAGCGGGGGCCGCCATGACACATTGCGCGAGCGTGCGCGGGATCGCGCATGCGCAGAAGGTACACTAGAGCCAGGGAGAAGTCGTGCGAGGGTAGGGAAGCAGTGGAAAAGGTTGCGGCGGCCATTAGGTGTTCGCGCATGCGCAAGTCAAGGGCGCACGCGGCCCCAATGCACAGACAGGTCCCGCGGGACTACAATTCCCATAGGGCCTAGGGAGGCAGGCACCAGGTGCCTGATAGGAGCCAATAGGGCTGGAGGATTCCCAGACAGCCAGAATAAGATACATTTCGCGCGCTGGGCAACGGGAGTTGGAGCTGGGAGCAGGAAGGGGAAGGAAGGGTGCAGGGAGCGAGTGGCTCCTGCATCAGGTGAGGATCCCCTAGTCCCAGGCAGGTCCCAATCCCTGTTAGGGTAGTAGGTAATTGATAAGGGATGGCCCAAGATAGGGAGGCTGCCCTTAGGTGTGAGAGTGTGTGCAGTGTGTGCAGCGTATGCGGTGTGTTATTACTTCATGTTGTTGCTGCAGGTTGTTGCTGCGAGGCTAGTGCTAGTTACAGTTAGGACTGAGACGAGCGAGGGGAGTGGGACAGGTCATATCCCCTGCAGGCCCATAGGAGTTCCCCAAGCCACTACAGGTTGCTGTACTACAGGGACAGGCCCTAGGTTAGGGTTCCTTGCACGTTTGTGCCACTTAGATAGATAGGGACACAGCGGCTGCTGCTGTTCCTGGGAAGCGGTTCGGACCCACGTTGGGGTCCGCAGAGACTACTCCAGAGTGGGACCGCCCTGACGGTCCACGTGCAAGGAGTTCGGTTGGAGGATCAGAAGGAGGCATCGCCCGACTGACCCTTTGTGAAGAGTTGCTGACCCGAGCACCGGAGTGCTCGGCAGGTATCATACAATCATACGTGCACCACCGGGCCCTTAGTGTAACTGTGACTGCGCAGTCACCCACGATCTCTGCAAGAGTGCGGGACATTGGGTGGGGATCATAAGGACACTGGGTGGGACCACTCGGTGTTGGGGGAAGCGTTTGGTGAGACGCCTTGGTTATTAGTGTCTCCTTTGTAGAGGGACACCTGTTATTCTATGGTTGCTATATGTGTGTATGTTCTTAAGTAAAAGGTTATGTTGTGTTATGTTCTCTAAGCACGTTAGTAAAGTATTCGTTATTATCTATACAGTGTATGTGTATTGTTGTATTTCTTGCCCAGGGGAATCTCACGTCACGGGATCCTGGGTAAGTGGAGGCGCTGCGCTATGTAAATGTATAAGTATTACCCCAAGCTCCCAGCTATCGGAGGCTCAGATCTCCTGGAGCCGCAGGTGGAGTACAGTACCAGTAGTCCCTTAGGTAGGTGTCAGAAAAAGGGCTACAGTAGCTTTTTCCCGAACTATGTAGCACTACTGCCTTCTAGTCTAGTTGTATGGAAGTACCGATTAGATGCCGTTATTGTTCCAGTAAACCGATCAGCATCACACAAATAGTGCAATAAATGATGCCTGGATAAAGAAAATAGTGCACATGTCACCATTTGTTTCAATGTAACTGCGTTTAAATCTTGCGTTAAATATTGCGCTAGCTTTGACACAATGCTATCCGTCAATGGGAGAAATAACATCTGCTACAACTGTAAACTTTGGAGGTTATTTATTAAACTGTGATAGTGCGGATGTTGGCATTATCCCATGGAAGCTCCCATTATTATTATGACTATCATGAGTTTCTCTCCCAATCAATGTTTTAGATTGTAAAGTCACTGCCCTCCCTCGATGTCAGCATCACTTGGCTTCCTTATGACCTTGTATTTTCTTGTTAAAACAGATAGTGTTCTAAAACAGCCATGTATACAGTGCCAGTACTAAATGCAATTAGATAATAACAAATGTTTAAAAGATATATATGATTAAGGAATGAAATATGTGATTTACTGCATCATTGAAGCCACACCGTAACAGTACTGAACAAAACTGTGTCCTAGTTTACCTAATCCTGTGTTTCTGTTACCGTATATACACTTTGGTAAACATGGAAATCAGCTTCTAATTAATGAATATTAAATGTTTGCTGGAGAAGGACTGGAGGAAGCCTGCCAACGACACTATGAGGTTGGCTGAAGGTTTAATTATACTTGTTTGTCAGCACTATAGTTACTTTTTGACGATACATTTAATAATTAATTCAATAATGTGATTGTATATTGTGTAAAGCAATTCATTGCAATGTATATATTTTAGGTGTGCTATTGGTGTGAATGATATATATTTTACGTGTGGCATTGGTGTGAGATCTATGTACTGTAGTATGTGTTGTAGAGGCTGATTCGGGGGTTCTCTTTATTGTACTTTGTAAAAGGAAGAAAGTGATTGCTTTTTTGGATCACTGCTATTGAAATGTTTCCTTGCAAATGTGAATTTGTAATTAAAAACACTTGACAATCAATAATGGAGACTGTGATAGAGGGAGTACATTAAGGAGTCTGTTTTGCAGCAGTTCTCCATATTCTGATGGCCTCAAATGTAAGAAAGAATTTCCTAGATTTGATGCAACATTGTTAGCCGGAAACGTTTATGCCATTTCGGATTGGTAAGAGTTTTTATATGCAAATGCAAAATAAAGTACTGTAACACACAAGAAATCAGAATCTGATACATCTCATTATAATAAATGCCCCAAATCCCTCCCTAACTTCTCCTAATGACACACCTCAAATAACAGCCTCAAAATGCACAAGGAGCAAAAGTTTGGAGCCGAGACCTTGACACTTTGATACAAAGATGCAAGATGAATATGACGCAATTTGTATACCGTTTGCCCCCGATTTTGCCTTGATACGGTACATCACTGTTGGGAGTATAGGGCAGATGAGGATTTTCAAAGACAGGAACAATTTTTATCAGAACTAACTCTGAGGACTGGTGTGACACGAGTTTAGTATATATTGCATATGTACGGGAGGTGGTTTTATTTTTTTATTATAATTATGAAGAGCTCATAGGTCAGTGAAGCTCATGGGGCCAGAAACATGGTAATTGGAAAAAAGGGAATGTAGGTACAGGTGAAAAGGGAGTGAGACAGAAAATAAGTAAGGTAGAGAGGATAGAACTTATCACAAGACATGGTATAGTGAAAGCAGAAAGGTTCAAAGAAAAATGGTTCATAACAGCTATAAGTATGCCAGTCTAAACAGCAAATGTACATACTTTAAGTCGGAGTTTGTGGAAGTTTCTATTCATCTTGTATCGAGGGCTTTATTCAACTTGACTTCAATGGCATTTTTTGGCCAATCAAAGTGCCATCGGATTGGACCTTCATTTAGATGTCCCTATGTTTCAAGAGTAATTAATTTCACAATGTCCTGAAGTGAAGGTTTATTCCTAAAGCCTGGTTTGGGTGGTGGCGACTGAGGAGTGGTTTGAAAAGCACTGAAACAAACAGTGGAAGGCTGTTCAAAATTGCTAAAATAAAAATGTCATCCCAAGCACACAGAGGGTGATTTGGTAAGGTTTACCAACTGTCTATCTGCCACCAACTGTCTATTCCCAATTTCCAGTGCACCAGCATGCAGGTGAATTAAACTAATTTACCCATGAATAGAATGTTGGGGGATGGACTAAAAAACCCTTGCCTGGCTGAGTATCCTGACAAAAAGTTTGAGAATCACTTGTCTGTCTGATTATACAGGCGGTCTTCGGTTACCCAACGGAGTTCATTGTGGAAAGTAGCGTTGGATAGTTAAAGTTGTAAAGTGAGTCCCATGTTAATCAGCTATGGTACAGTAAGTGCCGGATAAGGCATTCCAGCGTCAGAAAATGTCCCTATAGCAAGCATGTCAAACTCGCGGCCCGCCACAAATATTTTTGCGGCCCACCCACAACCGGTGCTGCAGCCGTGTGCGTCGGCGAGCGCGTGGGCGGCGGTTGCAAGGTTTGGCCACGGGAGTAGCGAGCGCGGTGGCGAGCGCGGGTGTGGCGGATGCGACGAGCACGGCTGAAAGGAAAAGCTGGCCTGCTGGGACAGGAGTCGGACGGTGGCCGGGCGCAGTCATCCTGCACTCGTGCCGTGTGTGGGAGGACAGCGGGGGCGGAGCCAACACCCCGGCAGAGATAGCTTCAAAGACGTCTGTGAGACTGCCTTCTGCCTCCTGCCTGGAAGCCTGGGAATAAAGGTAAGGACAATATATTTTTTTTTGGGGAGGGAGAAATCGAGATGATCATGGGGGGGGAGGGGGAGGAGAGGCTACCGCGAGAGAGAGGGTGGGAGCGTGGATAGAGGGTGGGAGAGTGAGAGAGATGGTGGCCCGAAGTGAGAGAGGGGTGGGCGAGTGCGAGCGGGGTGGGCCGAGTGAGAGCGGTGGGCGGTGAGAGAGGGTGGGAGCAGTGAGCGAGCGCAGGGTGGGCGTACGTGCGGTGCTCGGGTGGGCCCGTCCGCTCGCGCATGGTGGCCCGTCCGATCGCTCGGTTGGGCCCGTCCGCTCGCGCCTGGTGGGCGCGTGCGCGCGCGCGGGTGGACGAGTCCGCGCGCCAGGGTGGGCGCGTGCGGGCGCGAGGGTGGGCGCGTGGCGCGCGCGCGGGTGGGTTCGTGCGCGAGCGCGGGTGGGTCTGTGCGCGCGCGCGGGTGGGAGCGTAGCGCGGGTGGTGCCGCGCGGGCCCGGGCGCCGCGCGCTGGGTGGCTCGCCGCGCGGGGCGGTGTGGCGCGCGGGGCCAACACACATACAAACGCGCCCCCGCTCCCCACAACACACGCGCATTATTAAAAAAGAGTATACCCCCACACTCCCGAGATACATATAAAAGAATTCCCCTACACGGCCCGAATACAATAAAAAATACCCCACATCCCAAATATCAGTAGATAAAAAGAGCACCACTCGCCCTTGGAAGACAGAGGGAAAAAACCCGCCACTCCCTCCGGATTTAAAATGGAGGGTTAAAGGACAGTGGTAGAAAAAACAGACCCCCCACATCCCCAATACAGTAAGTAAAAAAATACTTACCCCAGACATACCACCATCAGCATGATATTGGTTCATCTCCCCCAGACTGTCCAACACAAATGCAAACATTCCACATAATATATCTGCCCACCACCTGCCTACAATATTATCTGACCAGGCTGGAAACAAGAGTGAAAAAAAACCTATTCCACACACAACAAAGTATGATAATCGTTGGGTAATCTTACAATAAAAGCATTGGACTAATAAAACGGCCAACTGTCGCAGAGTTTATCCAATCAAACCAGATGATCGCGGCGGGAACGTAGCGCCCCACAATGAGTTAATCTAGGTCCGTCTCATTCTCTGTCTCTCTGTATCTGTCTCTCTGTCTCTGTCTCTCTGTCTCTGTCTCTCTCTTTCTCTGTCACCCTCTTTCTGTCACCCTCTCTCTGTCTGTCACCCTCACCCACTCTCTCTGTTTTATCTTAACTGCCCTATAACTACACCAAAATAACCTTTTCTGCTTTCTTACAGATCTCAAGTTTCACACGGGGGACATCGGAAGACAGGTAGGGAACACCTCCCCTCCAGTATAGTACCTAGAGGGACTGCGGATCAGGTAAGATCCCAGGCGAGATTGCTGCTTTGGAAATTGTTAAGAGGGGGCATCCTGACACTGGTTAATGGGTTCAGAAGTCATTCACATCTGTTTTTTTTTTTTTTCCGGTAAGTGAGGTCATCAGACACACACACAGACACACACACACACACACACACACACACACCACACACACACACACACACACACACACACACACACACACACACACACTGTACTTTTCGAAATACACCTACGTTTCTATGAAAATTTAAGTTTTTGTTTTTTTGCGGCCCACATAAACTTAAACCTTGTTTATTTGGCCCATGTTAGCCTTTGAGTTTGACATGCTTGCCTTATTGGAATGCATTGTGATGCATCAGATACAGTGTGCCACCTGTCCTAAAGTGAAATGACGGATAACAAGGACCACCTGTACTGTAAATGGTTCACCATATGGAGTGAGAAAGCAAAACTCCTGACTTGTGGATGCCACACTGTTGGAAACTACATGAAGGAGGAGTGAAGGAGGAGTACTTTGCTAAATTTACATTTTGAATAATTTCTGAAATTAATCTTCTAAAATCACTTCAGGACATTGTGAAATTAATTACTCCTGAAACATAGGGACTTCTAAAGTAAGGTCCAATCTGATGGCACTTTGATGGCACTTTGATTGGCCAAGAAATGCCACTGAAGTCAAGTTTCACCATTACCTGAAGCTTAACATGTCTAAGACAGAATTAATCATCTTTTCCCCTTCCACAGTCACGCCTACACCCTAACACTCCCTCATTCTTAATACTGTAATACTACAACCTCATCAACACACCAAACCCGCTGCCTCTGGGTCATCTTTGACTCGGCACTCTCCTTCATTCCTGACATTCAAGCCCTCACTAAGTCCTACCTTCGAAATATTGCTAGGATATGCCTTTTTCTCACTTATGACACAACTAAAATCCTTATTCACTTACTCATCCTGTCCCACCTTAATTACTGCAACCTTCTCCTAGTTGACAGTCCCCTTGACCACGTGTCCCAACTTCAATCCATCAAAAATGCTGCGACCAGACTCATCTATTCCACTCACCTCTCCACCCCTAATTATCCATTAAGCAAATCCCTACACTGGGTTCTCATATTCTCTAGAATCAAATTTCAAACCCTAGTTTTGATCTACAAAGCTTTCAACAATGCTGCCCCCCTTACATCTCAGCTCCCATCCCCAAATATATCCCTAAACGCCCCCTGTGCTCCACCCACGAAATCGGCCTTTCCTCCCGCCTTATTACCTCCTCTCACTGCCGCCTACAAGACTTCTCCCGTGCAGCAACCCCTAACATCCACTACCCCCTCCAACCCTTTTGGGACAAGCTGGGTGGCTGGACCCAACTCCACCCGAGGCACACTCCATCCCGCAATGATTAGCCACTCTACCTCTTGTTTCAACATTGTCCCTCATTCCCTTTAGAGTGTAAGCTCTCAGGAGCAGGGCCTTCATTACCTTCTATATCTGTTTGTATTTGTCTGTTCTTATTTGTTTTGTTTATGTAATTGATGTTCTCCCCATTGTACCATTTTACAGAATATGTTGGCGCTTTGCATATAAACAATAATAATAATAATAATAGTTGAGAGCACTGGGATAATACAGAAGAAATCAGGTCGAATTTACTGGGTAGTGGCATGATAGGGAAATGTGAAGAATGATCTAGTTTTACCACAGCTGTGCAGATTGTAACACACATACAGCACACATATCAAAAACATATGCAAGTATACTCATATTGTTGCAGACTAAAATATCTGGCTGTAGACTATTGTAAGTATTACCAGTTATGACATTAATTCTTGCTCAGACAAAACAGGAACAGACAATGCCAGATAGATAACAATTCCAACTCTGCTTGTCAGCACATTATCTTAAGGAAGGTAAATACATCTGCAGATAAGGGGGCTCTGATATATTGCTGTTTATGACAATAATAGCTGGTAAAACCATTAGCAACATTTACTATACCAGGCAATGACAAAGACACATTTTAACAACATCAAAAGGGGAATGGGGATGTTATATAAGAGCAAAATCATGTGGATGAGTGCCATTAAAAGATGTTAATGTATTGCAAATAATAAATAAATGTGTTTCAATTATATTGGAAGAAAGGAAAATACAATGTAATATCAGAATACATTGTATGTGAGGCTACATCCCTTTCAATCTACAGCTAAAAGTAGCAAAAATATACTTCTACTTACTAGTGAATGCACAGGTTTAAAAAATGTATTCTACATGTAACGGGTATTCCCCCACCCAATCGCAGATATAGTGTGAGTGCGGAGAAACTACAGTTACCAGGTGTGGTGCTTTACCTGTTAGGCTCACAGGAGGGCTGAGCTTCCGCCACGGGGAACCTGGGGTATGTGTATTATGAGTAACCCTGTACTCGGTGCAGCGCCTCCACCTGCGATGGTTCCCAGCAGAGCGGGAATTGTTCCTCGCAGGACACATGTAAATAATCAGCACACCGTATGTATAATAACCAATACCTTTACTTGTAAACATAGGAACCATATGGCATCAACAGAATAACGGGTGTCCCTCTCTAGAGGAGTCACTGACTAGTGCGTCTCGCAGGACGTTCACCCCTACACCGGGTGATCCCACCCCGTGTCCAATAATCCCTACACAATGTCCCGCACTCTTACAGAGAGAGGATATGTGTGACTGCGCAGTCACTAATGAAACTAATAGGATCGTTGGTGCACTTGTAGATAAGAGTTACCTGCCGAGCACTCCAGTGCTCAGGCCTGCAAAGGGCTTCACAAAGGATCTGATGACAGAAGGACACTGGAACCACCATCCGGGGCGATCCCACCTCGCAGGCCTCTACAGCAACGACGATGATCGGCGCCCAACCCTCTGGACGGGCGCGCAGCGTCTGCGGAGTCCCTAACTAACATTAATAGTAAAGGTGATGTTCGCTGCTACTATAGGCCGTCCCTACAGCACAGCAACCTTAAGTGACTTCAGGGGAAACTCATAGGGGCCTATGGGGTAGCCTACCCTATGCAAGTGGGTCACTGACCCCCTGCAACCACACTACCTCTCCCGTACCACCCGGGTCCCCTCTGACTACTTCTGCCTAATACTCAACACCTGCAGTAACGTACTGCAACCTGCTTGGTGCCTGCAGCGAACGTGCTGCACAAACACACGATGCCCTCTTGTCAGCACTCACAGCACTGACAGCCGTGACACTGACAAGACGCACACACACACGAACCTAAGGGCAGGGTCCCTAACCTGGGGCCGTCCCTTATTAATTACCCACTAACCTGGTGGGGAGTTGGGGCCTGTTTGGGACCTAGGGGAACCTTACCTGGTGCAGGAGCCACTTGCTCCCTACACCCTTCCTGCCCCTTCTGGCTCCAGCTCCAACTAACTAGCGTGGGCTCCGCGCGCGAAATGTATCTATTCTCCCCCTGTATGGAGATCCTAAGCCCTATTGGCTCCCTGGCGTCACGTGGGGTGCGCAGAGGCTCATGGGACCCGTAGTCCCTGCTTAGAGCCTTCCCTGGTAGGCTAGGGTTTTGTGGGCTCTCCTTGCACTCTCCTTGCGCATGCGCAACTCCCCTGCTGGCCACCGCACCGAGATCTGCACTGCGCATGCGCGAACAACAAGAAGATGGCGGCGCCCTCGCCGCCCTGCTTCGGGAGCGCCGGGAGCCCTGCAACGCATCCCTGGCAACCCCCGAGCAGGATCCTGACTGCCCTCACTCTTGCGATTGGCTGGCGGGGCCGCCATTGGACTCGGTGGCACCTGCGATCGCCAGCAAGGTGAGGGGGGTGCTGACAGGCAGGGGGACCTGGCTACATACAATACAGTATAATAATAGATCCTTCTCCCCCCACCCCTCACCCCGCCAGGAGTTAGTAGACAGTGATCTTGGTTTTGAAATGATATATTCCATTTTCATCTTTACACAAATCCCAGCATGCAGGTTTGTACATTGTCACGGGAGACCAGGTTATTTACACCGTTTTACCGGGATCATTCATTGAGCAAAACAAGGTAATGAAATAAATTATAGTTTATTTGGCATAAATTCGCTTAAACACAGTGAAAGACAAAATGCAGACTAAAAGACACACTTACTTTGGGGCTGGGGGTGAAAACTAGACTTTCCTACAGTAGGTGCAGGGAACTCTATGGGAGAGTTATGCCCTGACCGGGACTTAGCCCGGAATCTCCTGGAACCCAAATCGGCATAAGGTTCCATACACCACCGCTACGTTCTCTTCTGAGAACTTGGTCCCTCCTGACCGCGAGTTAGTCCAAATCTCCTGGAACTCAAATCGGCATAAAATCCCAGTCGTATCTGCTACGATCATTTCTGAGAACTTGAGCGCAAATGTCAGGACTTCGACTCTGGCGGGCAGACTTTTCAGGCTTGAAATCGAAGCTGGTTGCTCTGCTATGCGCACAGAAGCAACATTGAAAAGCCCGTCCGCGCTCTTACTACTGGAGAGTACGAATCTGATTGGCTCATCGATTCTTATAGTATTTTCAGTTTCATTCGCACAACTGAACAGCCAATCAACACGTGGGAACTTTTCCAATCAACCAATAAGAGCCAAGCCGGCTTGAAAAGCTGAGTCAGCGGGAAATCCAAAATAGCCAAGAGACATGCACAAGCCGTGGCTATCTCTCTCCCTGGCTATCCCAATGCCACCCACTGGGCAGGCTCCACCAGGTCTGGCAGAGCAAGTGGCATCCCGGAGGAATGCCATTGATCTCCGGACCTGGTACTCCGCCTTTCCCCGCTGACTAAATGCTATTCACACCTCTGGGCATCCTCTGGTTGCTTTGAACTCCTATGTCCAGCAGACTTTCCGGCGCCTATGGGTTAGCTAGGGAAGCCTGTTTGGACATCGGTTCCGAATGTGAAAAGCATTCATTATTAAATATTTTAATGCACTTTTAAGTCCCTGGGTACAGGGGACAGAAAAGGAAAAATCTTGTAGTTTATTTCTATCTGCCTTATTCCCCACACCCTTTCCCTTGGACTCAGTCTGGACTCAGTCTGGACTCTCAGAGTCCCCCCTCAACTTTATATATGGTTGGGGCTCCCACAAACCCTATACTGGTTGTGGGTCACCGTGGCACTTGCTGGGGTACCCCCCTTAACCTAGCGATTCCCTCAGCCACAGGAATACATTTTTTATCCTTGTGCCTCATTCTCCTTTCTCTGCTGCGCTGAAGCAGGGTACCCTAGTGGTGAGTCACACTTGCGGTTTCAAGGGGAGGTATTGCCGGGACAATGTGCCTACATGTATCTGAGAATCAGGCATGATTCCCGGGTACATTTATAGGGGAACCGACATCTCACATTCTGTCAATGGTTCCTCTGCAAAAAAACCTTGAAACTCATACCCTGGCAATCCCTGCTTGATCGTATGCCCAGAACGGGAAAAACACAAAAAATACTTTTAATACATACATTGGAATGGTACAATGTTACTGGGCCCAAGAGCTAACTCTCTTGGACCCTTTTACACGGAACAGGGGTAACCAAAACTGGCTTGACCATTTTTAAAGAGCCCACTGTCAAATCTCCCCCATCAAGATGAAGGCTCCAGGACAGTCACCATATCAGGTTGCTTGCTGAGCCTGAAAAAAGTTGAGGTTCTTGGGGTAGGACAGAGTCTCTCTGGCTGGTGCAGTCCTCCAGCATGGTGGTAGTCCTTGCCCCCTCCATGGTCCACGTCCATCAGGGCACTGATCCAGTGTAGCAACACACTTGTTCCCCCCCCCCCCCCGTGCCACCTGAGGTATCCACCCCTGGGGTTGGGGACACTGACCAGTGGGGTCACAAAAGGCTGCAGGGGCTTGGGGCTGCTGACTGCAGCAAGGCAGGACCATGACTCTTGAACTGCCGGTCCATCCTCTAGGGACCAGGCTGCCAGCGCCAATGCCTTCTGGTCAGTCATCTTAGTCAGGGGGTCTGTCAGGCCACTGTAGCGGGTCACTAACTCCCTATAGTACTGCTGCATGCCTCTGATCTCCCTGTCTAACCTTTCCCTCTCCATCAAGACACTGTACTCCGTCTGATGGAGGGGCTGCTGAACCTTGGGGTCTACTGGGCGATCAGTCCACTGGGTCCCGCTTGGCTCATCCATAGCAGGGACCCTCTATCTCCCTGACACCTCTCGCTTCCACTCCCAGAGGGGAGCTGCGAGCTGGGGAGCTGTCTCTTCCTGCTCCACAGAGCCTTCCCTATACTTCCAACGAACCACTAACTGGTCCCTTGCTAACTCTGCACTAGCCGGAGCTCCTAAGGCTGAGACCCAGACCGGGTGCATACGCAGGTCCGCACGCAGGTCGGCATCTGCCCGCACCACCTACCGGTATAACTCACTGTGATCCGATAGTTCCCTGTCTGTAACACAGTCTGAGCCGAAGTCACAATGGGGAACATCACATACATGGGGACACTGGTCGGGCATGGTCTGACTTACCTGCCTGATTCCTTTGTGGTCATCTGCTTGTGGGGGCTCCAAAGGAAGAGAATTGATGATCTGTTGGGTGGGCTCCAAGAGCTGGGGAGCATAAACCACCTTGGTGTGTGGCGGTGCCGACTGCACCTCTGCCAGGGCAACTGCCCAACTGTGGCTCTCTGTGACCGGGGTCACAAGAGTTTCCTCTCCATGTACCTTCACCGGCAACCCCGTCCGTGGGTACCGGTGCCCGGGACAAACACTATCAGGCTGCCTAGTCGTCGCAGGGGACCCCCAGGCCGACTGCCTGTCGATTGCCTGGGACCCCTGAATGAAAAAACAAATCTTTGGGGACCCCAGGCTGTATCTTTGCCCAGAGCTGCTGCATGGCTGCTGTGTGCTCTACCTTGGGATACAGCCTCTCGCAGAACGTCCATCCTGTAGCTGTGGAGCATTGCCCCAGACTGGGGTTACTGGAATCCGCAGAGACCTCTGGATCTGTTGGTCCCAAATGCAGGGGGACAGTGACATCCTCAGTGGACAGGGGTAACAAAAGTCTCCCCTGCCTGGGAAAGTGCCCTGCTTTCGCTCCTGGTGCTGGCTGCAACTGGAGCAGCATCCTCCTCAAAGCATCAGATGAGGTGCCCTAGGTTGTTACTGAGTAGCACATCAGTACCCAACCCACGCAAAACACCTACATCCCTCACACCTCCACTGGCATCCCAGTCAAGGAACACCCAGGTGACCTGGATTGACCTAGGTCCCCCGTCTGGCATGGTTACCTGCATCCCTGTGCCCGAGAGTAGATCCTCTGGATTGTCCATATCAGATCTCACCAGAGTGACAGTGGTACCGGAGTTGATCAGGCTGGCTGCCTGGTGAGCTCCGATGGTCACTGGCTGCAAATGCTTTATCGTCACATAGTTAGAAGGCAGCCCGACAGCTGCAACCTGATGCCCATCTGCCTCCTCTGCTGTGCCACTTGCGGAGGGGGTAGAAATCTGGAAGTTATAGCATCACCAATGGCTAGCCTCTGAGAGCCAGTGATCAATTGTGCTTCTGAAAGTAGCCAATACCAAAGATCTGGTTGTTACATCTCACAGTGCATAGCTACAGAGCTGTTAAAACCATTTGATCACTAGCCCCTCACACAAGAGTTCTATCAAACTCCTCTTAAAAATGCTAGCATGATAACTAAATGATTATAATCTGTGTTGAATGGATGGTAAATTTATTTTCTGAGTTAGACTAATAAAATGCTTTCTGGCACTGCATCTTACCTATTACACACAACAGAGGTACTGTATTCTGCTACACCGACACAGTTGACACAGTTAACTAAGGAAATTAACACTGCTTAGCTAATTATATCTGAAACGACTGTAATGAAAGCAGTTTGTTGAAGTTTTGCAAACATTATATTCTCTGGCTGAACATAGCCAATTTCTATTTAAAGTGTAAAGCATCGTTTTCCAGTTAGAAATATATATTGATGGCACTATAAAGAAGAAGCACAAACACTCAGAAAACCTTCTGTGCAGTTTATGGTTATTTCATAACTTAGGATATTTTGGTAGCTTTACTATTTACATTTACATAATTGCACCATGGTAAATATCAGTAAATATGCACGCAACCCAATCCCACTGCTACTTTTTTCCAAAAGCATATGTGGCCACCAACAGACGATTACAGACCTACAGATATAGTCAATATTAATGCAAAAGTTAACGCGTCAGTGTTGTTGAAAAAAAAGACGTAAATTAGGCCCAACATTTGTTACAATGGCGCCCCATCGTATCCTGCATTAAATGATGACCAGCGTTGCATTACCTGGTGCAATAACGTTGGCTACATCTGTATGACGAATTCACAGTGGCTGATTGCCATGTTTACAGAAGCCCGGAAGAGAGAAGCAAAGGTAATTAGTAAAAAAACATATACAGGCATACCCCGGTTTAAGGACACTCACTTTAAGTACACTCGCAAGAAAGGACATATTTTCAATAGCCCCGTACCCCTGTGTCCGTACGCTCGCTTCGCGAGTACGGACACTTATTCTGCCCTACAGACCGCCGTAGTAGTGATGCGCCAATTCTCCTCGCCCAATAGGCAAACAGCAGCTCGCGCATGCGCCTGTCAGCACGTCCTGAACAGCAAAACCGGCTCCCTACCTGTACCGAAGCATCGATAAGTGGAAAAAAGGTAGTGCTTCACTTTAAGTACATTTTCACTTTACATACATGCTCTGGACCCATTGCGTACGTTAATGCGGGGTATGCCTGTGTTACATACATGCTCCGGTCCCATTGCGTACGCTAATGCGGGGTATGCCTGTGTTACATACATGCTCCGGTCCCATTGCGTACGTTAATGCGGGGTATGCCTGTACTTTGTTGGGCTGATTACCTGGAACAGTGGGACTGCTGTTCTGTTTGCCTGTATTGTTCTAAAATCTGAAAACAGTCTATGCCCAGTTTTAGAACTTGTACAGTGCTTTGGTCCTGAAAGGTAGGTGTCTCAGCGGTATAATGGTGCATTACAGATTCAGAATCCACAGGTGTTGCACTCCGGTGGATAGTTCAAATGTATTGCTGAATGAGTGTGATGGAATGTGGTAGAAAAGCTGACTGATTATGAAAGATATGAAACTATTCAAAAAGCAATTGCAACAATTTGAGCTTTAAAAAAAAAAGTGCTTGCTTGTGAACCATTTTGCCATAATGTTGCAAAATGTGTACTCTAAGCTTTCAGAGCAATGTTACAGTTAGTAAAATTGCGGCGTATACATTTTGTGTAACCTTAGCCTCGAAATAGCCTCAATACAGGTGGACTGGCATGCTTACAAGCAACACAGGCTAATTTAGCTGTGGTGAGTATGATCTCCCTTAGTTAATATGCCTAATTGACTATTCTATTGTAATTCCTGCCCTATTACAGGACTGTCTCTTGGTACAAACATTTCTCTGACTCTGGCCATAAGATGAACGATCTGAGGGTTGCCATACTCAAAGGTAATCTTAAAACCCCGAAAGAGAGACGGTTGCATGAATACAAATTTATGCAACTGTTCGGGACACTTAGCAGTGGCCTAAACAGAGATCGAAATTTTATGAGTCATTACTGACACTAGTGAACTCTCGTCCCATGAGCGCTAAAGGCCATGTAGGTACATACTGTGCTATATGTATGCACACACAGCTGTCTCTCACACATACTAATACTCCTTGTTTTTCCATCCCTATACACCTATAGGGACCACTTAGTATCCACACACACTTTTAGTTGTGCTACAAACTCTCACATTTCCACACCCACACCATTTATATCCACTCCCACTCCACACACACCTTGTGTAAAGCACTGTATATACTGTGGGCTCTCCATTCATTTTTATTCACACTGATACACATACACACTCTTTCTTCACTTGCTTTCACAGTAACCTTTTGACACCTCCAGCCATAAAACACATCCACACCGGGGGGAAGGAACAGCACAGATAACATTCCAAGAGACACTGTTTTAAAGTATACCTTTTGCTTCATTCATGTAACATCGCCGGAAGAAGAGATCAGTGTATCTCGAAAGCTCGCACAAATAAAAGCATTCGTGTAGCCACAGAACGGTATCATCTATTTATTTTTTGATTATATATATATATAATCAAAAAATAAATAGATGATACCGTTCTGGCTAACGAAATGCTTTTATTTGTGCGAGCTTTCGAGATACACTGATCTTTCTATTATATATATATAAATATATATATACATATAATATAATATATATACATATATATAATATATATATATATACAGTTGAATATATATATATAGTTGAATATAACGTGCAAGTAACAAAAGGTAGTAGGAATAAGTTGAACATTTTATTAGACCCAATCGACATCTTCTGGCTTTCTCTTGTAAAGTATTATTCTGTAAAATAATTTTGAGATTGTTACTTATGAATAAACAAGAATAAATAAATGCTTAAAATACACTGTCTATACGCACGTGGGTCTGTGAATGTTGGCGCATGTGTGTTCTATGGAACGCATATGCAGGTCATTTGGGAATGACAGTTCTACTGTATGTAAATTTACTGTAAATTGACCTTGATTTTCCATGGGCAGAGACTGAAAAGTAGGTGGCAGCAACCCCTTTTAATGAGCTTTATGAGTGGACGATGAGAAGGGGTGTGCTGCCAGCAGTTGTACGACTCGATCATGTAGTTGGGATGTAGGTTGATCTTGTTTTCGGAGTTGATCTTTCCATACTACTAATGAAAATGGGGCATATACTCGGGTGGGGGCAGGGCAGGGGATCGGTTCAGAAAGGTCTATTCAATTTCTTTCTCCTTTGAAAGTTGCCATTATTAAACATAGCCATCCATGATGCCCAGTACCCGCCCCTCTCACCAGGGTGTGCAATTCTAAGAAAGCAATCATTAATGCATAAGTTGTAGTGAATATAATTCTTCCAGCCTTTTTATTTTGTTTTTGTTTTCTTAGAATGGGTAGTTCATAGCAATATACTCATAGATGTCAGATAGAGACACCCTCTTATCTGGACTGTCTTGAATGGCAGAATAAATCATATCAGCAAAACTGCAGGAAGGTTTTGAGTTGCATATAGTAAGTACCATGTTCCATGTCATGTACAAACGGGGTGAGACAAATTTGCTTCATGCACTGTGTGAACCTGCTGCAGTATTTCTGATGAAAAGTACAAGGTCATTAAACAAAGAAAGACAGTGTTTAAAGCTGACATTTCTACATTGTATCTTGTATTGAAGCACGTGGGAAGTTGTTCCTGGCATGCAAGGGCACAGATACTGTACTGTGTGCAATGCGCCATCTGCCTTATGCAGTAAATGAAGAAAACCAATCCGAAAAGCATCAGTTTTAAATACAGCTGTAGCAAGACTTACTTTGCTTGGTGCCGCCAAGCAGTACCACCACTGTTAGATGCAAATCACCATTTGGCATCCATCTATATTTTTGTGGGGAATTAAATTGACGGTATTGTTATTCATGATTTGCACTGTATGATACTATACACTGTTTTCTTTATACTGTTTTTAATTCTATATATTGCACTGAGCCTGACGTAGCGAAGACCAGCGCTAAGGAGGACACATTTTCTGTAAGTACTAACAACAGAGGATCTGGACAATCCAGGTGACCTCCAGGCTGCAGGACTTCAAAACTAGAGGTGGTCACTCAACATTTCTGTACATACACAATCACTAATTGTGTTTTATTGTTGTACTGATACATTGGTACAAGTAATAATGTGTACATAATTAGAATATTATCACTACCTTTAGTGAATATCTGCCATAGATCGGTGTTTACAGGTTGTCATTAACAAAACTGTGTCTTCCCATAAGCATGATCAAGAGAAGGAAGCATACTCAGGGCTATAATCCACAACTGTATATTATCTGGTGGGTTACTCATTGAGGACCACTCTCCCCCAACATTATCTTAGTATTTACGAACAGTGAATCCCATACGCACCTGTAAAACAATTCATTTTATATATGTTCTATCAAGTGCAATTGCATCTATGTACTTTTTACAGTGTAGAAGGTCAATAAAATGCTCTGCGAATGTAGGTGTACAGGTGGCTAAATGTGCAAATCACCTTCAATATCAGAAGCCACTAAATGTAACTCAAATTAAAATATTGTTATCATATAATCATTTTGTTAGTGAAAGTGAAGTTGAGCTCATGCTGCTCTAATTAACGTACATCACCATTGGGTTGAGGCAGGACGTAGAAATGCTGTATTGTGCAAATTAGTTTTTAACCTTTTACCATGTCATATAACTCACCTGCCTCCTCTTCTGACTCCTTTGGTCCATTAGCCATATCACCCTCTAGCCCAAAGATTGCATTAGGTTAGAGGATCAAACTCAGCCTGTCCTCCATAGTTGTTAGCTGCAATTGTCTTAGGGGACCTCCTCCCTCCATGCTTCTGCTTTTCTCTTCTTGCCATGGTTGCATATTTGGTCCCAGAGATTTTCTCTAAGCTTTTGGTCCTATCAGTGTGACGTCCAAACAGCCAGTCAATGCTCCCTGAACACCTCATTTTACTCAGCAGTAAATTAAAATTGTGCACGCCCAATACATGCTGATATGGTGCAGTAGGTGACAACAGGTGAAGACTCAATCTCTGAGCTTCTACAACTGTGCCACGTACGGTCCCCGGCTCCCTGTAGTCTCCTCAGATACCTCTACGTGGCCCTCGTCCCTCAAATCCCTCCTGCGCTCCCCAACATCTGCCTTAGCCCCTATAGGCCTTCCGACCTCCCCTCCTAAACTCACTTACACCTTCACTCAGCTCCACTCCTAACTCCACCACAACCCACTCCTCTCTCCCCTCCTCCATATCAGTCACTTCCCAAACACACAGACAACACCTAGCAAAAAAGTAACCTACCGCTAACTTTAATTGACTTTTTAAGTCCTAATTATATGCAGAAGAGGTGTGGACCACCTGAATGCCTATCCTCCGAACACTGTTAAATTTAACGTGGGAATGAATGCATTTCTATTTATGGTTATACCTTTCAGCAGTTAATGCCAAGTAGCAGGAAATGATTTGGCCTTGTCCAGGGTACTGAAGTGGGTTACTTTTGCTTCCTATATTGAATTAGTAATGTCGGAAGTCAAAGTGAATACCCAGGTCTAGGCCACAAAATGTAGCCAAGGCCTGTGTATTAACCCCTTGGAAGCCATAGTGACCACCAGGGCATGCATAATGCATGACTTCATGACCACTAAGGTAACCAAGAGGTTTATACAAATACCCTAACTACCCTACTACCCATTGTATGTCATAGCGGTACTACTGCTATGGCATACAAGGGGCTAACCCCCCTCAAAACCTCTTAGATGGCATAACCTCCCTCCCTGGGGTACCTACCCCCTCCCCAACCCCTGCTTCCAAGAGGTTAATAAGCGCATTTCTATTGGGAAGGCAGATGCCAGGTATATATTGCATTGCAATATATACCTGGCATCTTTTTTAACATACGGCTAATGCGAGCCTGCCTTATAGCTATTTAGCAATGGGGACTCACTTAGCTAGATGATTGCTGGCAAACGCAACCCCAGCCATGTGCAAATGAGTGCCCATAAGGGCCATTGTTTTTGCATATATCTAGCTTTGTATATACACATAAAACACAGGAAAGCTTACGGACGCTACTTATATAGGTGACGTCATGTTAGTAGCCCAGATTAAACAGAGCTTTGAGCATATTCCCCCTTGAGGCCAATTCATTTGAATGGCAATAGAGTGTTTCTATTATCAGGGTCTTATGCCTTCGCACTGCTTGGTCAACATGGCATGAGGACTGTTTATATTTCTTCCAACTGCTCTTAATCTTAATGGAACTTGGAAAAGAAGTTTCATACTTGGAAAGAAAAAGCATGTATTCTTTCAAGCAGTGTTCTCTGTTGATGTGTTGAAAACATAAGAGAGCACACGCTGCAGGAATCTTCTCAGGTAACAGCGAAGGAGAACTGTTTGCTATGGGCAACTCCAGGTGTCTCTCTTAAAAGAAAGATGCTCTTTACCTAGTAATAATCAAGCTGTGGAAGAAGCATATCCAGTATGTTGCCGCATGCTTCATTTGGAAGGGATTAATGCTTTTTATTAGACATCTGGTAGCCGCACAACGACTGTTTGCTCATGGTTTAAGTGTCTTTTGATCAAACACTGTAAGTAAGATACAAAACCCAGCTTCCTGTGCAGACCCCATGTCCCTGTTGCCTAGCACAACTTAAACAAACAGAAAAAATAACTATTTAAAAAACTGAAGTGTTAGTTTCTGGCTGAGATAAATCTAATTTATGGGTGGCAAGCAGAGAAAGTGTGTTTGCAGAGCTCAACATAATTAGTGACACTTGCGTTATTATTTAAACAATTAGAAGACAACCATGCAGCTCACTTGAAAAGCAAATTAATTGCTTTGAAAAAGCGACCTTCCTGTTCTCTGTTTTAGCTTTATGAATTCATCGTCTGATATGGTGCAATTTGTTTTTAATGTTTAGCAAATATTTTTTACAGGACCATCAAGGTCAACACAGCCTGTTTTTCTGTAAAGTGATTATGGTCAGACTATACCATGGAACATATATATATATATATATATATATACACTCATTTGCATGTCTTAGACAGGCCTGCAACCCTGCCTTTCACCATTATCACTGTATATTGGTATTCAAGTTTCACAATTTATGTAGAACTGAAACAATATATACAATGCGCACTCACAAACAGATCTAGAACAACAGCATTTATGAGATAACATCTCAAACCCCAACAATTGCACCGAGGATCCATCGGAGCTTCTGGGGTGGATTTAGTGCCTCTCCCACTGTGTCTGCAGGACCTGGAGACTCATCAAACCTGCGTGTACTGGATATGATGTTCGGACGCCGTGCGCCCCTCCGCTCTGGCCCCTCCGTTCACAGGCGCTGCTCCTCTGGTTAGCTCAGCTCACAGCTCACTCACAATGTCTTGCGGTGTGGATCATCTGCTTGGGCTACCTTCCGATCAGCAGGCTATAAGTTCAAGTTCTAGTCCCTCCGTATGTATGTGCAGTAAAAATAAGAGTTACATTTAAATTAACATCAAGGCGCAAATATGGTAATGATGTATTTGCTAATATGTTCTTGCGATTTTTTTCTATATGAAATGTACTAATTGAATGTCTGTTTTATTTCAGAGCCCCACTCAATCAATTTGTAAAAAAGTTTTTATACTTACGATTGTTGTTGTTGTTTTATGATTAAATGTTTACTTTTTAGGTTAACTAATGTATTTTTTAGAGATGTATGCACTACCCTTGATGGGTTAAATTTTAAGTCACACAAACCAATTCTCAATTATGAATGTATGGTTTAAACATTCACACATATGTGTGGTTTTGTGATCCATGGATACGATTGGTGCGGTGTGGGTCCAAATGGCCTATCAAATGTAGTTATGGGGTATATATACTCCAAAGTTTCAAACAGTACTTATCCCTGAGGAAGTAGCCTATGCTACGAAACGCGTAGGATATATGTACTATTTTTATAGCCCCTACGGATATCTTTAATCAGCGTATGTGCCGGAACCAAGAGAGACTTTGGACTTTCTGAGCGACGTAAGCTGCCTCTGACGGCAGACAGTGCGAGCCTGACGCCGGTCCCGGTATCCACAAGCATCTACCCAGGCAAACAGAGGCGATCGAGGGTCTCCCGAGGACGGTAAACAAGCAGCCCTTCATGCCCGAAGTTCCACGCTGAGGGTCCAGCTAAGACCAAGTGATCCTGTTGTCGTTGCGGTGCCGGGTAACACATGACATAAGTGCATGAAATGCCTAATATGCTTTGAATTGATGTACGCAGATATCTTACCACAATATATTTTTAATATAATTGGAACTTACTGCACTATATGCGTTTGCGCTTTTGTTTCTTCTGTTTCAGTGTTTCTAGGGGTGCTGAGTCACTCCGCCTTGCTACAGCTGCAGACGCTAATTCATAACACCAGAGGTTGTTGATATTTATGTGTATCACTTAGGTGTTCTCAATGGGATAACTAGCCTTTCACAACAGAGTATATTAGTAGCGCTCTGTATGTTCTCTTTTTCTGTAACACCTACTAGTTTCATCTGGGATGAGTGTTTTTTTACCCACCATAACTTTACTAAGTGTGGTATATATCTATCTCTATCTATTATATCTATATATATATATATGTATATATTCTATAAAAATTGTAGCGCCACAGTATTAATAATAATAAACTAAAATAGTGACTAAAGTGTTAATAGAATATAGTGAACTTAAATGTAAAAGTGTAAAGTGTAATTACTTATAAACAACATATAAGTTATTAAATAAAATATGTATCACACAAACTTCACCACAGATACATAAAATATGTGAAAAGTGCAAAAAGGATAAAGGAAAAGAGTCCAACCAGTCCTTTTTAAATCAGTCCATAAACCATGTGGATAATTAATGCTGGTATGGGGCGTCTTTGGCTGCTCTCAATAAGGATGAACCACATCCAAGATTACCTAAAAAAAGAAAAAAAAGAGAGAGCGCACGCCCCATAGCATAATACTGTAGATTTAATATTAAAAAGCGAAGGGAAGGGGGGATGGGGGGGGGAAGAATAACACTCACAGGAGTAAAATCAATTTAAAACATTGTGTGAATAATTCACCACCATCCGGTTCTGTACTGCAAATGTCCACAGTTCTTGGCTCCCTCATGGCTGTATGGAGATGATACAGGAGGACCGTGGTGTAATTCGCCGAGAGAATTCAGTCCTTGTATGTCGGAAAAACGCCTCCTTCACTTTCAAATGGCTGCTGGATCAATCGTGCGCTCCAAAGCTGCCTCATGCGCATGCGCAGCGTCGTAATGACGTAATTGCGCAAATAGGATTCCCTGACGCGTTTCGTCACCAGAGGGCGACTTTTTCAAAGGGCTGATACTGCGTTGACAAAGTTCCTGGTATTTAAAGCCAATTGGTTGCTAAGCAACCCGTGTGAAACAAAAGCAAGTGGATTAACCTATTAATTACAAGCGGAGACTAAGGGCCCCATTGGAAAGTATTGTAATATAGTAATTACTGGCTAAACAATACTAATTAATAGTAATAAGAGGCAAAACAGGAAAAAATGGGATATAACAACTAACATAGGACCACAAAAGACTGGACATAAGAAAATTAGGAACACACTAAATAAATAAATAAAAATATACAAAATAAATAAATAAATAAAAATGTTTTCAAGAATATAAACTATATAACTAAGAAATCCATAAACAAATATTCCACATGTCATCAATTAAAGGAACTTGAGGTAAGGAAACACCAAAATAACATAGAATACAATATAATAACATTTAGAATCATAATACAAATAACATTTGTCAATAATATATATAAGAAAATATAAAAAAAATAAACAATACTTGTATAGTGAAATGAAAATTCACCATACATGACAATCAATAGATTGAATATAACTTCATATAAACCTATTAGACATGCTTAAAAAACCTCAAATGTTACTCTCTTTGGGGGTGCTGGATCTATCCAGTGCTGGCTGAAGGGCTATGTTAAAATTCCCTGCAATAATAATGTGGCCCTGTGCCCTGGTATTCAGAGTTTGGAAGAAGGTATCAAATTTTTTTTCGTCTTGCTTGCAGGGAGCGTACACGGCTGCTAGGGTAATAGGTTGCTCATGTATGGAACCCGTTAGGATGATGTAGCGACCTTCCTTATATTTTTTTACTGTTTTAACATTAAAGGGTATCTTGTTGTGGAAAAGTATAGCAATTCTCCTCTTTTTTTCAGGGGCTGATGAGAGGAAGAACTGCGAGTATTGCTTATCCATGAAACGGGGGGGGGGGGGCGCTTGTCGCTAAAATGAGTTTCTTGAAGCATCAATATGTCGGCACCCTGCTTTTTATATTCTGTAAATGCTATCTTGCGTTTTAAGGGGCTGTTGAAACCCTTTACGTTATGTGAAATGATGTTAAGGGCCATCTAGTGGTCGTGGGTGTGTAGCGCATATCATGAGCCATAGTCTTACCCCGTTTCTAGGGCCGAGATATCCGTCTGATGGATTGACTGATGATGTGGAGATGTCTTTGCCGCATATTCTCTTGCCGTCCGTTCCTCTTTCTTCTGGGGGGGAAATGGGGGAAATGGGAGGCCAGGGCCCAGGGAGGGGGGACACGTGAAGGTAGGAAGGGGCAGGGAAACATATAACATATAACGAACAAAGAGACAAAAATGACAGCGTAAACAGTGTGTTTCTGACAGTGAATATACATAGAAGTGAGAAGATCTCGCCTGGGGTGGACCCAGGAAGATCCTTATGCCCATAGGTATGGCCGGACAGACCGTCCGTAATGGTGGACTTGTCTGTGTCCCGAGGGACCAGCCTCCTAGGGACTAGAATACGACCCATTACCGGGGAATGAGTCGAGATAGGAGACGCCTGCAGCGGGGGTAGTCCCCGCCAGCGCATCTTAAAGCAATATATATATAAACTTTTACCAGCAATACATCGACTAATAACTTTTGTAGATAATAAAAACTTTTACAAACACCTCAAACGAAAACAATCAGAGGGGTATCATGAGTAGCTATAGGGATGTGTAGGAAATCCCACCTCTAAACCTCCCCTCTGAATCTTACATACCTTAACCTTTACCCCTATATGACATCTGTGTCAAGCCTAACTAAAACCTAACCTGTGGCTAACTTAAGCTCCGCCTAGTATCCATTTCTTAAACCGCTCGGTCTGATTTAATAGTATACTGCAGCCCTTCTGTCTCCCCCCCCTGCCCACCCGTCTCCCTCCCCCCGCTCCCTCCGTCCCGTCTCCCTCTCGTCTCCCTCCCCCCCTCCCCTTCCTCCCGACTCTCACCCCCCCTCCCCTCCTTCCTGTCACTCTCCTTATCATTTGGGAAACATCATTTGGGAGAATATTTGGCCTGAATGCAGCACAGATATTCCTATTAATTCAAAGTGCCTAATTTGCAGCCTGAGTAATTGCAAAGATACAGTGCTACATTCATTTCACATGAGCTAAATAGATAGGAATATCGAAGCTGGACAGAAGAGAACCTGCTCTGCAGTTCCCTGTGCAGTGAGTGGCAGGTAAGAGAGGTAAAAAAATGAGACTCTCCCTGACCTCAGGCCTCCGGAAGAACCATCTAGCGGATATTTGGAGAGAGCTGCACTCGCTGGAGAGTGATTACACGTTCTATTCTCATCCTCACAACTCATATAGTAGAATCGACTACTTCTTCGTCTCTAGTAGACTGGTCTCGCTGGTCGCCCGTGCGGTAATCTATGATATTTCATGGTCAGACCATGCACCTATTGAGCTAAGGTGTAACCAAATTAAACATGGCAGGCTGGGAGCAAATTGGAAACTCAATGAATCCCTCTTAAAAATCCCTGATATATGCGAACACATTGGTAAAGAAATTAACCAATTCTTTGAAATCAACACAGGCTCTGTGGATTCCCAGTTAACTCTATGGGAGGCTCACAAGGCGACCCTCAGAGGCACGTTGATAAGTGTCGCGGAGAGACGCAAGCGGGAAAGGGACGCTAAAATTATCACCCTTCAATCTAAACTAAGCTCCCTATCAGCGAGACATAAAAAACACCCAGATCCGCAGGTCCTCAAGGATTTGAAAGATACTAAGATTGAATTAAATATGCTTTTGACGTCCAGGGCAGACAATTCGTTATGTTGGTCCAAGAGGAAATTTTCCGAAAAGGCTAACAGACCAGATACGATGCTGGCCCGTCTGCTACGTAACAGACAGACCAACTACAATATCCAAGTGATTAGATTGAAGTCAGGCTCTACCTCAGCCAACCCTAAAATCATAGTTAATGAATTTGGTAAATTCTATGAATCTTTATACAACGGTGAGAATGTGACACCACAAAAACGAGTAAGTCACTAGGAGATTTCCTAGCATACTCAAATTTGGCAAAGCTCACTGAGGCGGAAAGAGATGCTTCGGGGCAGATTTCACTGGGGAGGAATTAGCCACGGTGATAAAAGAATTGAAACCATCAAAGGCCCCAGGCCCGGATGGCTTCTCGGGGCTGTACTATAAAAAGTTTCGCAAAGTGCTTACCCCAAGGCTGCTCCGAATGTTTAACGCAATACTGGCGGGAGCCCCAATTCCCGGGGAGATGCTCCGAGCGTCTATATCATTAATCCATAAATCAGGCAAAGATCCACTGGAATGCAAAAGCTATAGACCAATCTCCCTGATTAATACTGACATTAAAATTTACGCCAAACTGCTGGCCAATAGACTAAGTCAGATCCTGCCCAGATTGATACATCCAGATCAAGTCGGATTTATTAAAGGTAGACAAGCAGCGGATAATACCCGACGAATCATTGATCTGATGGAATTGGCTAACAGTGGAAAATCACAAATTATGATGTTAAGTCTGGATGCCGAAAAAGCGTTCAACAGGACGTATTTAAAAGAGACGCTCGGGGCGTTTGGATTTGGGGAAAGGGTGAGTGAAGCGGTTATGGCTCTTTACTCAGGCCCTACTGCTACGGTCCTACACCAGGGCTTTCCATCTGCCCAATTCCAAATTAAAAGTGACACGAGACAGGGGTGCCCGATATCCTCCCTCCTGTTTGCCCTATGTATGGAATCCTTAGCAGCTCAGATCCGTGGCTGTCCTGATATAGTTGAGGTAAACATTGACACTCAATCCCACAAAGCAGCTCTATACGCTGACGACATTCTATTATTACTTTCTCGACCCTCACGTCTCTGCCAAATCTATTTAATCTGCTAGGCAAATTCACTAAAATATCTGGATTCAAAATCAATCAATCTAAATCAGAAGCTCTAAATATCAGCCTCCCCACAGAGGTTGAAAAGCTACTAAAGCTTAATTTCAATTATAATTGGAAACAGAACCAGATTAAATACTTGGGAGTCCATATTACTAAGGATGTTAGAGACATTTATAAGGCAAACTGCCTCTCCCCCCTATTCAGATCACTAAAAGCTGACATCTCAAAATGGTCCTCCCAGAGAATTTCTTAGATAGGTAGGATACAAAGTATCAAAATGAATCTTCTTCCCCGTATCCTATACCTATTCCAAACACTGCCGGTGCCACTGAGACTGAAAGACCTACTCTCGCTTCAGTGTGATATCTCCAAATTTATATGGGGCGGTAAAAAACCGAGAGTAAACAAATTGACCATGAAAAGACCCTCCACAGCATGGGGCTTAGCGGTACCTTGTCTGTGGTCCTACTATAAAGCAGCGCAATTAAGCCAAATTGTCCAATGGCATTCCAACCCTGCATTGAAAAGATGGGTGGAAATAGAAAGGGCAAGCTGTGCTCCGATAGAGCTACAATCCTTGATCTGGCTCCCCAAAAAAGCACATACAGGTGCTGCCATGCCACTTTCCTCTGTGACCAACTCGCTGTCAATATGGACCACGTCAAAGCACAATCACTCCCTCACCACCAAAAACTCCCTGATGTCCCCCCTTTGAGGGAACCCCGATTTTGCTACTGGTCTGCAGTGCAGTAGTACCTCTAGCTGGAAAACGGCCGGCTATACGCGACTTAGAGACTTGGAGGGCTGTGGACCCAAAATTAAATCATTTGAGCAAATCAGATTTGAAAAGCATATCCCCCATTCTGAATTTTTTAAATACCTCCAGGTCCGAGCATTTTATAATAAACTAGCCCCTTCTCCAGCGCTGACCAGTTTTGAAAAGCTCTGTCTGGCAGAATCAGACCCTTCGGGACTCACATCGCAGTTATATGGAGAAGTGGTGGGTTCTGCTGTCCACGGACAGGGACACCGAGATACAGATCGCAGTGGGAATCTGACCTTGGGGAATCCCTAGAAGATGAGTACTGGTGGCGGCCAAAAGCTCAATTTGCACCACACTAAAGGAGAATGCATATAAAGTCCTAATGAGATGGTACCACACCCCATTAAAATTATCAAGGTATGTGCCGGGACTCTCCCCGCTGTGCCCTCGACAGTGCGGAGAGTCGGCTGACATGTTAGATATGCTGTGGTCTTGTTCCCGGATCGCCCCCCTATGGGAAGAAATTCGAAATTGGACCCAGAGGATCTTGGACCTCTCGATTCCCCTTGACCCGTGGCTGTTCCTCCTGAACAAACCACTAGAAGGGCTCTCAAAAACAAATAATAAATTAATCGGGCACTTTGCCCTAGCGACCCGGTGCGAGATCGCAGCAGTATGGAAACTTAATGAAATCCCCTCCATCCGCAAGATTCGGAACAGGATTTGGTATGTCTGCCAGATGGAGAAATTAACAAGCTTGGTCAATGACACTGGCAAAAATTATCTGAAAATCTGGATAACCTGGCTGGCCCAAACAGACATCCCCGGGGTGGAGCGTGCCACAATATGGCATTGATAGCTCTAGATGCATTCTCCTTTGGCTGTTCCAACATCATCCCTACACTAAGCTCACTGTTAACACGAACAATAGGACACGAGAAGTCCCAGGCAGAAATGAATCTGAAACTTACCTACCCAGGATGTTGTCTAGAAGCCCCAAATATAACTGTAACTTTTGGAGTTTCCCTCCCGCACCTGAAGGCAGGCCCACCCATACCACCCTAATACCCGCTCCCCCCCATGTCACTCCCACCCCTCCTCACCCGGCAGCACGCTATACTTAAGCTCTGAATATGAAAGTAGTCGATCTACCGCGGGCCGGGTGATGTCTCGGTTAGTTTTGTCTTGTCCTGTGTTGTCCTGTTACCAAAAATTCATAACGCAATGTACTGTCATTCTTTTATTATTATATAAATTCATTTGCATTTATAATTCACTTTATTTGCATATGTACCTATTAGGATATCAACTGTTCCTGTACTTTATATCAATAAAAATTTCAAGTTTAAAAAAAAAAAAAAACCTCAAATGGACCAGTATAATAGATGAGTAATACATATTAACTAAACATAAGGCAAAAAATACGTTGTAGCCTTTTATAGCCTGGTGCTTCGGGATTTTGAGGCACTTTGCTGTAAAAAAGTTAAAATAAATAAAAATCTTGCACAGGGAGAATTGGACGCATTAAATAATTTTATAATTAATAAATCTATTGTTATAAGGCAGGCTGACAAGGGGGGGGCGTGGTCATCCAGGACACTTCTGCGTATTTTTTTGAGGCTCGCAGACTCCTGGGTGACCCTGCCTCCTATATAACGATTGAGTCTGATCCTGTTATTTGTTATCAAAACAGTCTAAAGGAACTTCCTCTTCAAGCACTAATAGATGGGATCATTTCCAAAATGGAATTTAGGTTTTTATTTAATTCTCGTCCATGTACACCTATTTTTTATCATTTACCAAAGGTGCACAAGTCCATGGACAACCCCCCTGGCAGGCCCATTGTTTCCGGGGTGGAGTCGATGACGTCGAGCTTATCCCAGTATGTTGATTACCATCTTCAACCTTTTGTAGCAAAGCTCAGGTCTCATATTAGGGATACGCTCCACGTCATCAATTCCACCTCGAGTATAAAATGGAAATCCACCTACTTATGGGCCACATGTGATGTGGCCTCATTGTATACTTGTTTTGACCATGTCAGGGGTATTGAAGCATTAAAATATTGGTTGGACAAGGACTTGTGCATCCCGAGGAAACATAAAAATTTCATTTTGGATAGTGTTAGATTTATTCTAAATCATAATTATTTTTTGTTTGAAGATTTGTATTATTTACAGATCTGTGGAACGGCCATGGGCACGAGTTTCACCCCCAGCTACGCAAATCTCTTCATGGGTTTTTGGGAGGAGAGGTTTATGTGGCAAAATGAACAACTTGGGGCGGGCTTCGTGTACTATGGCCGTTTCATAGATGACATTATATTGATTTGGGATGGAGAGGAGGTAATTTATGTAATATTTTGAATTCATTTGATAATAATCCTTTAGGATTGAAATTTACATTTAAAATTGATGCAGTTTCTATCGTTTTTCTGGATCTGTTGCTTACTTTGATGCAGATTCAAATATAGTTACATCCACCCATTTCAAAGAAGTTTCTGTTAATAATTATGTACACGCGTCAAGTAACCATCATCAACTATGGTTGCAAAATATTCCTCTGGGACAGTTCCACCGTATCAGGAGCAACTGTACCAGAGAAAATGACTTTGTTCAGCAGTCAGAACGGCTTAGCCTTAAATTTCACAATAAAGGTTATAGTGAATCTTTGGTTTCTGAGTCTTATAGGAAAGTTAGTTCCTTGGATAGGTCTAAATTGCTATCTAGGTCTCGGGTAAATCGGAAGGGGCCACGTCTGGGGTATAGCTCTCCGGTTATTGCTGGAAACACTGATGTTTGCAATTTAAGATTTATAACCACCTATAATCAGTCTTTTAGAGCAATTCAAAGGATTATTAGCAACCATTGGGGAGTTCTCAGATGTGATCCCCATTTGAAAGGCATCCTTCCGGACAGGGCTTCAGTTGTCTACAGGAAAGCTAGAAGTATAAAGAGTATTTTGGCTCCTACTAGACATAGAACAGGGGATGTGTCCGCTGCATCCGCTACCATTGGTCCTAATGGTAACCATAGGTGCAGACGTAGTCGGCGCATCACCTGTAGACACCTGGAGACCAGGTCCGAGTTTAGTTCTCCCAATAGAGATACTATCTATCAGGTAAAGAATTATATAAATTGTCAGAGTTCTTTTATAGTGTACTGCATCCAGTGTGGTTGCGGTCAACGTTATATAGGCCGCACCACGCGTACTATTTCTAATAGTATTTCCCGTCATTTCAAATCTGTACATAATCAGGATCCAATATCTATGACAGTAATGGGTTTAGAACCCATTTCTCCTTGTGCTCTAGGGGGCGATCGATTTAAGATCTTATGCTGACAGGAAACTTATGGGATCCACCAGTTGGGAACTTTAACCCCTGGTGGACTCAATGAGTGTCTGGATGTAAGTACACTGGTTTGACTTCTTTCCTTCTTTGACTCTCCTCGCTCTATAGGGATGCTATTCCGTTTAGTTCCTTTTTCCCTCCCTTTACTCATAGCTATTTATCCCCCATCCCCTGTACCCCCTCCCAATCCTTCCCTATTCCCCCCCTTTCCCTCCCTCCCCCCCTCTTTTCCCCTCCCCTCTCCTTCCTCCCCTCCCCTCCTCTCCATTCCCCATTCTCTCCTTAGATAATATATTGGTCATACTATACAGTTTAAATATAAAGGATATTTTATTTTATTTAATTTATATTTCAGTATACAATGTTTATCTTGCACACATTCTCCTTCATTGGGTTTAATCCATACTGTATATGTCTGTCATTGGTGGAGACTTATTCTGTCTCTCTTTCTCATATTTTTGGCCTCTTTTGATGAATTAATCCATTAGGGATGTTTTTTGGTTTATATACATTTCTTTACCAAATTATTGAACCAAATGTTTCTTGTTAAACTGTCTTGGGATAGTTATATACATGTGGATGTGTATATATTTGTGTATATATTTTTGTCCAATATGTGTTTATATATATATACAGTATATATATTTACATTTTTATGGTTATTATTCATTCTTATTTTAATTATTTTTTCTTTCAAATCAGGAAGATTATTACTTTGTATGGATATACACACATATATATATATATATATATATATATATATATAAATAGAGAATAAAAGCGAAAAGAACAAAGAGAAAGAAACAGGCGCACACCTAGTGCATTACCACAATAAAAATGTATTAAATGAACATAAAATCTTACAAATGCCCACTCACAAAGGTACAGCAAATATAGGCGTGTATGAGATAGGCTCTCATGTGCCATGCAGCTCGATCACCAGCGTCCGTCCGCAATCAATGGCGTCGTCACGTGAGTCTCCTCCGTGGAACCGGAACCGGAAGAGGGGTCCTTTGCCTTTGATGTTCAATAGGACAGGTCCCTCCAGGAAACAAACACCTCCAATGTCACTAATGTGATAGGTTATTAGCCAGGAGAGCCGCACACGGGAGCCAAAGTTCTACAATCAAACAGCAGCAGTGTTCGTGGGCAAATGGCGGCCGAAATCTAGCCACGCCCTACGCGTTTCGTCATCAAATGATTATTACTTTGTATGGATATACACATATATATATACATGTGTTTTATGAGAATTTAGTTTTTTTATGGTGGGTTTGAATAGTTTATATATTACATGTGTATTTGTTGCCTTATGTTTAGTTAATATGTATTACTCATCTATTATACTGGTCTATTTGAGGTTTTTTAAGCATGTCTAATAGGTTTATAGGAAGTTATATTCAATCTATTGATTGTCATGTATGGTGAATTTTCATTTCACTATACAAGTATTGTTTATGTTTTTTATATTTTCTATATATATATTATTGACAAATGTTATTTGTATTAATGAGTCTAAATGTTATTATATGTATTCCTATGTTATTTTGGTGTTTCCTTACCTCATAGTCCTATTTAATTGATGACATGTGGAATATTTGTTTATGGATTTCTTAGTTATATAGTTCATATTCTTGAAAACATTTTTATTTATTTATTTATTTTGTATATTTTTATTTATTTATTTAGTGTGTTCCTAATTTCCTTATGTCCAGTCTTTTGTGGTCCTATGTTAGTTGTTATTTCCCATTTTTTCCTGTTTTGCCTCTTATTACTATTAATTAGTATTGTTTAGCCAGTAATTACTATATTACAATACTTTCCAATGGGGCCCTTAGTCTCTGCTTGTAATTAATAGGTTAATCCACTTGATTTTGTTTCACACGGGTTGCTTAGCAACCAATTGGCTTTAAATACCAGGAACTTTGTCCATGCAGTATAAGCCCTTTGAAAAAGTCGCCCTCTGGTGACGAAACGCGTCAGGGAATCCTATTTGCGCAATTACGTCATTACGATGCTGCGCATGCGCATGAGGCAGCTTTGGAGCGCACGATTGATCCAGCAGCCATTTGAAAGTGAAGTAGGCGTTTTTCCGACATACAAGGACTGAATTCTCTCGGCGAATTACACCACGGTCCTCCTGTATCATCTCCATACAGCCCTGAGGGAGCCAAGAACTGTGGACGTTGGCAGTACAGAACCGGATGGTGGTGAATTATTCACACAATGTTTTAAATTGATTTTACTCTTGTGAGTGTTATTCTTCACCCCCCCCTTCCCTTCCCTTTTTAATATTAAATCTACAGTATTGTGCTATGGGGTGTGCGCTCTCTCTTTTTTTTCTTCATATATATATAGTATGTATACTACTATAATATAATATAAAATTTTATATATATATATTAGATATCTATAGATATTATATATATATATATGTGTGTACAATATCTGTACTGTGGTATAAGAGCCTAATAATCAAAAATAAATAGTCTACACCCTTCTGTGGCTAAAGAAATGGTTTATTTGTGTGAGCTTTCGAGATACAATGATTTCTTCTTCGGGCTATGTTACAATGGATTAAGCCAAAAAAACTTACTTTGAACAGGGCAGCTAGGAATGTTATCTGTGGGTGAAGTCTACAACTCCACATGTGCAATATGTGATTTATGACTTAAGGTGTTAGATAGTCCCTGAAGTCTTGTGATGTTAGAGTATGAATGATGCTAGTATGCGTGTGTGTGTGTGTGTAAATCTTAATTTATAAAGCGCCCACAGTGTTTACAGCGCTTTGCAAAAGGTGTGGATGGGGAGTATATAACAATGGTGTGGGTAGGTGTAAAAATGTAAGAGGGTGTTGCGCTTCTGTACATGTGTGTGGCTACTATGCAGTTCCTATTGGTATATAGAGATTGAATTACATTGTACATTTGTATGTGTTAGAGGCAGGTGTGTGTGTAGTCATATAACACGGTGTTTATAGACATGGGCCTAAGCACTCATGGGATGAGAGTTCTCTTGTGTCAGGGTAGTGGCTCATGAAGCTACGGTCTTAGTTTAGGCCATCTGTGAGTGTCCCGAACAGTTTTATACATTTGTATTCATGCAACCATCTGTATCAGTGTTCTGAGATTACTTTTGAGTATGGCCACCCTCACATCGTTCATCTTATGGCTAGAGTCAGAAAAGGTGGCACTGAGTGCTCATTTGCATGTCATTTCCCAGAATCCCTTGCTGCAGGGGAAGCGCTGTATGCTTGGCGATAATGGGGAAAGACAGGGTTGCAGACCTGTCTAAGACATGCAAATGAACATACAGTAATATTTACAGTTGCTATATATATATTTATTTATTTATTTCGTGTGGGGCTGTTGTGTGTGTTTTATTATTAGACCCAACAGAGGTTTGTTTAGGGCTTGCGGGAGGGCTGAACCCCTTCATGACCGTAGCGGTATTAACCGCTACGGTCGGGAAGGGGTTAAGCGCACCCGCAGCCCCCCCAAAAGCCCTAAACAAACAACAAGGGCAAAATACCCCCTTCACCCACCCCCGCTAGCCACAATAAACCTGGCACGGCGGCTTAACCCCTTCATTGCCTTAGCGGTTAGCCTCTAAGGTAATGAAGTGGCCTTTAAATGCATTTTTCCTGCCTTGGATGCATGCCGGGGGGCTCCGGTGCTGGTATTAATGGTATCAGCTCAGGAGACCCCCGGCATCAATCTCAGCCAGGAAAAAGGCCAGAATTTTTTCTAAGTGCCCATCCGCCGCTCATCAGCAGCCTCTCACCATCAACTTGCCAACTTTTTTTGGCGTGCCTGATTCGGCAAAAAAACGCCATTCTAGAGTGGCGAATAGCGGCGCAAAGCTACTCGCAACTACTAGAATATAGCATGGTTGAAAATATGTCTATTTGAGGCGAAAAGTGCCTTCTCGCCTCGCCAATGGCGGGGAAAAAAAGCCGCCAAACACATTGGCGTTTTTTTTGATTCTCGCCACGTTTTCGCCCCTTACTGAATAGGGGTAGACATTTTTGGCGTGAAACGGGCGAGAAGTGCCTTTCCGCCGCTTACTGCATGAGGCCCTTAGAGTGAGTCCTGTTCCTGCTCTGTAAGAGAGAGAGGAAGCAGAGGGCTGTCAGTCTCTCCCATGGCGGGATGAGCATGCTCGCCCTCAGTCTTTGGACTGAGGGAACATCAGGTTCAGCCACAGAGGCCCTGTAAGACCAGGGGCCCTCACTATTCAGAGGTCTGGGGCCTTTGAGGCTCTGCATCACAGTATGGAGATCTGCAGTGGATGCCTGTCATACAATAAAGACCCTTGTTATAACACTCCTGTCTAAGTATCAGTACTTTGGAAGGAGGAAGAGAATGCAGTAGTGGGGGCTGATTTCTGGACACCCTGGAACCCACTACAGCTGGAGGCGCTGGACACCAATAGAAATAACCTAAACCTGTCCAAATCTCCATTACATTGCAGATCAGACTCAGCTCTCCTGCCCTAACAGGTATTGCACCCTACACTAGGCAGGGATAGGCTGTGTATCTCCCCGAGGGGAGGGGGGGGGGGGGGCAGTGCTACATTTCGAGGCACTGCTATGATCAGGGCAGGCTTTTACAGTAAGAGTAAAGCAGAAAGAAAGGTTCAGAGAAAGTAAGCCTCAGACAGAATGCTAAGGGAGAGGAGGACTAGATATAGTGTCCAGGGGACCCCGGCCTACCATAACCAGGGACCATTTTCCCTGACAGGGAACTATAGTCTGGTTTGCCCTAGTGGAGCAAACTGTGCTGGCATAGTATACTTTCATACCGAGTGTCATGGAACAGAGGGGGGACTAGATATATGGTGTCCAGGGGACCCCGGCCTACCATATCCAGGGCCCACTTTACCCGACAGGGAGCTATAGTCTAGTCTGCCCCAAAAAGAAGATCTTGTGTGCTGAAGCAGGGGCTATTGCTGTTCTGAGTTACCCTGGGTGCTGACAGCTATTGAGGTCTGGAAGATATAGCGGGTTAACTTGGTCCTAAAATCTCTGAAGGGATCCACAGGTTTAGCGCTAGAGCAGGGTGGCGTAAGGTACTACCAAGGGGGTCATAGAAGGGGTGCCTGGACCTAATCAGGTGCCTGAACCTCTGTAGAGAGACTCACTATAGCACTACTAGAAGTGGATGCACAGAAAGACACAGACACTCAGAATGAAAATTATCATACGTGCATGAAAAAGGCAGCCATATATATGAATATATTCATGGGACAATTCCCACTTCAGCAATTGTTGTGTCAGTAATTATGATACAGAGAAGACCTGCAATCCATGTATTAAGTAACCCCCACAGATCACTGACTATATCAGGACTGTGGAAATAGTATGTTCAATATAGTGGTGGCTGGTTGCTAAGATAGAATATTGGTCGGAGTACTCCACTGTTAAGAATGGCTTAATAGACCCATATTGTGTCTAGAAATGATAAACACCCAGATATATTTTTAAAAGTTGTATTTGCATACAAGTGAAATAATTTCTACAGCAGACACAATTTTGTGTTGTTCTGAGGTAGGTAACTACCCTGTGGGTTTCCCTACTATATTGGTCTGTCTGCAAAAGCTATTAAGTGATATAACAATTGTGTCAAAATATTATAACAAACTAACGCCTCTATTGGCGTAGAGAGCAGTGCTAACCAACCTACGTACATGATTAAATAATAGTGTGTCCCCATATCATAGACTATCTTGTCTGATCGCTGGCTAGTTATTGCCCCAGAGGCCCACATCTTTGTTAACTAGCTGTGGTTGCCTCAGTGGGCCCACATCTTTGTTAGCCAGCTAGATTGTTTATATATTGTATATTAAAATTGAAAGAGCTGCCTGTATGTGACTGAAACCTGCACAGGTAAACTCAGAGGTCAGAGGGACTGTGCATGAACTTCTCCCAGCTGCAAACCTGGGACAGATAGTGCTACAAAAACATTGCACAGATTTATCAAAGGAAAAAAAAATCCCATATCAATAAATGAAGTTTTTTCTTTGATAAATCTAATGCTATGTTTTGCATCTGGGAGACCTTAATACAGGTGTAACCCATGTTCCCCCTTCAGACGCAGATGGCTATCTAGGGTGTAGTGAGGCTGGCTACGTGTACTTGGGTGGTGTGTACCTGCTTGGAACAGGAGGGCCTGAGTCTCCCGCGTTGGTGTTGGGGACAACAAGACCAGGCTTCTGGGGTAATTGCCTTCATTCTTTAGTGGTGCAGCGCCTCCATTCTCTATAAGCCCAAGGGATGTGGGATAGGACCCTTACAGAGAAAGAACCCTGGTCCCAGGGTGAATGCTCCAGATCACACACACAGTCTCTTGGTAAAATAGAAGCAGTGTCTCTTTATTGTCTTGCAACACTGTGAGGTAGCCCACAGCAGTTCATGCAAAGTCAACAGTTCATAGGAAGCAGTTCTCCCTAATGTATAGGCCTATTCTCTCCTCTCCTTCCCTCCAAGTAGGCTTCCCAGCAGGATGGTCTGTGGGGGGCCTCAATACCCCTATGCGCACCTCAGAGGGTATCCTCTGGGTGGGGATTGATTCTCCCCCTCACCTCCTTAGCTGGGTGAGGGGTATTGGTCCACTCTGCTACTGCTCCCTCTCCAAACTCATAGGTTGGTCTTCTTACTCTCTCTTCTGTACGTAGGACAGAACATCACTCCTCTCCTCCAACTCCCAGAACAGACAAAAACCATGATGTCAGCAGGACCTCCCCTCTGTCTAGGCCTGCACAGAGTCAGGGGGCCCGCCTCCATCACTCCAGGCAGGGCTTGAAGGGGGAAAACCCATGGTTACTACTGGCGCCTGCCCTTACCAGAGCTTACTCCAGTAGGAGAAGGATAAGTACCCCGCTCTTACTTACAGGGGCTACACAGGCTAAGCAAATGTATTATTTTCACAACATGGCTAAAATAAATAAAATTACACTAATAATTTAAATTTACTAACATTAGTTATATATTAAAAAAAAACACACATAATTTATAATTCGATTTTCATTTAAATTATACCAATCAGGTCTTCGACATTTCCCCTGAGGTTAACATACATCCTCAAAGCTACACTAATTATAGTATATAAACAAAAACATGGGTTGAATTGCATCTCATTAGCACAGGCTAACATCAGGTTATTGTAGCAAAGTGTTGTGCTATTTTACAATAACTTCACACTACAGTATGTCTCTTAACGGGGGCTTCAGTGAATCTGACCCAAAAACTGTAAACAACTAAAGTAAACATGGGAAAGATGTTGATCCAGGGAGATATCAGATTGCCATTATCAGGGAGGAATTTATTTCCCCCTTATGAGATATCATTAGATGTGTCACTGGGTTTTGTGGGTTTGTCTTCCTCTGGATCAGAATACAGTAAACCCAAATATATAAGTGTAACAGTGTTTCCTCCCCCCCCCCCAAAACTGCCCCATGTTACATGTAATGTAGTGTGGTGCACCTGCTTGCTTGCAGAACTCCTGAGTCTTCCGCGGTGATATGGGGAAATACATCAGGACTGGCTCATGAGGTAATGCTGAGAACTACTCACTTCTGGTACAGCGCCTCCATCTCTTCCAGGTCCCCACGACAGCAGGGAGGTGTCTCTGAAAGAGAACCTCTGGGTGCAGCTTCCCCCTGAATGACTCCACTCTCAGGCAAGAAGGTTCTTTCATGCTGGACATTCTTTATTAACATCATTAGTGGCAGACTGCCCATCATTTCGGCCGGTCTCTAGCCGCTCATCATAAAGGTTGCCCACCTCAAGGAAGTCCCTGGACACCACACCTAGTCAGGGCCCTAGAAGCTGTCCTTGCTCTTCCCTTACTCTCTAATAGAGTAAGGGGAATAGTCTGCCCACCTCTCCCCTAGGGGAGGGCCACAATCCTTACCAGAGCCCTGGCAGTGTGTTGGGTCAGGCAGTCTCATTCAGGTGGGATGAGGCACTCGCACCCTAAATTCAGGAAGTGTTGCATACTATATAGCTTCAGTAGGCACCACCCCTGTGTCACTGTAAGTGGACACAGAGCATGATGTCACTTCCTTCACTATACAATACACATCACAGGGGATGAGGGCAAACCTCATGATTACTCCTGGCAAACATGCCCTTTTAACAGGGATTATTGCACAGGAGGAGAAAGGCATGTAACCCCAAAATTACACAGGGCTACAATCTCCCTCTGGTGGATCCAATAGTCCCCACTTGGTCCTAAATTTGCAGGGCCTTCCTTCAAACAGGCAACTGCAAAACATACAGGGAACAACAGTATCATCAATACAATAATACATTGGCACACACCATACATAATTCAACATAATGCCTAATCACCATAACTGCATTACTGTATTCAGAACCTCATTTTACCACTGATAGTGTATTACTAGGATTACTCCCTAGGAGAATCCAAACTTCAATAGTAATGTCTGGGATCAGGTTTCTTTACCTCTCGCCCATTGTGATCAACAATTGTAATACTGTATGATCTAAGCGGACCATTTTCTGGACTATATTCCATCTTATGCATGTAGATGTTTCGTCCGACACTCCAAACCCGCATCAGATAACATATCCTAGCCTCTGTTCGGTGTTCAGAGTAACTAGACTTTGACTTAAGGTAGTCCTCCACTGTTTCCCTTAGCCATGTACCCTGATTGTCCTCAATCTCCTGCAGTAGGAGCTCGGGAACATAAGGATACTCCAATCCATGAGATTGCTTATATCTCGCTACTATGGCCCTCTCAGCCCTGCTTATTCTCACCAGCCTCTTATTCCCTGCTTTACCTGGCAGTACCCATGACAGTGGTTCTTCAGGGGCAATGAGATCATACAATATAGAGGACCCCTTTGGGATGACTATTCCCTTTTGGATTTTATCCCACCTCCTCACTAACTCCTCGTGGCCTTCCTCAGCCGAGTACTCACCCACATCCCACCAGTGATCAACTACATCTCCTCGCATCAAAATAAATCTAGTGCTGTCCAACCACTCAGAATACCCCTCATACAACGGGGCCCACCACTTGGTGCTATGCTCCGAGGACTGCTTCTTTACTACTAACGCAGTCTCAGGCCCTTCAGTTTCTCCACCAGAAGAGACACCGGATGTAGTACTTGAACGGGTGGCAGTCCCATAACGTTTTGGCCTTCCCCTTACAATATGGGTATAATTTGTGGTATTCATTTTCGGTGGTGTCACAGCAGGTACTACTTCCCTCCCCGACACCTCATCAGACATAAAACAGTCCCCCCAGTCCATGGCCGACCCAGGCCGTTCCTCCGACGTGTCCCGTGACTCCCCAAACCACCCTTGGCTCGATCGGGAGCCCGAGGGAGACATGACAGGGGCAGGGATTAGGGCACTGGCCTTGGGCAGAGGGAATGGGGAAGTGTTCTTACGTTGCGGCAGCGTAATTAACAACTTGGCTATGCCACGATCCATTGTGACTTTGGGCAGAGCAGGCTCACCACTCTTCTTGTTGCCCTGATTCTTCACTGCTTGCCGATAACTGTCCATTTCTTCCTGGGACAGGCTGGTACTGATCAGCTGCGCTGACGGATGCTTCCAGTCGGCTCCGCAGTGGCTACCAGAAGTGACATCATCATCCTATCCGTGAGGTCGTGCCATTTTGGGTGGGGTCCCCCACCTGAACTTCCTCCTCCATCTCGATGTCCATCACCGGATGTTTGACTTCGCCCCTCAATTCCACTTGCGCCTTGGTCGGTCCTTTCTCTTCGGCCGCCTCCATCGGAGCCTGTGGAAGATAAGAGGGTATCTCACCACTCCGCTTGCTTGCGATGGGATCCTCTTCCTCCGACATGCTGGGAGTCGCCACGGCCGTGGTACTCTTCCGCTGCTCTGGCCGTACCAGCGCGTGCTGTTGGGGAATTTCTATACTCAACAGCTTGATGTCACTGGTAAGTAGCTCTTCCTTCTTTTCAGCACCGCTGTAGTGGACCGCCAGTAGGCGCATCACCACCGATGCACGGCTTCCATTCTCATCGTCCGACGAGGAGGATGCCAAAGACGGTCAGGGTACCTCCGCAGGGGACCGACCGCAAGGTTCCTGGTTCTTGCTGCAGTTGCAGGCCTCAGCGCCATCCTTCTTGGGCACCATCATTAGTAGCGATCCCCATTCTCCGGGATCGACCTCCTCTTTCTTGATTTTTGGCAAGGCCCCAGCCGTCAGCATGGCTGTTTCTCCTCCCGCCTCCGCGTGCGCAGGCATGAACGGTTCCACGGACCACAAGTAGTGCATGCCGCATTGAGGGCATTTCGCCGTCGTACTGGCTTCTCTGCCCGGTAGTCTACAGTGCATACATAGACACCGAAGAATCTCGCGATCACCCGTCTTCACTACCAGGAAGCCTCCTGGAAGTTCGTATGGGTGTATGTCAAAGTCCTCCATGGCACAGTTAGTGTCCCCGTCACCGCGCTTTCCCCTGCCTCTGATCTTTCCCCCTTACCTCCTCGCTCTGCTCTCCCTTCCTCCTCCAGCACCCGTCCCTCTGCGACATGCTCTGACGCACTCCCAGCTGCCGCGCATGTTCCCCGCAGGGCGTGCGCATGTTCCCAAACACCCGATCCCCTCCGCGGCACTCTTTGCTCGCAGCGTCCCTCTGTCTCTCCTCTGGTCTCAATACCTTCTGCAGTCACTCCTTCGGTTCTCTCTCCTCCCTCGGCGGGCGCCCCTGCGTCGCGATGCTCCACGCGCTTTCTGACGTAGCCTGTGCGCGCGCACCCCAACCTTACAGAGGGCGCGTGCACACATGCTCCTCTTGTAAACCTCCCCAGACCTCTGGCTCCGCCTCCCATGCCGTACAGGCCATCTCTCTCTCTGATTTACCTGTCTCCTCTCTCCTTCTCACCTATCCCTGCGGCCTCTCACTCTACCCTCTACTCCTCCTCTCTCTCCCATTGGTGTTCCCTCCTTTATAACCCCTGTCTGTCCTCTCGCTCATTGCTCTGCATAGCTTCTTGTGACCCCTGTGTGTGCAGTCCTATGCTTGGCTCTCCTGTCTCTTTCAGCATTTGTTCCTGTTCCTGCTTACCTTTGGATCTCCCTGGCTTGAACTCTGCTTTGTACTGGATTACCCTGCTCTCTCCTGCCCTTGAACCCTGCATCCGGATACGACTTCGCTGCCATCTGTTACCCCTGGACTCTGGCTTACGGACATCACTATCCTGCTCTCTATTGCCCCTGGACTCTGGCACACGGACATCACTATCCGAACTCTGAAACCCAAGGCGTTGCAAGTATACCTTAACCTTCTTTCTACAGGCCCAGCAACGCACTACCACACTCCGGGCACGCCCTCACTGCTGTGGGTGCGTGTTATAACCCTACCCATCTCAGTACTGGGGACTGGCCAGGTCTGCAGGCATACAGGAGTTACAGTTAGTAGTTGCACTGGGTAAGGGAGACACATGGCACAGCAGTCTCTCTTGCTCACCAGCTCTTCGCAACTGAGGGACAGGAAGCGCACATCCATCCCCTCCCTCAGTCAGCTCAGACTTCCATTGGCAGATGCAAGGACCCCTGCCTCTGGTGGAGATTAGAGGAGGGTCCCACAGCTTCACATCATGACCCAGAATCGGCTCTGAGCCTGTCACATCCCAGGAGGGCGCGGCCACGGCTTTCACACCATTTCCCCAATCAGGGTGGGGTTCTCTTTTCGCGCCACTCTCGGCCAGGTTCTTGCAAAATCATTTTCTGTACACAGCCCACACGGTCTCCCAGGGAAGCGGGAGCCACCATTTTGGATCGCTCTGCAATCCCTACTAACAGCAGTTGTGACTTGAGTAGTAATCACCGCATGGCAATCAGATACTCATCCGCCTTCTCACACATAATTGCAATGTCCTCACAGCTATCCTCCTGGGTTGCACCCCGGGAATTCAGGCAGGACAATAAAGGCGCGGCCACGGCTTTCGCGCCACTCCACAGCCTACTCAGTATAGGCGTCTCCGCACACGGTTCCTCCGCTTTCCGCACAGCACGTGCGCTTCCCATCTCTGGCGCGAACTGCCATTTCGGGCTCTCTACATCGCGCGGGACCTCATCACCTATATTCGCCATCTTTACTTTTTCTCTGCAATCGCACATGGTGCTCCTATGCTGTCGCCATTTTGATGCAATAAAGTATGTCAGTGCACATCTATATGTATCGCAAGTGTGTCTTACTTAGTTGTGTTGCACTACCTCAGGCTAGGCTAAACTCTTTCTGGTGTATGCTGTACACGATATCAGTCCAGTATACATTCTCTGTGGTTAGTAGTCTGGTTACTGGCTAGAAGTACTCTGGGCTTCTCCATGCAGTACTTAGGGCATCACCTACTGTTGGCTACACCTAGCGCAGACCCTCCCAGGAGTTCCTGACTCATGTTAACCAGGCTACCCCCTTAGGCATCCTACGACTAGCTGCCTCAAGGTGACTAGAAAAGCAATAGCCCTGTCTCCAGATATACTTCACACCATACAGGGGCATCTAGGGTGTGCTTTGCGAGCAGACATTCTATCCCTGACTACCCCTATGCTCCCTTCTCTCCACAGCACTTTCCTGGTAGCATACATGGTCCTACATCAGTTTGCCTAGCTAAAAGCCTGTCCTGATCCTGATCTCAGCAGCGCCTCCAAAAATGTAACGGTGTTCCGCCCCGCCCAATCTCACATTGGCCCTTTGGCCCTTTACGTGAGGAAACTGTCCCATGTTACATGTAATGTAGTGTGGTGCACCTGCTGGCTTACAGAACTCCTGAGTCTTCCGCGGTGATATGGGAAAATACATCATTACTGGCTCACGAGGTAATGCTGAGAACTACTCACTTCTGGTACAGCGTCTCCATCTCTTCCAGGTCCCCACGACAGCAGGGAGGAGTCTCTGAAAGAGAACCTCTGGGTGCAGCTTCCCCCTGAATGACTCCACTCTCAGGCAAGAAGGTTCTTTCATGCTGGACATTCTTTATTAACATCATTAGTGGCAGACTGCCCATCATTGCGGTCGGTCTCTAGCCGCTCATCATAAAGGTTGCCCACCTCAAGGAAGTCCCTTGACACCACTCCTAGTCAGGGCCCTAGAAGCTGTCCTTGCTCTTCCATTACTCTCTAATAGAGTAAGGGGAATAATCTGCCCACCTCTCCCCTGGGGAGGGCCACAATCCTTACCAGAGCCCTGGCAGTGTGTTGGGTCAGACAGTCTCATTCAGGTGGGATGGTACACTCACACCCTAAATTCAGGAAGTTCTGCATACTATATAGCTTCAGTAGGCACCACCCCTGTGTCACTGTAAGTGGACACGGAGCATGATGTCACTTCCTTCACTATACAATACACATCACAGGGGATGAGGGCAAACCTCATGATTACTCCTGGCAACCTGCCCTTTTAACAGGGATTATTGCACAGGAGGAGAAAGGCATGTAACCCCAAAATTACACAGGGCTACATAAGATATATATTGGTCATCTAAATTTTGCATAGGTTTAACTTGATGGACATATGTCTTTTTTCAACCTCATCTACTACAGTATGTAACTACTATGTAACTATATAACTAATATGTAACTGCTATGCAACTTCTATGTAACTACAATGTAACTATATAACTATGTACCTATGTAACTTCTATAACTGCTGCCGTCATCTATCACAAAATATATAAAACCTTTTGATGGGATTGGAACATAAAAATAGAAATGTGTACAGTAGCTCTAAATCATTTCTATTGTATAAAGAGGTTCATAAAGCACACACAGCCTTGGCTGAAAAGAAGTGTGTTTGGTCCAAGCTACCAGTGCAAAAAGCAATTTATAACAGTGATCGTTGCAGTTTATAGAGATTTGTAAATGAGGCCGGAGAGAGAGTAGAATTCAAGTTTTATGTTTCTCTTTACATATAGGGATGAAGCACTTTCAGAAACTTTATAATGAGGAATCACCTAGTATCCTTAAAACTTTCCATTTTTCATTAAAAAATGTGTATGTTAAAAACAAAATGGCCTGAAGTCCCATGTAATCTGGGTTTAATTCTAATTCGGAAAGTGAAATTCAAATCAGCGGCCGGCCTGGATGTTTGTCTCTAAGAATTATATAAACTAATCCTGGTTGGTGGGCAAATAAATGTACTTTATTATTTACATATTTTGTTAATTGTTTTACCATTCCTTCGTCTCAAAAATATAGTTTCAGTTTATGAAAAAGGAACAAAGGACATTGTAACAAACTATTATCCTATCGATATTTGTTTTACGAATATGTCAAATGTATATCAGGTTATTGTCTAGATAAGGGGGTTCTGAACTCCAGTCCTCAAGACCCCACAATAGGTCAGGTTTTAAGGACATCTCATCTTCAGCACAGGTGGATCAATCAGTGGCTCAGTTGAAGACTCTACTTTCAACTCCAGGGACCTTCCAGTTCCTGGGATACCTATCTGCGAAGGTTTAAAGCTCCCTCTTGGGGAATCAATATGGTCACCAAATCTTTTGGGATCTGCGGGCCAATAGGAAGACACAAAGCCTTCAGCTGCAGCTTCCTATGGCACGATTAAATTCTCCATGAGGGAGCACCAGTAGCTTCACTGTTAAGTATCTCAGGATCCAGAGTCCCTCGAGATGAACGTTGAGGGGTTCAGCTTAAAATATAAAATGCATATCTGGTAAAAGTAGAAATGAGTATACATGATTTAATACCCAAATATGATATTTGTACAGGGTATTCGAGCAAACGGAATTAATAGACCTCTAGTGAGTACTGTATAGTAGATAAGCTAACAGTCTTCGGTGCTGGTCATTGGACAGAATGATTCACACTGCCTGGAGTTCCATTAGGAAGCATGGACCCCCCCCCCCCCCCCCCGTAATGTAAATGCGGCAGACACTGTCTCCGGCGCTGTTAACTTTTGTTTCTTCGAACACAGCGCCGGAGACACTGAGTGTTGCTACATCTGTAGCAATGTGCAAAAAGGAGCGGCTCGGTGAGTAAAAACTCTGACTGGCTCTGAGTTTGAAGCAGGGGAACCTGGTTTAATTCCCGGTGTCGGCTCCTTGTGACCTTGGGCAAGCCACTTTATCTCCCTGTGCCTCAGGCACCAAAAACATAGATTGTAAGCTCCACGGGGCAGGGACCTGTGCCTTCAAAATGTTTCTGTAAAGCGCTACGTAAAACTAGCAGCGCTATACAAGTACATGCTAAAAAAAAATACTCAACAGAATATGAAACTGCTGATAAAAATAAATTGGAAAAAGTACTGTAAAAAAAGCCTCGGGCGCTAAGATGAGAAGTTAATGAAAAAAGATAAATAAAGCCAACAATTAAATTTAACACAGATATATATACATATAAGCACATGTGAAGAAAAGAGGAGTGGCCATATTGGTGAGAAGGTCGGTACCATTTGCCCTCAACGAAAATGATTCAGACAAAGAAGGTCGTTTTTTGTTCCTCAAGGGCATACTTGGAAACACATCTATCACCTCAGCTCCAAATGAGAGGCAGGCACATTTTTATGTTCTAGATAATCAAAATTTGCTGAAGGAAAAATAATTATGGCAGGTGATTTCAATGGAGTATATGATATAAAATTAGATAAATCAAAACCCCTTAAAAAGACTCTGGGCACACAAGACTCAAAAGATACAGATTTGGCGAGATGCATACAAGATATAGCACTATGGGCTATTTGGAGGCTACAGCACCCCTAAGGAGAGAGGTTACACATTTTATTCATCACAACATTTAGTATTCTCGAGAATCAATAATTTTTTATTGAATTTTCAATAATCCCAGCAGTAAATGATACAAAGATCAATGCAATTACCTGGACCAACCACGCACTGGTAACTCGTACATTGAAAGATATTAACCCTAACATGGTGAGACCTATGTGGAAGCTAAATGATTCACTTCTGCGAGATCTCACTGCTGTTGATGAGATAAATAAACACCCAACAGATTTTTTTTTCTATTAATGACACACCTGATGTGGCTTCCGCAGTGATCAGGGAAGCACATAAAGCGTGTACTAGGGCAGCGGTGCGCAAAGTGGGGAGCGTGACCCCAGGGGGGTACGAGACTGCCGATGGGGGGACGCGGGGTTTACAGAGGCCCCGCGTGCTTCCCGAAGGCACTTAAATTAAGTGCTGGGGGGAGCTGCAGTGCCTCTGTAAACAATACTTACCTTGATTCAGCCGGCATCTGGAGATGCGTCGCCATGGCAATGTGGCGTCAAATGACACTGCGGGTCATGTGACGTCACATTGCTATGGCAACGTGACATCATGAAGCCCAGATGCCGGGAATCAAGGTAAGGAGGGGGAGTGAGGGGGGAGCGCAGAGAGGAGGACATCCGGCAGGGGGGCGCAGGGAAAACAGTTTGCGCCCCCCTGTACTAAGGGGAGGTTTATTGCTATCGCATAGCTGAAGGGAATATAAAATGACAAAATGTTCCATAGAATTGACAGAAGTTGACACCACATATAAAATAAAAACCCCACAGTCTTAAAATTATCCAAAAAAATGCTTAAATTAGGGGAGATTTGAGAATTTTGCAAGTTTAATAAAGCAGAAAAAGTCCTGAAATGGAAAAAACAACTGCTTTACCAAAAAAGTAATAATCCGGATAGACTACTGGTACAGAAATTAAGAAAAGTTCAAATTTCCACCACTATTAAATAAATTGAAATGAGAAATGGAGAAATTACATTTGACACAAAGATAGTTGAAGAGGAATTTATAGCATATTCTTCTTCTTTGTACAATTTACAAAAAAAACATTAACAAAATTCAGATATATTTAAACAACAATTAGAAACTTACTGTACCTGGATTCCTATCGGTTACCATTCCTGAACGATGAGGACAGAGTCCTACTAAATTTCGCAGGATGAAATACTGGTAGGGATTAAAGAATTTAACAATTCAAAAAGTCCTGGTCCAGATGGACTCTCAAGCAGTTATTATAAAACATTTAAAACACGGCTAGCACCATTTCTTAAAATACTTTTTAACTCTTTTATGAAAGGTAAAGAAATTCCCCCCTCAATGCACAACTTTCTGTGATCCCAAAACCAAGCAGAGATCATAACTATTGTAGTAATTATTGACCCATTTCACTAATCAATACTGATATTAAAATTTACAGTAAAATTATTGCAACAAGACTTAATAAACTGCTCCCCAGAATAATCAACCCAGATCATGTGGGATTTATTTTAGGGAGACAAGCAGCTGATAATATTAGAAGTGTTAAACCTCGCCCACTTAGCAAATGTAACAAAAACACCAACACTGCTAATTTCACTCGACACTGAAAAAGCTTTAGACCGTGTGGACTGGTAATATCTGTTTATAACTTTAGAGAAATTTGATATCAAAGGAAATTTACTACATTGAATTAAGGCCCTTTACAATCAATCAGGAGTCACGCTTAAAATGGCTGGAATCAGCTCTTGAGTGATCAATATAAATAATGGGACCAGACAAGGTTGCCCATTATCCCCCTTGCTATTTGCGCAAAGTCTAGAGCCGTTAGCACACAAAATTCGGATTAATAAAGATATTAAAGTTTTGGCAAAACAGTCAAAAGAGTATAAAATAGCTCTCTATGCAGACAATATGTTACTAAACTCACCAGACCACTGACATCTCTGCCCAATCTATTTGAGGGGATTTCGACATTCAATTTTTTCACAAATTATAAAATGAATAACACAAAATCAGAAGCACTAGCATTGGGAGTAGAGACAGGGATGCTAAAACTACTGAAATTAAATTTTCATTTTAGATGGAAAGAAGACATATTTGACCACTAGATATTTGGAGCTCTACAAAGCTAACTGCCCAGAAATGTTTTTGTAAATTAACAGAGAACTAGAAGAAAAATGTTTCTCACGAGGGAATACGCATCCGACCGAATTTGAAGAGATGTGCACAATACGAACACATCAGAAGGGACTGATTTCAAATATATATTTATTTTGTTCTGAGTTTCCTAGATAAGATAGAAAAACACTCATATATGTCTCTGTGTGAGAAAGATATTGGAAAACAGATTTCTAGGGATGATTAGGCAGAGATATGGGAGGTTCCGGCAAACTCGTCTGTTTTCACTATAATCAAGGAAAACAGGTACAAGATTATGATGAGATGGCATTTAACAACATATAGATTTGCGCACATTTAGGGCTGTTCAATAGAGGGCGCGTTTGCTGTGCCGTGCGCATGCGCGGCAGTTATAGTTGGCTGTGGTTAGTCTGCTTTCCTTTAATAGGACCGCGCGCAAGGCAGTGAACGTGGAACCAGCAGATATGGGGGAAGTACCGCCGCATACACTATATTACGGGCCTGAAGGAGCAAGTGCGCTGTGCTGGAGAAATTGTGGACATAGAGGTAGATTATACCATATTTTCTGGACATGTTCAAAGGCTGTTCCCTTTTGGAGGAAAAATAAGAGAGAGCTCACCACGGTGCTTGGTGTGGTTGTTCCAATGGATCCTGTAATAATGATTTTGGGGAGACCTGTACCAAATGTATCATAAGCAACAAACAAATGAATTGCACATCTTCTGACAGCAGCAAGATGTACAATAGCGCTTCGGTGGAAGCAGACACATATACCATCTTGTCAAACCTTTCAAGAAAAAGTTAGGCATGTTCTAGAAATGGAAAAACTCATGGCATTTATGAACAACTCCACGGAAAAATTTGAAAAGATCTGAAATCCATGGATAAGGGCCTTTCCAGAAGATATATCAACATTGCAAGATATACAAATTTAAACAAATTTAAAGGTATTAAAATTTAAAGAAACTGGTTTCATAAAAAACTCCAAGGTTACAAACCAAAGTCTAACTAAAGTCCGGAAAAATTATTAGGACTATTATTACTAATGTCTCTTTCCTCCTAACCCCTCCCCTCATATATTGTCTATTATTGTTGAATCTTATTTCAACTGTTATTATTATTATTGATATTATTATTATTATTTATGTAGTGTACTGTCAATTGAATTATGTTGGTTATTTTTGTTCACCACCCACTCCTTCTTTTTTGTTCTGTATCCACCCCTCACCCTGGTTATAATTGAAATACAATTAAAAAAGCTTGAAACAAACAAAATAAAATAAAAAACAAAAAATTAAGCAATTTAAGAACCTCAGATGAAAAAGATGATTTGAGAGTCCCATAGAGTTCAAATACAAAGTCGTCATCCCCCCCACCATAAAAATAGAGGTGCTGGTCTCTTACCAAAGAGAATAGATCTCTAGATCCTCCCCAAGCACTTTAAAAAAAAAGAGAAAAAAGCTCAAACTCCATAGTATTGTATGTTCTTAAAATTCAGGAAAGCTACAGTAAGACAAACTCACACAAAAAATGGGAAAAGTCAGCATGGGCAGGAGAAAAGGTAAACAGGGTTCATAGCATCCGTTGGAGTCCTCTGTCTGTTAGGGAATCCCCCAGTCGTTCCGCACCACATGATTACGTTCCGACGTCACAGCAACAGATGGACCTCACTCCTAGGCTATTTCGTTCCGCACACACAAGCTGCCCTTACTGAAGTGCCCAAAGAAGAGCTACCCCTACGCGTTTCAAGGATTGAACCTCTGACGAAGAGGTGTAGCAGATCATTGTCAGATCATTTCATTTTGTGCTTTTAAAGTATCAGCTTTAGTTTTGGACACATTTTTCGAATTGCTGCACATTTTGGAAGTTTTACTAAATTATCGATGTTGGGAAAAAAGGTTTAAAGATAAACAGTGATAAAAATGATAAATAATGGACCATACTGAGATTTTTGCCACCAATAAAAAGACTTAGGCTTTGTCCCCGCTGGCGCTGAGCGCGCTCATGTTTGGAGAGCTCAACCAAGCATGAGCGCCGGGTGGACTTTACATTTTTGCAAGCGCTCGTGGGGGGCGGGACGGGGGGGACGCTGCAGGGGAAGCTGAGCGCGCTGGTAAGTATGAAAAATGTATTTACCTAAGCGCCCAGCGCCAGTGAGTATGTATGCAAGCACATACCCACACGCGCATCGCGTGAGCAGGGACTTGCATATATATATATGCGAGCTCAGCGCTAGCGGGGACGCAGCCTTACTCATTTTCCAAAATATATTATTTGGTGATATTGGAACAGGTTGCTAGAATTGTTAGGTTTTAATGTTCAATTTAACTTATCGCAATCTTTCAAACGTCTGTGAAAGAGTTTGAAAAAAAAAAACTTAAACTGGAAGTACCTCTTTCGTTCATATCTTTGTGTACAGGAGTTTACATAGGAGTCTCCCCACCAAATAGAGTGTGAGCTCTTCGGAGCAGGGACTCCTCTTCTACAATGTTACTTTTATGTCTGAAGCACTTATTCCCATGATCTGTTATTTGTACTATGTTATTTATATGATTGTCTCATTCATTACTGCTGTGAAGCGCTAAGTACATTGAGAGAAGGAGTGGCTCAGTGATTAACGACACTGACTGACACTGAAATTGCTGCAGGGGAACCTGGTTCAATTCCCAGTGTCGGCTCCTTGTGACCTTGGGCAAGTCACTTTATCTCCCTGTGCCTCAGGCACCAAAAACATAGATTGTAAGCTCCACGGGGCAGGGACCTGTGTCTGCAAAATGTCTCTGTAAAGCGCTGCGTACAATTAGCAGTGCTATACAAGAACATGCTATTATTATTATTTATTATTATTAATGGTGCTGTATAAATAAAGACATACATTCATATATACATACATACTCCAGTAAACTCTTTTACTGCCAATTTACCCTTCTCTGTCAGTGCATTTATTTGCCATGTGGGCTGTTGCTACTCTAGTATAGATAAACACTATTTTAGTTAATTTTCACATTTATTACCAATTTGGACACGTCACTGAAACAAATGGATGAATAAAAGTATACAAGAACATAAATAAGTACATACTGTATTGAGGGCGTACAATGAAACAAGCTTCATCTAACATGAACCTGACAGAAAAATATAGTCTGTACTAGATATCCTTCTGAAACATCTGATTAGCAATGAATACATTATAGTGGCAGATGGAATGTCAAGTGGATATTGTAAAGGAAACATTCTGTAATCCTATACATTGTTAAACAATGTCAAGTTGTGTGCCTAATGAGAGATATTGTCCATTTGTGTCGTTGTGAATATGAACTTGTTGAGTTACTTTCTCTATAGACAATTTGAATGAATTAATTTGCCTCTTCAGTGCTGAGTAACTTTGACACCTCTAATGTTTGCTGAAGGAATTTAGTCGTATATGAAATAACATTTAGAAAACACATTTTAATCAAGTAGGAACATGCAATTCTTTTTCTGTTTGACTCTTAGATTGTAAGCTCTTCGGGGCAGGGACTCCTTTTCCTATTTGTCACTTTTATGGGGACCTGAAATCTCGCGCTTCATTAGCAAATACTTGCGATTTGTCGCGATACCGCGTCATTAGTTTGCATCGCAAATCGCATTAAAACTATAGCAAATAGCACCATAAAACTTGCGCCACCTGTAACCGGTTATAGCGCCAAAACGTCGGCTAAATCTGTATTTCTAAGAATGACATTCTTGCAAAGATTCTGTTGTGATTTGGGACAATATTCTAGGACTTTATTTTTTTCGCCCATTTATGTTATTAGAATAATTCATAATAGCATTTCCCCCTGTGAAGCATTGACATCATTTTTCACAGCACAATGAGTCACTGTTCTGAAGAGCTCACAATCTAATTTGATGCCTGAGGCACAGGGATACAGTGACTTGCCAAAGATGAGCTGGCATTGGGATTCAATCAAAGTTCACCTGATTCAAAGGCAGTGACATTACTTCTAAGCCAGGGGGCGCTCTACTCAGTCCTCAAGACCCCCCAAGAGGTAAGGTTTTAAGGATATTCCAGCTTCAGCACAGGCGGCTCAATCAGTCCTGGCTTCAGCACAGGTTGCTCAATCAGTGGTTCTGTCAAAGAGCCTGCTTCGGCACAGGTGGCTCAATCAGTGGCACAGCATTTGACTGAGCCGCTGATTGACCACCGGTGCTGAAGCTGGGATATCCATAAAACCTGACCTGTTGGGGGGTCTTGAGGACTGGAGTTGAGAAACTCCTGCTTTGAGCTATTCTTTCAAACTGTATACCTAGCTGCATTATATTGGGATGTACAGTCATTGTATCGGGTATCGCTGTGTTTTCAGTAAGCTCCATCTGCAAAGTAACACATTTCAGTTAGTATTCATATTGTTAATGCTAGACTTCAGGGCAGGAAATTAGCAATTGCTACAAACAATTACCATGCTGTAATTATTTCAGCTTTGCAAAGATTCGATATGCTCTGTGACTACATATTGGACCACCTGAACATTTCCAGGGTCTCAGCAAGAGTTTAATGCACGGTTTTGGATTTAAATGAAAATCGGATTTTCTTGTGTAGATGCAAATGAGTCTAGGAAGGATTGAATACAGTTGAAAGCCGGAGCTGGCATACAGCTGAACAAAACCGGCCAAATTGGTGCAGATCCTAAGCTGGATCATAAGTCCCTTGAGGACCATGTACATTCCACGTCTCTTACTTGGGTGGATCTCCTGGGAGTGATTCCACATACTCCAGCCTGGCCTGCATATTTATCTGCTGTCTCGGAGGTAACATATTTGAGATTTAGATCTGTCATTTTCTGCCAAGAGCTGGCATTTAAAATCCCTGTGGTTATTATAAATATGTTCTTCATTACATTTCTTTCCATTATTATTTTTACAGAATGTCTTCCCGTTTCATTCCTACTTTAGGTTACAGGCTTTCCATGCTAACTCTACTCCTGCTGTCTCTGCTTCCGTAACCACTCGAGTGCTTGCAAGAAAAAGTGAGCGTCTCCGTCTTTATCATTGCTGTACTGTACTGTATCTTTGGCTGCTTTTCATACAGATCCCTTCTTTACATGTCTAGTGCTCTCCTCTGTAAACCTTCTGCTAGCATACCTTTGGTCTGAAAGGATTTATAAGATCCAGTCCTTTCAGGGTTAAGATGACTACTAGATATGTAAAAATGTTAAGGTATTGCTTATTCATGTAGCCCTGTTTCCTAGTGAACACAGACCGCTACCAATGCTGTATAACCTGTAGGCTCACAGGGCCTTAGCCTCCGCCACGGAGAGCCTGGGGCACGCGTAATAATATGGGTAACCTCGTACTTGGTGCAGCGCCTCCACCTGCGATGGCTCCCACCAGAGGGGGAGTGGTTCCTCGCAGGACAAATATATATCACTCCACACACACAGCATGTAAAACAACCAATGACTTTACTATCGTAACCATAAGCAGCATATATCAACAGGTGTCCCTCCCTAGAGGAGACACTAACTACTGAGTCTCGCAGGACGCTCCCACCTCCACTGGGTGATCCCACCCCGTGTCCAGTAGCCACATACAGTGTCTCCCCCACCCTCAAGTGAGATATATGTATATGTGTGAGTGCGCAGCTACTATGTCCCATATGAATAGATATGGTATAGTTGGTGCACTTGTTGATGGTTACCTGCCGAGCACTGCAGTGCCCGGGCCTGCCAAGGAACTTCACAAAGGATCAGATGGCGGTTGGATACAGGAACTACCATCAGGGGCGATCCCACCCGGATGGCTGCAGCAACGGCAGCGGAAGTCTGAGCCCAGACCTCTGATCAATATGCAACTGTCTTTGTACTTAGAATTTGTCCGATGCACAGTAAAGGGAAACTGTAACCTGACTGGGGCCTGTCCCTACATCCGCTCCACCCTACAGGGACTCAGGGCCTAACTGGGCCGGGGTATAAGGCCTAGTGTAGGCCTCCCTACACATGGAGCTCCGTCTCCTTCCTCCTCCCGCTGGCTCTGCTCCACGTGCGCTCCCTGTGCAACCCTTTTGACCTTCCTCCCGATATTCTAGCCACCCTATAGGCTCCCTGGCATCACATGGTCTCGCGGTGCCTGCTGGGACTCGTAGTCCTGTACGCTCCACCCTATAGGAGCTGTCCCTCCTTCGTGGGCTTTGCAACCTGTGGCCGCGCATGCGCGACCTCTGCTCCCTAGCCACCTCCACGGCCCACCGCGCCTGCGTGAACATTCAACATGGCGGCGCTCTGGTCGCACTCCGGTACTGCGGAGCCTCCGATACACCGGAGCGCTCTCTGCACTGCTGCAACCTTCCCTACACATGCAACAATAGGGTGAGTCTGGGGAGCCTGACTACATCCACAAAAGTGTTTACACAGATTTGCATGCAAATCCTTTCTCTGTTTTGTTAGGAAAGTTAGCTTTATCATCAGCTATCAGCTGCAGCTATAAGCATGCAGGGTGCAGCGGTGTGGGGCGGTGTCTCCTCCAGTTCCTGTGTCTGCAAATCCCATGAAAATGTCTGCCATGACAACGGGACGTCACGACGTTGATGGAGTGGCACGCGCTAACGGAGGTGTATTAAGCTGGCACTTGGCGGTCTCTTTGTTTCTCAAGACGCTGAGGATTTTTTGCATATCCAGTTCTATTTCCATGAGAACTTTCTCTATTTCAAGAAAACTACAAACATGTTATACCATCAATCACTCTCCACCCTGGTCTGTGTGTATATGCATATAAGGCACATAATATATGTGTGTGTGTGTTCTGCTAGAGTTCCTTCAGCATCCATTCATGTTTGCAATGCAAGATGAATCAGATGAGTCTCTCACATGCACTGTAACAGATTATGCCCTGCCAGCCTGCCCTGATATCCTTGTACACTCAGAGGGATTGCGGGCCTTTTGTTCACCTCCCCCTCCTCGTGCAACACGGTATTGTAGTAGGTCTTTGGGCAAATGTAGTAAAGGCCTATGTGGGATCAGTTCCCCTTGCACATTAAGAGGTTAAGGTCGGTTGTTCAGGAATCAGGATCCTCCTCGCTATCGCTGTCTATAGTCAAATAATAATCTTAACCGGGCCCCATGGGAACCGTATGGTCATTATTTGTACTCCATACAGTGCAGTTCATCCCCAGTTATCTTGATATTATTTGATAACGAATAGATAGTGAGTCAGAATGGGGATAATTGGCACTTGGCAAGGTAATTAAAGTACAAACATTAGCTGCCTATAAACAGTCTTAGTACAGTAGTAGACTTCATTCCCTATCAACACAAAACCACAATATCACTAAATCTCTACCAAACTCTACCAATTTAAGCTCTAACAGAATAATTGTGTATGTCACGAATGGCACACCTGTGAGCACGTGACGGGTGTATGTGACAAGGGTTAATACTTTCAGCTATCCAGCTGACTGACATCTCCCCACAGTGTCCATAAAATAAGCTATCTCTCAAAAAAACGTCACACTACCCATTCACTGCCACCACCAAGAATATTTTCAAGTATTACCGGCAAAGTTCTTGGTCTCTGCTTACTAGGAAACAATATGCAATTATCACAAAACCTAATTTAGCTAAATGTGTTCTAAAATGTTGTTATTCTCTTAAAAATTATTCGATTAATTTAGAGCCCAAAAGACAGTAGTTATAAAATGTTAGATTTAGTATACAAAAAAAGTACAGTGTTTAGTTATAGAAAAAAAGAATATTACAACACACATACAGTATAGTAAATGTAGTCAGTTTAAAAAAATAACAGGGTAAAACAGAGAACCTATACTGTACGTTACAAACGCACAACATCTGTTCCCTCTCAACAAAGGTCTTTTGGAGTTTGGAATATGAGAATGGCATACAGCAAACACCCTTCTTGTGGAATTCTAATCTTCATAATACAAATGAATGTTTTTTTATCCTAACTTTACTTCTGTCATAGAGATGAACCCCATTTTTTGTGGGTGTGTTCTTAAATTCAACTCATCCATCTACTGTGACATTTGTGATGGCAATATATATTTTTTTTTAAATGAAAATGCCTCAGAGTATAAAATGTCTTATAACACTTTCCCCATATTTCCTAGAATGATGGGACCTTCATTAATGTGTTCAGCTGATTAAAATGTACACTAAGAGATCTATTTTGATAGGCACATTTCCATCTTTGATGGACAAATGGATATCTTAACTATGCAGCCTAACTAGTCCAGCATCTTTGGACTTAATTGAAACAGCTGAATGTACTGGTCAGAAATATTTCTTTCACCTTCTTAGGAACCATATTGTATGCCTAATATCTCATATTTAGTAAATGTGTAAGGCCACACCCTCTTCTTCTGTCCAGAACATACTGGAATCTCCTTAAAGTCCCTTCAACATGTCCTGGATACTTTCACTATCACCAAGGGCTGTGGGTCTATGGTTTTAATAACCTTACAATCCCAGACCAGGTCACAATCAGATAACCCCACTTTTAGACATAAGCAAAGAAAACAGGCCATGACATTGTGCACTGACCCCAATAAAATAAAACATGTATTTTTAAGATGTGGCTTCTATCTCAAATTAATTTTTTGGGTGCTGGGGTGTTAGAATACTGAATATTATATAGGCCATATTGTCACAGTGTATTTCTGTGTGTCTGTGCCCTATGTATGGAACTCGCATCGGAGAATGTCAAGCTGATGTGCAGAAGAGGGCATTTTTTTCACCAGAATGTGCAGTGTAAAATTAGTTGCTGAAACTTGGCAACTTTATGGGAATATTGACGACTGCCCAAACTTTTCCCAAATGGCGAAAGTCCAAAATGTTGCTCATTTCTAATAACCCCGCACAATGCGTAGAGCTTGCCATGGAATGTGTACTGATTGGAGTCTCTATTTAATTAAACACTGCTTAATAATATAATGTGTTGATCAACTGTTTGATCATGAGTTGGCACTGCTACCCTGTACTAAGATGCTAGTGGTTAGATGAGCACTTAAATGTCATCTGCCAGTTTGATTTTCTAAGGGATTTTGATGCCAACAGAACTGAGCAATCAAATATGCCAAAATACAAATGTATGGCTACTTCACATCTCCCAAGCTTTCAAAATGATATGATCATACCGTGCAGAAATTATAACGATGTGTTTCAATTATTCCTGTACGGGCTTTATTGGCAAATATCGTAAAGTGTGCTTTATAGCTTTGGGCTATAATGTGGTGTCAAGACCAAAGTGTCTGACCGTTGGAAATAAAAAGAGAAATTACTTAACGCCCCACTCTTTTTGGAAAAGGAGAAAACTCATTTGAATGTTGTTTCGCATATAGGTACCGGGCACTTGCTATAAATAAACCTTAAGTTGTCATATTGAATAGTAACCAGGACATTGTTTTGAGATAACATACTTCTGCAGTGAATGGAGAACTAGATGCAAGTATTAATATCCAAGACCATGCGATGGAAGCAATACAGGAAAGGAATTAAAAAGGCATGTGATAAAGAAGTGGAAACAATACACATACCTCCTGGCCTGGAAAACCCTAAGACTACAGTAAATGCCTATATTGAGAATCTGAAAAAAGGATCCCACAGGTTTATATAGTTGTTGTGTATATTAAGTTACTTCCAGTAGAATTTAGATTGTTAGGAGCTGTATTCAATAACATTTTCAGTACAAGAGCATTTACCGGTATACATTAACCGGTATACATTAACATTCTGATGCGGTGTATCACATTCGATCAGGCATTAAATAAATGCTATTCAAGTCATTGGCAGTTAAAGCCAGATCTGGTTGTGATATACAGTATGGTATTGGAACTTGATGAATCTGATGTAAGATAACACCTTGAATATGGAGTACAGTTTTTGGCACAGCTCCATCAAAATACATTATGAAACTAGAAAAAGTGCAGAGAAGAGCCAAAAACTAATAAAGGGGATGGGTAATCTGACATGAGGAGAGGCAAGTTAATTTAGATGTGTTTACATTAGAAAAGAGGCGTGTGAGAGGGGATATGATAACTATATACAAATATATTCAAGGATAGTACAAGGAGCTTTCAAAAGAACTATTCATCCCAAGGGCAGTACAAAGGACTTGTGGTCATCCCTTAGGTCAGAGGACAAGAGATTTCATCAGAAACAAATGAAAAGTTTCTTATAGTAAGGACAGTTAAAATATATAATTCATTACCCATGGAGACTGTAATGGCAGATATAATAAATACGGTATCTTCAAACAAGGCTCGACATTTTTTTTTTTAGAAAGGAAAGGTATACAAGGATATACAAAATATGTGGGAAGGATGTTGATCCTGGGAGAAATCTGATTGATATTTTTTGAATCAGGAAGTAGTTTCTTTTTTCCCCTTATGAGACATTGGATAATGTTTTGGGGTTTTGTGTTTGCCTTCCTCTGGATCAATATATTGTAGATGAAAACCCTTGTGTATGGCAAACAACATTAGAACACTGCCTCCTAGCATGTTCCTCTTCCTGGACATGTGACTATGATAAGCCAGTAGAAAGCTTGGGGAAAGAGGGTCTAAGAGGGAGAGTGAGCTTTAAAGGGGGGCAACCATGACAGTGCGGAGATCTGCGCAGAACTGGGAGAGTGAGGCTCGGCCGAGGGCCACCTACTTGATGGGAACCTGCACACCTCCCACATGAGACTGGAGTGACTGGCCATCAGAGAACAGCCTAAAGAGCCAGAGATTCCTGCCGCAGAGAGACTGCCTTCAAATGGGATCCCCTGACGGGTCATTGGATATAGTGGTACCAAGACAAAACTTTGCGAAGGACAGGCCTGCTACACACAGTTATAAAACACGAGCTCCTATGGTGTACCAGTACTTTAAATATCGAACTAACCACCCAGGATTGGGAGGCCTATTAAATTGACTAATACATACTGATGCGTAGCGCTTATGTGAATTGCATGATAATCGGTACTGTGAATGGTATGTGGTGATCCTATCCCTAAGGATCATGAGGTTAATGTTATCTGTTGAACGATGTACACTATACATAAATCAGTTATATATACATCCAAGTGCCATGTCATCTTACTTGCTCCACCCACTTGTAGTATCTAACTTACTAAAGATGACTTGAATTCTGCTCGGTGCCCAGCACGTTCGATATGCATGCTTCAGTGCTGGGGTGCGAGGGGCAGATCCCTTAAGAATGCTCCACTCATTATTTCCTGGGGATGCTCACCTCAGGAATTAGTTAAAGGGCTCCAAGTTACTGCTTGTCCATGATGGTTTCAGGTCTACTATTTGCATAACCCCCAGCGGATACAGGCTTCCTATCTGGGTGCTGGACTGCTCTACTCTCATTCTAGGGAGCCTTATTTCAAAGAGCATTTCCCTATCTATAAAACAAAGATGAGAATGCCTACCATTATACATTTTTATTTATACATATTTACATTTGCTATATATCGTTGAGACCCTCCACTGTCTCTCCTCCAGGGATCTGAGGGTGAGTCCTTCTCCCCTCCTATTTATAATCTCTCTCCTACACCCTCTCTGTAGGCAGAAAAGGGACGGAGCTTAGCCTCTGCTGAGTCACCATACAGCAGGTGACCCATCCAGCATATTCCAGAAGCCGGGTATGCCTGGTCACTTTGCACCATACTATCTGAAGGGTCAGGTGTTAAATAAATTATTCCTTCAAATCCTTTAACCCCTTACACCCATTTGGTAATCCCAAAAGGGGGTTTACATTTATATTATGGATGTCTGGTGACAGTACTCAGAACAACCAGAGGCCCTGGGTGTTGCCTTCAAAGAAGGCCATGCATTCCTGAAATTCCCTTCTTTTAGTAGTAGAGAAGGTGACAAAAGGGTCACTATTCATTTACTATAAATAAATATATCTTGGATCTCATATGATTCACAAGAGTAACGAATACAGCGTAGTGACGTGAAATCAGACAGCTTAAACAATAACAAACATACCATGATTCTGAGGTTGCAAAGGTCAGATATTTGTTTAACCCTCACAACTAGGCGTTGATCTGTCAAGACGGATTTCTATGCATCTGGCAAACTCATCCTTTGATTTCCGTAGATCAATCTCGGAAAGGAAAATTCGCCAATTCGGATTTTTATTTTCAAAGATAGAGAGAAATAAGAAATTGTTAATAACCCGCACTCCGATTAATTGAGAGAGCGAGATAAATTCAATCTAGTACTGTCTCCAGTTGTATATATATCCCATGAAATGTCCTTCCAAAACAATTAGGGTGATATGCCTCTGCTGAAAAAGTGGCACATGTAAGAGATATGCTAATGACTAAGTAAAGTATATTTACATGAGTCCCACCCCACACTTCCTAAAAGGATTTTCATATTAACTACAAAATATAGAGATGATAATCCAAAGGCACTAACCTAATGACTGAAACAGTGTAAAATCCAACAGGACTATACCCACAACCACTGCTCCCCTACAAACCCTCACGGGCATCTTAGGTGTGCTCGACAACAACCATTAAACTGTCATGGAAGTGGTCTGCTTTTAATGGAAGCCAGGGGGAGGGAGAGCAAGGAGCACTCATTTTGGTGCTAAATGATGGATATGCACAAAGGTGGTTATGGTATAACTGAACAGGGACAAACATATTCAATATATTCAACTGGAGACACAACTCAATTGAAGCTTGCACTCTTGCGCTCAAGGATTTGCCTTCAATGCTACTGGTTTCTGGCCACTGCTGACCTTCCTATCTTGGTTGATGGCATAAGCCACTCCGAGGAGTTAGAAACCTAGGAAAGTGAGCAGCAAGGCGAGCCACAGGGCAGATCGACATTGCATAAACGTAGCACAAAGGTGGGCAATGAAAATCGATTATCCGCACATTGAGGTTATTCAAACAACGTGCGCTAAATATATTAATGGACTGAGAGAAGTTGAAGGGCTGGTAGAGGGAATAAAAATGTATGTTAAAAATTGCCATCTACCCAAGGCACACTTTTCTCAGGAGTAAATAGCATTGAGACATTAGATTTTTTTGCAGTGAGAGCTCTATGAGCTTACTCCAAGTATCCCCTAGGTTACTGCTAAATATAATCTTTCACAATGCATTGCAGGCACCTCTGACAGTGAAATGCTTAAAGCAGAGGTTTCCTGTCACATAAGCTCTCCTCTGTATGAAAGTGTTTGAAAGTGAAATGGGTTACAAAGAAACTATCCAGCCAATAGTCACTCACCACCCCGCAGTGAATTAAGATGCGCAAGCATACCCCCAAATACTCATACGAGACCAGTTACGCTTCCGCCACAAGGACTAATGTAAGGGCTTACACTTAAGGAGTTTTCAGTCCCCTTGTTTCCAGAATAATGCACACATATTGGAAAAATCCTAATGTAAACAAAACAGGGTAGATAAACATGTTGGTGGAACCTCAAAGATATTTCTTATTATATTTTAGATTTAAAATGATGAAACATGTTACTGTGCTTCTACAAAAGATTAAATGTTCATCTGTCACTGCCCATAGCTATTGGATATTTTTACACCAGGGTGTCTTGAAGAGGACAATCATTTTTATTAAGAACCCCAGGTGCCAGTCCCTTGACCCCACAATACATATGTAACCCTGCTTCCCCACCTCCCCCAGACTCTACGGTGATGTCTAGGGTGCATGGGGGCAGATTACATGCGGTGTGGTGCGTACCTGTGAGGAACAGGAGGGCCTGAGCTTCCCGCGATGTTGTGGGGGAGCCATGACCGGGCTTCTAGGGTGGTAGCCTCCATGGTCTCTTAGTGGTGCAGCGCCTCCACCTTCTATACTCCCAGGAATATGGGACAGGACCGGTATAGAAGAACCCCTTGGGTCCCAGGGTAGTACTTTCCAAGATACACACAGTCTTTACGGATGAAGAATAGTCTCTTTATTTGACAGAGCAACAATATCCCAACGATAGTGGCTCCCAGCAGCTGCAACACAATAGCCAGGCCGGGTTATACTTCACTTGCCTTCGCCCAGCAATAATCCTCCTCTCCTCCCCTCCAAGTACTCCTCCGGCAGGATGGTCTGAGTTAGGGCTTCAATTCCCCGTGGCCCACCTCCGAGGGTAGCCTCGCGGTGGGTCTTGGATTCTCTCCATCACCCCCGACAGTGGGGTGAGGGCATTGGTCCACCAAGTCTATAATTCTATCAGCTCTAATAACAGACGCTGACTCTTACTGCTCTTCCCTATCTTGCACTCTACGCAGGGGGAACCGTAGTCTCCTCCAAATCCTCGGGCCTATCCGCAGGATTTCGGGACTCATAGCCTATTAGTGGCTCTGCATACACCCGGCATAACCAACCGGCAGCTCCAGATGCTTGGTATCACTCTCAGCTCTCTCGGACTAATCTCTAACGAACAACAACTACTCTCCGGAGTTGGCTGCTAAATATAGAGCTAGCCCCGCCCCTTGTGATGTCAACAGGACCTCCCCTCTTGCTCATGCCTGCAGCAGAGTCCAGGCCTGCATCTATCATTCAGGATAGGGCTATGAAGGGAAGAAAACCCAGGATGATTACTGGTGCCTGATCTTCACAGGGCTTACCACAGCAGAAGGAGATAGGTATAGCCTGTGCTGTTTACAGGGGGCTTCACATACATTTATCCTACTTATACATGTAATTTACTTTGTTGTGGAGTGGATAGTGATTTAATGGATTTTTTCTCAAAGTAACTACCCAAATTAAGAACCATGTGTTGTTCAAAAGCTTGTAACTTATCAACTATCTGTGTCTGTGCAATTGATTGGGCACAGCCTTCAGAAAGGTTTATAACAGGTCTTGTGTCTCTTTTCTCGGTCACTTTCACCATATACATCTTTGCTTTAGGCTAGATGACAGACATAAAGCTACGGTATTAATCTCTGTAGCTCACCCCCCTTGAAGCAGCAATCTCTCCTGGGATGACGTTGCAGCTTTTGCTTCCCAAATTTGGCCATCGGAGCCATGGTTCACCCATGGGCTTGTCAACTGCAAACTAAGGAGGGAGCATGGGGATCCTACACTCTGGAGGGGCAAAGAGTTAAGAGGCTCCTCCCAAGCAACAGCTCCCATAAATACTAGCCCCTAGGGACCCACCCCCTACATTCACCCCCACATTTCCTGCACTCTGACACAATACACAAACAAGGTGTGGGGTAATGTGGGGCAAAAGGTAGGCTCGCTAGACATGATGCCCCTGCTCAAGCAGTTTGGCCAACTTTCTATCTAGAAACGCAGGTGGACAGCAGACATACTGTACTGTATATAAATGTGCAACAAGATGAAATCAGAGCAAACAAGCACTTATTCCAGTAAATCTGAGCGGTTGTTGGATCAATAACTTTCATTGTATTTTCAGCTAAACTAAAACTCTAGAGGCAAAACAAGAAAATAAAAGTGTGAAAAGTCTGAATATTTTGTTATTAAACCTCAACGCGCTCTGCTGAACAATAACTATTATAATGGTCATTTTATTACTTTTTAGAGTGTTTTTTTTTAACCCATTGTTTAGCAACACATTCTGCCATTGAGATTTTAATATTGTTCTGCGTGCAATTTAGTCTCCTTAATTTGCCTTTGGTAAAACTAGTACTTAGCTTCTCAATAACAAACTACAGTAACTGTAATATATGATTATCCATCTTGTTCTGGACCAGTGTTCCTTTATCTGCCCGGCTCATGCATGTGTCCCATGAGTTATGTGTAACAACACGGCTGACAGCAGGAATGATGGTAAAGGAAATTAAGGCTCAAATCTGACCTTGTTATCTCTAAGGAATACATATGTGTCAATCAAAGAGATTTACAGAATCCAAAGAAGTAGTATATTATCTTTTCTCTTCGTCTTTTTTTGATGCTCTAAAGAAATGCTTAGCTCAGTTATTCAGGGCAATAAAAAGAGAAAACCGCCAGAAAGAAAAGGATTTTATTTTTCTGCCATTTTTTTTTTATTTGATTTTTTTGCTCAGATTCTGCTTAATACTTGTGCAAAGATGTAAGAAAGTCAAAGAAATAAAGTACACAACTTTTTTAAATTTGCCTTCTCTAAGGTATTTCCAGATCTTTGTATTGTTAATATAGTTGAGTCTTTTTCTTTTTAACTTGATCAACAAATTATGAATATATATATATATTTATATACCCTGTCTGTGCTCAAAGCTGTGACCATGCAGCAAGCTTAAGCCTATAGGGAACCATGTTAAAAATGGTTTTTGAAGCAAAAAGTGGCACTGTGTGCTCATTTGCATGTCATTTCCCAGAATCCCTTGCTGCAGAGAAAGTGCTGTATGCTGGGTGATAATGGTGAAAGGCGAGGTTGCAGACCTGCCTAAGACATGAGAGAGCATCACAGGGTGGTATTTACATTTATATATATATATATATATATTATTATATATTATATATATATATATTATATATATTATATATATATATAGATATATACTAGATGTATATATTACATTATGTTACCTTTATGGAGGACACATTAAGGCAAAGAGTTCTCAACTCCAATCCTCAAGACCTCCCAACAGGTCAGGTTTTCAAGGTTTTCCTGCTTCAGCAAAGGTGGCACAATCAGTCCCTGCTTCAGCACAGGTGACTCAATCACTGGCTCAGTTGAAATGCTGAGCTGTTGGGGGAGAACTCCTGCATTAAAGTGAGTTAAATATTAAAGTCCTCGGTTGCCACCGTGTCAGTAGAGATGTACAAAAGCTACCGCATGAATTTGCAAACTTTGTGACATCTGCCCTTTTTCAGTTACAAAAGAAATGGCAAATAAGGCAGAGCAAGTGATTCGCCAAACATTAGTTAGGTCAATGTGCATTTTAATTTCCTTTAATGTGCCAACTCCCATTAAGCCCCAGAAATAGTGCTTTGGCAGGAGATGAGAAGAGGAGAGAGAGGAGAGAGAGGAGAGAGAGGAGAGAGCGGAGAGAGAGGAGAGAGAGGAGAGAGAGGAGAGAGCGGAGAGAGAGGAGAGAGAGGACAGAGAGGAGAGAGGAGAGAGAGGAGAGGAGAGAGAGAGAGAGATAGAGAGAAAGAGAGAGAACACAAAAAAAAATCATCCTCAGAACCATCCATTGGATTGGAAATACAAAATGTTTTGATACCAAAATGTGGAGCGTGGGAGCAGGCTGCTGCTGTCACCATAGCAGGTACAGGAATGGGAGGGATCAGATTTTAAGGCTAGTGTGGATTTTAAGGCTAGTATGGATTAAAAAAAAAAAAAAACATCTCCTTATAATCAGGCAAACACAGTACATCCCCAATCACTTGGCGAGCCGTGACAACTGCAACTTGTTGATGAAACAGCAAATTGATGGTGTGATCTCAGAGACAATATTAGCCCTTTAATGTTCGATAATATGTGCGTCATGACATTATGACGCCAGTTTGGCGTGAAACAGGAGCGGGTCTTTCGATTTAAAAGGGACTGCACGACATTAGTATTTTTACTCCTTGACAAAGAACTCATTGTTCGAAACGCGTAGGAGGTATCCTCGATGCTGTGCACACTCCAATAAAGAACTGTTTGTACTACTGGATCCTCTCCTTGCTCCTGTTGGGCTGTGCTCTACTCTTTTTGCTTCTATCTTTAATGCTCGATGAACCTTTGCACCAGGAATCGAGTTTGGGGAAAAACAACGTTAAACATTTCAATTGCATTTTGAATGGTTTCGCACATCTCTAATTGTCAAAAGTCCAGCAAAAATGTGGTCAGAGACGAATCCTTCACTAGACTACCAGATGTGCCCTTGCATAAAATGCTTCTACTACCAAAAATGATTCAACTACCACCATCTTTTTTTCACACAATATCGTTATCAAGATGAATGAATGTATAATAAAATAGTTGATAAAATATTAGAACAAGGGCAATCTGACTGCTTACTCTTCCCTAGGTACCATGAGATATTGCCTTTTGAAGTTTTGGAATTGCAGGAACAAGCACAAAGGGAGTCACATCTGGCTGTTTTGCCCAATGCCACTTTTCAGGTATCTTGAGCATCTGTGCACAAATAACAAGAGGCACCAGCATTCAAGGGGCACGAGTAGAGATGGGCAATTTTTGGGGGTGAATTTGGATCCGCAGCGGATCGGCCATTTCCTTTTGTCCGTGGATTTCAGCGGATCATTTGTTAAAAAGGGCAAATCGCGTTTCTGGATTGTTTCTTATTATTACCAATACCCTCCGCGAATTCCGCTACCCGTGGACGGATTTGTAGAATCTGCCAATGGATCGCTGAATCCGAGGATTGGATTCTACAAATCCGTCCACAGTTTGTATCCAATGGCGGATTTTGATGAACCCACACGGATTGAAATCGCCCAAATCCGTTTGCGGATTTTACACCGCGAAATGGATTTTGGGGGTAAGATCTGCAAAAATTCGGGAAACGGGTTGGGGCGCATCCACCCATCTCTAGGTGTGAGCATGGACAGAGATATCTTGTACATTGGGATATTGCATTCCCAGAAATGAGAAAGAAATATTTAAAGAAAGCAAGGAAACTGGATATACAGTATCCCATGGTGTAAAATACTGTAGAATGATTTCTGGGTCAAACCACATTAAAGACATAAAAGGCACATAACTGTCTGTCACCTAAAGAGCACATACAGTACATTTAATTTGCTATCTGAATCTACTGTCTGTGACCAGAAAGTCTACTATCTGTGTTAGAGAATTTGAAGCATATTTGTACAGTGTGTGCCAGCCAAAACATTTTGAACAAAAGCATCTGAGATTTAGATGTTAATTTAGATACACCTGTCAGCTGAGACTTGTACTCGACTTAGTCAAGATAGGCTCTTAAGTCCTTATCAGTTCTAGAATGGGACAGCTTTGTGAAAGTTGTTTGGCTTTTGCATTAATAATTATCCATACCTAGGACTCATGTAATGCACCAGGTTGGAAGGAAGGCCACAGATTATAATGAAAAATGACAAAATGTTATTATACTGTACAAAACACATAATAAAGAATTGCCTGGCAAACCTCATCCACAACCCAAGAGATACCATGCCCAAACCCCTGCATATGTCCGCCGACCCAGCGTGACAGTTCCCAAATATAATCTTCTTCAACCAACATCTTCTTCTGGTTGTCTCTTGTACAGTTCCACCTGTAAAATAATTGAGAACACATAGATGCATTATTACTGTACTTCAAGTCTGCAATCCATATGAGACGGTTTCCCCTAAAATCTGCTACTTGGAAAGGATGGACTAACTGCAGGTCTGCTACCCATCAGATTCTCGCTTCAAGACAGTTATCCATCAGATATGGTCTCGCTTCAAGTCAGTTACCCATCAGATATGTGAAGAAAAAGTCCTCCTTGGCGCTTGGATTCTGGTCAATGTTGCTGTTATTCTCCAATGGATATGTAGGAAAAGACAACAACAATACAGATGCTTCAAAAAGATGTATAGAACTATGTCCTTTAAACACCATGCAGTGCACCCCTTAAAAGTGGAATAATATCTATTTAGATGTACTTGAGATGTGCCCTTGGTGATACCTTAGTTCAGTATGCCATACTGCTATTTATGAGAATAGTCTACTCGTGATCCCCAAAGGCCATTACTCTCTAAGTAGTACTATTACCAAAGGAATACTGAGTGGGTGAGTATACTCTTATTTTACAAGTGATGCACACCCTGGATCAATATTAATGAAACAATGGATATTGGAAAACTTAGCTCACGAATTCTTCAGCATAGGCTACCATGGATGACAGTTCATGCCTCATATAACACGTAGAAAAAAGAAATGGAAATGGCAATAGAACAATGACGTTTTGAAACTTTACTAAAAAATCACATAAAAAACAATTGGAAATGCACTCACGGATTCCCTAATAAGATCAAGCGGTTTGAACCTTTAGGCCTTTAGAACCTTTAGGCCGTCACCAGCTTCGGTCCGTCCTGCTTGGAGGTTTTCTCTGGCTTATCAATGTCCACTTCCGCGTTCGTCTTCCTAGGACGTCAGCGCGTGGTCACGTTTGCGTTTCACAGACTCCTGTCCGCTTCGTCATGGATACCCGTGACGAAGCAGACAAGAGTCTGTGAAACGCATAGGGTATAGTGCGCATATGCGGAAGTGAACACGATCAGAGGAATTGGCTGTTTAGATTGAGTTTGCGGCCTGCAAAGAGAGAGGAGCTGGGAGAGAAGCCCTTGTCCTATCTGCAGTGTACAGGAGGTGCATGGAGTGACTCGCAACTAGGCGGACCTCGGAGCGAACGTGACCACTCGCCAAGGAGGACTTTTTCTTCACATTTCAAACAAGAAGGTTTTTTGAACAAATCTTCAGGTCTTCTAGGCTGCAGGACACTAGACATTATAACCATTCGGTATTGTAACATTGTGATTGTGTGCACTACTGTGAGTAGGTCTTTTGAAGCGCTAAAGTTGTATTTAGATCATATTTTAACCCGTCAGATATGGTCTCGCTTCAAGTCAGTTACCCCTCAGGGACGGTCTTGTTTGAAGTCTTTTTTCTGTTAGAAACTATTTAGTTTCACGTTTGCAATCCATGAGAGACGATCTTGCTTCACGAGGCGCTTTCGCTCTAATTCTATGTCGCCAAAATCACTGACCAAGGAAGTGCATTCTCTGCGGCAAATTGATGAGTTCCATTTAAATCTTCAGTTTAAGGCCTGTGCCGCTCCTCCTCTGATACCGCCTAAAGATTCAGGGTGGGTGGATATTTGTGGTTCCTTATGGAAACAGGTTATGAGTGCATTTACAGAAATTGATGAAGAAATTTAGCACCCATAAGGATAAAAATACATTTCAGCTCTTGACCATGATATTAATTTATGAGAAACAAATGTGCCTATATAGGTGCCCATTGAGCGCTTAGGAAGGCACAGTGCCAATCAATGGATTTAATGGCTTAGTAGTTATAATAATGTACTGTATGTTTTGTTTATTTTAATGCTTTTTAATGGACAAAAGTTACTATTGAAAGGCCCACACAGGCCTTCCGGGGGGGGGGGGGGGGGGCTTGCTGGAGGGTTTAACCCCTTTATTACCATAGCAGTTTGCCACTAAGTTAATTAAGGGGAGTTTTCATGTATTTTAATATTGTAAATGTTTTTCTTTTAGTAGCCCCGCTTCCTATCGAACGCAGGCCACTACATGTGCTACATAACCTGTAGGCTCACAGGGCCTAAGCCTCTGCTACGGAGAGCCTGGGGTGTTCACAATATTTATGTCTTGGTGCAGCGCCTCCACCTGCGATAGCTTCCACCCTAGGGGAAGTGGGTCTTCGCAGGAACTAACATACATGAACACACACACGCACAGCAATACAGTAATTTGTATCTGGCCTATGTATATAATGTAATGGGGGTTTAAGGCTGCACACCACAATATAAATAAATACATACAGTTTACCGGTGCTGCTGGTTCAAGGAAGTACCTGCCAGGCAAATTCCAACGTACACTGAGGAAAAAAGAGAGATCCAGCGCTCCACTACAGTGTGGCACAATAAATTCATTTATTTTGAAATCCGTGGAGCGCTGGATCTCTCTATTTTCCTCTATGTATATAATGGCCAGTATATTGGACATTATATACCTACTAAAGGCAGGTCTAACGTCATCTTGAACTAGGTGTTTCATTATTTGCAGGATTACCTAAAAATTCGGTATTACGCCTGTTTATCGAATGCAATGGATCCGATGAAAATGCTTTATTTTTGGTGGTGTAACGTTGATGTATTGCACAATTAAAAATAAGGCACTTTTTTGGGCACTAATGCTGAGATTTTAGGTTACCGCAGCGTGATGTATACAGGGCAGTAAATCTTGCTACCTCAGTACTTGAGGTAACATTTTTACTCAAAAGCCCAGTGTGCTACAGTAGCTGTACTCCACAGACACGATGGACACTGTGGTAGCTGCTGCTGAACTGGGTCAGTGAGCAATTAACCATTAATTGGTGTTTGAAAGTAACAGATGAGACTTGTATCTCAAATTGGGAAAAAATGAAAACAGCAGCACACTGCCAAGGGAGCCAGGTTTGAAAAAGTAAAAAAAAGTTTTATTTAAACAATAACATCACACACAGGAGGTGTAGGAACCCTGCTACTTGTTCAAGTATTCAAAGTTAAAAAGAAGTTACAAAGTTTCGTTTTGTTCCTAACTCATGTTAATATTTGAAAATCCAAATATTTGCTACAAATTAGCATTTTGGCAAAACTATTGCCCACATTCAGAACTGGGAAGAGCTTAAAATGCCTGTAGAGAAAGGAAAAACAATGTGTTAGGTGACTATTTTTAAAGCTGGCAGAAGATATCTGTGTGAGGTTTTCAAGCGTCTAATTCCAATTGTGCAGTCGCTTGCTAAAAGAAATCTTGAATTTGTGTACTTTTGTGTGAAAAATTGTACTGTAGCTGCCACATAATCGAAACTTCCTGAAATAAATTGAATTGTCTGCTAAGTTGCAAACAGCACATATCATCTGAGATGTGACTCCAAAACACTGTTCATGGACCCGAGGTTCAACAAAGTATCCGGCCGCTCCTTCTCTTACCGTGCACCCCACAACTGGAACAGTCTACCGGAGACTCTCACAGCCTCCACCAGTCTAAGTTCTTTCAAAACTAAAGCTATCTCACATTTTAATCTGGTCTGTAACTGTTACATACGTCTATAACGTATACTATATGTAACGGGTGTTCCCTATGACTACCGCCGCTACTACTTGCTGTGCCCAGATCGACACAACTACTGATACCTATATGGGGTCACCTTCGAGGTCCGAACAGACAACAATCGCTGACCTATGTACAAAACCACGGCCAAGTTAGATGCGACCGGTCACAGATGGTTGGCCACCCTCGCCAATTACCAGTTTCTATGAAATATAGCCTGGACCTCTCAATATAGGAGCCGATGCTCTATTTAGGAGATCGGGGACTGGGCGAGACCGCCGACATGGCCTTGGGGAAGAAATTCCAGGACCAGGAATGAGAGCTATGTGTTCCACTGCTGCTATTGAAACGACCGAGTGGCATTCTCTGAGCTACGAGTAGGGATTCTTTAGGGTGTCGACCTCAAGCCCTTCCAGAAGCTTACTGCCACCCTGATGGCATGGGTCTAACACAAGAGTTATCTTCACGGTGAAGGAACTGGTCTAGCACAGACAATGATCGCGGCTAAGGCTGTCCGAGAGGCCCTACACAAAAATGACTCTTCACTGGTGAAACGGGCTCCTCGCGAGGATGTGGGGTCTTCTCATGAGAGAATGGGATAAGTTTGAGATGGATAACGGCCTACTCTATAGGTTGTCAATTCCACAATCATCCTGACCGTCGACAACTATTTCTACCTCGGCGTATGCAAGGTCTCGTTTTAAAGATCACTACATGATGATCATGGACATTTGGGGGTGGATAAAGACCTTGGTTTAGTGCGAGAACGGTTCTTTTGGCCTAGAATGCGGGAGGCAATTGAACAACACTGCAGAAAATGTCTACGGTGATCATAGGAGACCTTCCCACCCGTGCTGCTCAAATGGGCCATCTCAAAAGTGCTGGGCCTATGGATTAGTTTGTATGGACTTTTTGGCATAGAGCAGATTCAAGGGGTATAAGGAAATGTGCTAGTAGTGACAGATCATACACTCGATACGCTCAAGCCTTCCCCACGAAGGACCAGAAGGCTACCAAGTGGCTAAAGTGCTGTGGGAAAAGTATTTTGTGCATTATGGTTCGCCCAGCAGGATGCACTCTGACCAGGGACGGGATTGAGAGCAAGCTGATCAAGAGTTGTTAACCCGTTGAACATTCAAAAGTCCAGGACTACTCCCTACCACCCCGAGGGAGATGCGCTCCCTGAAAGATTTAATCGGACATTGTGGACATGTAGGCACTCTGAAAAATTCCCAAAAAGGAGAATGGAGTAAGCATGTTGAGGCCTTGGTGCATGCCTACAATTGCAATAGGGACGAGTCCACCGGATACACCCCATACTTCATGATGTTCGGGAGGGAAGCCAGACTGCCAATCGACATCCGCCTGCGGGTATCTACCGACGGGATACCCAACATGCTCATATCGATATGTGCACGAGACTCCAGGACAGTTCGCACCGTGCCTACAGTTAGCTGAAAGAGCCACCGCTCGACTGAATGCCATAATAAAAGACGGTACGACCACAAAGTACGTATAGAGCGCTCCAACCAGGAGACGCCGTTCTCCTACGTAACTTAGGGATTCCAGGCAAGCACAAGTTAGCTGATCGCTGGAGGGAGGGGCTTTTCAAGTAGAGTCCCAGATGCCGGGCTCCCTGTTATCGCATAGTGACGTGAATGGCAAAGTAAAAGTTTGGCACCGAAACCACTTGTTACCTATCTCCCACTGGGAGAAAGTGAACCTGAAACAGAAACAGTAATGAACGACAGTGAGCCTGAAGAGGCTATTGCGAATCCCGGCCCCATAGAGAGACAATGCCGGATCCTTTGGAGGGAACATCCAACCGAGACTGGTGGGCACCTCCCGAAGGAGCAACAAGTAAGGGGCCAGCTGACAAAGTACCTCCATCGGAATTTTCACCAAGTAATCAATCATTAGATCCTACCACTCCAAGTTTGTGCCTCAAAGAGACAAGTTCAGTTGCAAAGAGACTTTCCCCAAACTGGTTCACCCTCTGCCAGAGAGTCTAGGCCTCAAGCCTACGATGGTCTGTTCTCAAGAGGAAGAAATGGAGACTGAGACTCGCAGGAGTCAGGAGTGAGACGCCCTCCCACTAGAGTGGGTATGATTCTTTAGGGGCACCTCACTATGAGTCTCAGCAGCAAGCTAAAGCCAAGCTAGCCTCAGTTATCAATATGGTGGAACTGACAATCTCGTTTAGAGTAATCGTTATGGTGTACTTTAACACTGCATTTTTATTATATAATTTTGTACACTGTGGAAGGTTATGTGGTTCAAGCGAGGACGTTGGAGTTTTAACAGGGGGAGGAGTAGCCAGGTCCCCCTCCTTTGTCCCCCTCGCGCACTTACCCCCCTCCTTCCCCGTTGGCGCGTGGTTGTGTTGGCGGCCGGTTGTTAGGGAAGCGGATCGGGCGGTTGCGGGGACGCGAGCGCGCGCAGGCGGTTGCCGGGACGCGATCGGGCCGTCGCTAGGCGCGATCGCGTTGCCACCGGCCCGGCGGTTAGCGGAGCAGGGCGCGCCATGACAGGTAGCTCGCGCATGCGCAGGAGGTCAGCTAGCGCGGGAGGTTCCAGATAGCGCGGCATGCGCGAGAATAGACGGCCAGCCCCCAGGGTGCATAGGGGCAGAGACACCTGACGCCAGGGAGCCAATCAGAAGGCCAGATTCCCCTGCTAGCAAGGAGATACAATTCGCGGGGTTTTGCAGCCACGCACTCACTCAGGATCGGACCAGCTAGGGGTAGGAGGTAGATGCAGGGGGGAGTGACCCTCTGCATTAGGCCAGCAGCCCCCAAGGTCCCAGTTAGGTCCTGAGTCATCTATTAGCTTGTGGAGCTTAGGGACAGGCCCTAGATAGGGACACTGCCCCATTTATTGGTTGAATAGACAGGGACACAGTGTTGAAGCCGTGCGGCCCTGTGAGGTGGGTTCTGGGCTCAGGACACCACCCAAGGCCCTGCGACAAGGAGTGACATTGTTCGCACTGGACTTTCAACCCACGCGGTGTGGAGGACCCGTCGGATCGTGTGGATTATTATCGCGGTACCCGTGGCTGGAGCCCGGGCAGGTAACCTGCAACTCACGTGCACCAACCAGCGCTATCACCAAACATAGTGGCTGCGCAGTCACACACACACATGTACAGTGGTATTTGACTCTCGAGAACACGAGACATTTGGGTGGGGGTTACTGGACACAGGGTGGGGTACATTGTGGGTGGTTAGCGTCCGCCGTGACGCCTAGAGGTGGTTAGCGTCCGCCGTGACGCCTAGAGGTGGTTAGCGTCCGCCGTGACGCCTAGAGGTGGTAGCGTCCGCCGTGACGCTAGTGTGGTTAGCGCCCGCCGTGGCGCATGATGCTGTTATGTTGTTTTGATGTTGTGCTGTTACGTGATATGGTTGTTTCCATGCAGTAAAGCCCGTCCTGTTTTATATTCGGTAGTGTGGTGTTGGTGTTTCCTGGGAGGGCCTCCTCCCACTCCGTTGGGATCCCTCCCAGGTGGAGGCGTTGCCACCAAGAGATGTATGATAAAGATGTACCCCAGGTTCCCAAGCGGAGGCTTAGGCTCCTGAGAGCCACACAGGTTGCCACGGGGGGTAAGTGCGCGAGGGGGACAAAGGAGGGGGACCTGGCTACATATATATTACTGTGCATGCAATGTCTTGTATATAATGTATAACCCTGCTCACTTATGTAACTATGTATTTGTAACCATGTATCTGTCATCATAACTCTGTGCTCAGGACATACTTGAACATTAGAGGTGACTCTCAATGTATTACTTCCTGGTAATTTTTTTTGTAAATAAATGAAGTTTCATCCAATAGTGAAAGAACATGCAGGATGGGTGCGGAGAGGACTGTCCCATATTCACTACTCAGGAAATGACATTCAGAATGAGCTAATTGAAGGAGTCAGTCAAAAAATATTTTGTGTCCCAAGTGAGCAAGTTAAAGTGCTATTCCATTATTTTGGACTGTACCCCAGCCATCAAGAACAGTAGATCACATTAAGCTGACAGTTAGAAATCAAGATGACAGTTAGAAATCAAAGAACATTTCATTAGGTTTCTAGCAGTTAATCAACTGCTCTCAGCATATCCAATGTAATACTAAAAAAGCTTTAAGAGTTCAATAGCCCATTTGATAAATCATATAACAATAGAGCAAACATGCAAGGCAGAAGACAAAGGGGCATGCAGAAGGCACGGCAAGAAGTGGTGCAATTCTGGGGCAAAAAAAAACTGCTGCAAAGGAAAAAAAACACATTGATCTCTATTGATGTTTTGGATACATCTGGAGCAATGTTTTTGGCCCAGAACTGCACCATTTTGCCCCAGAATTGTACCATTTTTGCCATGATACATATGCCCCAAGATGTACAAGCCTAACTGCTAAAGAAAAGTCCAATGGCTATTTATGTTCCCTGGGAATTTCCCACAATGAATTTAGTTATTGCAGATGCTGCGGTCTTCAAATTATTTGTTTTTATATCTTCAGAAACAGTAATATTTGTCTTCTGCTGCACAAAGATTTCATAGTCACACTAGTCTGTACTGTAACATTTTTAAGTAAAATTTCTTTGCCGGCAGGAGTGAATTTCCTTAGTTCTCCGATGGAAGTAAGGGCAAGGAAGTGACGTAATGGGGGCAAAAGAGGTCGTCGGTGCGCATCAGTGTGGGCAAACGTCTGTTGCAGCCGTCGGCGTGATGCGCATGCGCAGCAGAATACTCTGGCCGGTCTCCGGTGCGCATGCGCAGAGGCTTCTGGAGTGCGGCAGTTGTCAGCGCATTGCGCTTGGGAAGCAGCACCTGAGAAGAGGACACGGAGCCGAGCCCACCCACCAACTCCCCCAAACCCCCCCACCAAACCAACACCCCCACACAGTCACATACACTGTGTCACAAACCCAGTCACACAGACAGACAGACACACACACGCTGACACACACACACACACGCACACATACACGCACACACACACACACACACACTGTCACACTGTCACACACACACTGTCACACACACACTGTCACACACACACACACAAAGTAGGAATTCACAATTTGTTCAAATAGCCAATACAGAGGGTGTGTGCCGAGCATGCATGTTGTAAGTCAATTTTGTTTGGCGTTTTGTCAATGAAATTGTATTTTGATTTGTAATTAAAAACTTAACCAACACAAATACAATTTCTGTGACAAAACAGTGACAAAAGACAAAAAAGTTTCACTTAAAATGCACGTGCTTGGCACAAAAACATTTTTTTTCTTTGATACGTCTGCTGCAGTTTTCTTGGTCCCAGAATTGCATCACTTTTGCCCTGATACATACTGTATGCTTCCTTGTCTTTTACAGTATGTTTGCTCTATTGTCACACAATTGTTCTTTGCAATTCAATTTATGACTCCATGCCCTGTAGGGTGGAAGAGGACACACCTACTTCCTCCAACCTTGCCCCCCCCAACCCTACACTACCTTTAGAGGACCAGAAACCTCCCATTAATCACCTACCCCACCGGATCCCTAAACATGTCCCTCTTCCCCCTCCTGTCTGAATTTAGCCCCAGGACCTCCTTTGTGGCCCCATAGCCCATAATCTGCACTCCTTCTCTTTCTGTGCTACCAGACAAGGTAAACTCCCAATGCTTGGGTCCCCCGTTCAACCAAAGGGTAGTTCCGTCTATCGGACAGATAGTAGCATCTGTGTCCCAATGCACCAGTAGAACAAGTATCAGTATTTTTCCACCCCCCATCCCCACTTTTGGCTCTCCCTTCCCTTGCGGAAATTTACGAGCTCCCTGGAGGAGGTCTTTGGGCCCGGTAGGATGAAGAACTCCCCATGCAGTCTCAGCTGTAGGTCAAAGCACAGAAGAGTTAGATCAATTGACTTTCAATGGCAGTGAACATCATCTCACACAATGTTAAAGGCCTAACTGCCCCGGTAAAAGGTGAATTGCAATGGCGGACTTTAAGAGGAAACTTGCACACGCATTTTAACAAAACAAGCTTCCTCAAGCATTTTGATAAGCAATACACGCACATCTACTTGTCGTCCGCCAAATGCAAAAAAAGAGGAGCAGCAGTACTGTTCCATAACAGATGCCCCATTATAGTCGAACAGGTCAGAAGGGATAAGGGATAAGGAAGGCAGGTTCCTGATTATAGTAGGCACAATTCAAGGTCAGTACCTGACGAATCGCTAACCAATATGCCCACTGTGAACAGCACCCACCTTTTTTGCATCATCTTTCACAGCTCTGAAAGGGATGACTAAGGGTTATGTCATACTAGCAGTCGATTTAAATACAACCCTGAACCCTAAGTTAGATAGATAAGGACATAATAGGGACAGAAGAAAAGAAAGCCCAGATACACTGCTTAAGGGTCTAAAAGAGAACCAACTGGTGGTGGATATTTGGCGAGAACTCCATCCCAACGAATGGGACTATACATTCTTCTCCCACCCCCACTCCAGCTATAGCAGAATTGATCCTTACTTATTTCAAGCAGACTGGTCCCGAAGATCTCCCATGCTGGGATCCATGATATTTCATGGTCAGATCATGCACCAATAGAGTTACGTTGCACTCAGATTAACCTGGACAGAACTAGAGCAAATTGGAAATGAAATGAATCAATTATTAAAATCCCTGAAGTTGTCCAAACAGTCAATAAAGAGATTGCACACTTTTTTTGGTTAAACGAGGGTAGTGTAAACTCCCAAACAATTTTGTGGGAAGCACATAAGGCTACCCTCTGGGGGTCCTTAATTACCATAGCTACATGGAGAAAAAGAGAGAGAAATAAAAAGTTAGTCTTACTCCAAACCAAGTTGGAAGAGTTGTCCGACAAGCATAAACACGATGGCAGAGCAGAAACATTGAGGGGACTGAAAGATGCTAGAATCGAGTTAAACATGCTTCTGACTCCCAGGCAGAGAATTCTTTGAGATGGTCAAAGAAGAATTGTTATGAAAAGGCAAACAAGCCAGATACCTTGCTAGAGAACAAAATAAGGAATAGACAACCAAATTACAACATTCGGGCTATCAGACTAAAATCAGGAATAATGACATCAAATCCTAAGCTAATCGTAGAAGAATGAAAAAAATTCTATGAAAATCTATACAATGGTGAGAAAGTCACTCATAACAATAATACCAAACAGGCCTTACATGACTTCCTAACGGACTCAAAACTCCCAAGATTGAGTAGGGTGGAGAGAGAGGGGCCGGCAGAGGATTCACATTGGAGGAACTACGCCAGGTCATCAAACTATTGAAATCCTCGAAGGCCCCAGGCCCAGACAGGTTCTCTATTTTATACTATAAGAAATTTAGTGCAATCCTAGCCCCCCAACTACTCCGGATGTTCAATGCAGTGCTGGCAGGTGCCTCATTCCCAGACCAGGTGCTCCATCCATCTACTGTATTTCTCTAATTTATAAACCAGGGAAAGACCCATTGGACTGTAAAAGCTACAGACCTATATCCGTAATAAATTTGGATGTCAAAATGTATGCTAAACTATTGGCCAACCGATTAAGTCCTGTCCTGCCTAGGCCCATACACCCAGATTAAGTCAGTTTTATCAGAGATAGGCAAGCGGCAGATAATAACAGACTAATTATTGATCTGATAGAAGTAGCCAATTCCAAAAAGATACACGTTATGGGGCTGAGCCTAGATGCAGAAAAAGCGTTTGACAGGATAGACGGGCAATATTTAAATGCTACGTTGGGGGTGTTCGGTGTCTGGGGTAGAATCTTACAAGCAATCCTAACACTGTATTCCAGCCCGGCAGCGAGATTATTACACTAGGGATTCTCATCGGAACAATTTGAAAATAAAAGCGGAACGAGACAGGGATGCCCACTCTCACCCCTGCTGTCTCCCCTAAGCATGGAACCCCTGGCAGCACACATTCGGAATAACCCAGATATACTGTATAGGGTATACAAATTAACCAACAGGTACATAAAGTAGCTTTGTACTCAGATGATGTCTTCTTAACGATATCTAGACCTCTCTCCTCCCTCCCTAATCTATTTGACCTACTGGGGAAGTTCAATATAATTTCAGGCTTCAGAATTATCCAAACGAAGCTGGAAGCACTAAATATAAATCTCCCAAAAGAGATGGAAAAACTGATAGCCATTAACTTTAATTTTAAATGGCAACAAACTGCTATCAACTATTTAGGAATATAAATCACCAGCAAGTATAATACCCTATACATGGCTAGTTTTCCCAAACTCCTCCAAACTTTACGAGAAGACATCAGAGTATGGTCAACATACAATATTTTGTGGATTGGCAAGATTCAATGTATTAAGATGAATCTGCTCCCACGCATTCCTTATCTATTTCAGACCATACCGGTGCCGCTGAAACTGAAGGACATACTCTCACATCAGTCTCTGATCTCTACATTTATTTGGGGGCATAAAAAAATGAGAGTAAAAGCGAAGATTCTATAGAGACCCACACTAACAGGGGGGCTGGCAGTACCTTGCTTGTCATCCTACTACAAAGCAGAGCAATTATGCCAAATTTCCCAATGGCAAACAACATCCAGCCGTAAGAGGTGGGTAGAATTAGATAAAGAAATATGCTCTACTCTAGAGTTAAATAATCTGATTTGGTACCCAAAATCTGTTTTTAGAACCATCAAAGATCCACTATCCTCAATGACTAACTCTTGGTCAATTTGGGAGGCCGCCAAATTTAAATGCTCTTTGACAACCAGAAATTCATTAATGGCCCCTCTATGGGGTAATATAGATTTTGCAATTTGAAAGCAGAAGGGATTTACAAGACTTAGATATCTGAAGGGAAATAGAAATATCAAAACATTTGAGCAAATTAGATCTGAAAAAAATATCCCCCATTCAGAATTCTTTAGATACCTCCAGATCAGAGCATTCTACAACAAACATGTTTCCCGTCCCCCATTGATAAATTTCAAAAAGCTCTGTCGATTAGAAACAAATACATGTAGATTCACATCGCAAATGTATGGGGAAGTGACCTGTCAGGCCCCGACTATGCCCAAAAGCTAAGCTACATGTCCCAGTGGGAAGCAGACCTGGGAGAGGTACTGGAGAGTGAGGAATGGGACGAGATACTTGTAGCGGTGACCAAAAGTTTGATATGCAAAACGTTAAGGGAGAACGCATATAAAATATTAATGCGTTGGTATCTCACTCCGCTAAAATTATCCAGATTCGTCCCAGAATACTCCCCATTGAACCAATCTGTCCTGTATTTGGACACACTGTCCAGTATAAAATTAGAGGTAATACTGAACATGTTGGTGTCTGGTATTACCTCTCTGGACATAGTGACCTGACGGCTTGGGGGGCCGCAGGATTTCCCTGAGAAGGGAGAAAACAGGGCTAGTGCTAGGGGGCACTGGGCAGCTTCCTTCATCCTGATTGGCTGCTGCCGGGTAATGCAGTCAATCAGGTAGGGGTGTGAGGAGCCTGGGGGTGGGGCCAAGGAGAGAAGCAAACAGCATGGATGGAGAGAGGGGGAAGGTGTGTGTATGTCTCGAGCACATTTCACCTTCACCAATGTGTCCAGTATTTTTGGAGAAGCCATGTGGTAATCCTAGGGCCAGCAAAATTATGGGGGGGGGACCCCTGGCACCCCACCGCTACCATTTGCCATCTCTGCAAGATTTCGAAAGGTCGGTGCTCCGTCACCACCCTCCTCCTCTGTATAGAAAAAAAAGTACTTTCGTCAGCTAAGACATTGGCTGATTTTCCTCTAACATTGTATGAGAGTAAAATAAGAAATAAGAACTCACGGAGGGGAAGACTGAGATTATTGTCCAGTAGTGTGTCATAGATACAATGTCTGATTAGCACCTAAAAGAATAAGAATGAATTCAACTGTTTTTGACAACAAAAAGTGTTCAACTTTTAATGAATTAAGTCATCCCCATTGTCACAGTAAAAAAAAAAATATTAATTAGCTTATTGCTTCATCCAAACTCCATGGGGAAGGTTTTTAATTTGCTTTTAAATATCAGAGCTGAAGCTGAAACAGCCCCACATAATAAATATCTTTGATAAATATGTCCATAATGTTTACATACCCTACTCTGAAGCCGGGCTTTAAACTAATGTGTCTCTCTTGGTATTTCTAATGTGATCAAATTCTGAGCGCTTCTAATCTGAATTTTCCAGATAATTGAGCAAGTTTAAGCAGCTAGACATATTATGAGCCCCAGAATGCACATGTTTTATTTATTGTTTCCTCAGGGGCCCAATAAATCAAATAGTCATCAATGGCCTCACTGCAACGTACAGCACTTTCTTAAACTTTTTAATCAGTCTTTATACTTGTGTACTTATGCATTTGCGTCATTGTTAGGGTAACTTACCCATGCAGAGTGCCTCTACTTCATTAGCCACTGAACTTTAACAAATACTGGTAATATGCTTGTATGCAGGTCACACTCAACATATATCTCTGTCATAAGGGGGGGGGGAGTTGAACATTTACTATGTCTGCTTTGGACATAAAGAAGTGAGTTATGTAACAGTGTTTCCCCCACCCTCTGGGGGATTCCCCTGTTACCAGGTGTGTAGTGCTGGATACCTGCTGGTTTACAGGATGCTGAGTCGTCGGCCGTTGGTAGTGGGGGCATCAGGACAGGCTTCTGGGGTAGTTACTTGCTCTTTAGCTCATGGATGTCAGCGCCTCCATCCCTTGCAGGCTCCAGGAAGATGAAAGCAATTCCTGCAGGAGAACTTACACTACTCAATCTGGTAGATTGCACAACAGGCAGGAGTATAGTTGAACGGGAACACTTTATTATATCTCTCCTCCTCTGCATACACAGTATAGCCTGTATCTGCATTCACAGTCAATTGGTCTTCAAGCTTAGGATGGTCCCTGGACGTCCAACCCTTGCCAGGGCACCAAGGGCAGTGCCAACTATTCCCTGGCTTCCTAATATAGCCAGAGGAAAGGTACTCAGCCCCACTCCCCCAAGGGGAGGGGACAGCAGGTGCCAGTGCTCAGTACACCTCTGTGTGAGTCCTGTCTCTCTCAAGGGGGAGAGACACTGCCTAAATTTAGGACCTCCAGCCCCTTAAGTACCGAGGGGGAAGGTCCAAGGTATAAGCCCCTTATTGGGCAGAACACAGGTCTTAGCCCACCTCCTCCCCTGTCACTCAAGGGAACTGCTTACTGTGGGGAAAACCCTGGATTAGTCCTGACACAGCCTGCACTGTTACCAGGGCTTGCATGTCAGGGAGGGCAGATTAGTAGCCAAGCCAGGCATGGCTACAGTTATAATAAATATTGCTATATTGTTGTATTCTGTAGAAAGTGAAACTGAAGATGTGAAAATGATGCAGTGGGTTGTCACTCTGTTACTAACACAAAGCCAGGATGTAGAGTACAAATCAGAGGGAAATCTTTAGAGGTGTAATCCCTTTCAAACTGTTTCTATTTGTTAGGAATCCGATTTCTCAGCGCCGTCCATGCAACACACAGACTACCCTCAGGGAGACTCAGCGTGCGCAGCGCAACCTCCGCTTACCTGCCTCCACGGGTCGTCAGTTCCTCCGTCCCGCACGCACACGTGTGTCCTCCTCCAATGCTGGTCGCGTGGTGCACACGCAGCTTACAGAGCGCACGCCCAGCATCCACTCTTCTACTTCCACTCCTGTTATGAGGCTCCGCCCCGTACACCGCAGGGGGAGTTGGTTTTGCTCTTCAGGCAGGTTCTGCGGGTGTATGTTGGCCATGTTGGGGTTGGCAGAGCTGAGAGGCTGGGCATTCTCCTTTCTATGCGGAGACATGGTGGCCATGTTTGGGTTGGCAAAACTGGCAAAGAGAGACAATATATCCTCTGCAGAGAAAGGATATCCTTGGGAACTGGAGAGCGCAAGGTGAGAGTTGCTTGAGACCGCGGAGGGGAAGGTTGTGTCCAGGAAGCCAGTCAGGCTGCCTAGGACTAGCCAGAGAAACCCCACAGGCCAGAGTTAGTTCCCTGAGCCACCCTAGCGGAGTATAGTAGACTGCCATACAGTACGTCAGGGACTTGCCTGTTAGCCCAATCACCAGCGGAAAAGCGGAGTGGGACGGAGTGCAGGGGAGGATTCTCCAGACCTGGAGGAACGACCGCGCGGCTTCCGGAAGTAAGGAGATAAGGGATATTGTTGGGAGGCCCTGCATCGTGGGATAATGGATGCGGCTCTGCTTCTGAGAAGGATTCCCTGGTTATACATATGTAACCAGGAAGGTTTTTTTTATTTCTTTATATTTTTGGTCCTTGTTTTTTTTAGGGTGCACATTGACTGCCATAGTGGCAAATCAGTCAGAGATTAGAGTGAAGCGGTCTCTCTCTCTGGGTCTCCCCGAACACAGCTCTTACAGCAGGGAGATCACAGAGAAGCACCACATGTGTCTCCCCGCACAGCTCTTACAGCAGACAGAAGAGAGAAGCAGCCCCTCTCTCTGTGTCTCCCCGCACAGCTCCTACAGCAGAGAGATCAGAGAGAAGCGGTCCCTCTCTCTGTGTCTCCCCGCACAGCTTTTACAGCAGAGAGAGCAGAGGGAAGTGATCCCTCTCTCTGTCTCTCTCTCTCTCTCCCTCTCTCTGTGCCTCCCCGCACAGCTCTTACAGCAGAGAGAGCAGAGGGAAGTGATCCCTCTCTCTCTCTCTCCCTCTCTCTGTGCCTCCCCGCACATCTCTTACAGCTGAGAGAGCAGAGAGAAGCGGTCCCTCTCTCTGTGTCTCCCCGCACAGCTCTTACAGCAGAGAGATCAGAGAGAAGCACAACTTTCACTTAACTGTTTTCTTATTGTGATACAGAAAAAACATTACAATGCAACCTGTTTATTTTATATATTTTCAACAAAAGACAGGTGACTGCCTGTCTGGGTGGGTGAGTGACTGGGTGGGTGAGTGAGTGACTGGGTGCGTGCGTGAGTGACTGGGTAGGTGAGTGAGTGGGTGCAAGAATGAGTGGGTGAGAGAGTGAGTGACTGGATGGGTGAGAGAGTGAGTGAGTGAGTGGGTGGGTGAGAGAGTGAGTGAGTGGGTGGGTGAGAGAGTGAGTGAGTGGGTGTGTGGGAGAGGGAGTGGGTGGGTGAGAGAGTGAGTGACTGGGTGCATGAGAGAGTGACTGAGTGGGTGAGTGAGTGACTGGGTGGGTGCATGAGTGAGTGTGTGGGTGAGTGAATGGGTGCAAGAGTGAGTGGGTGAGAGAGTGAGTGACTGGGTGGGTGAGAGAGTGAGTGACTGTGTGGGTGAGAGAGAGAGTGAGTGACTGGGTGAGAGAGTGAGTGACTGGGTGAGAGAGTGAGTGACTGGGTGGGTGAGAGAGTGAGTGACTGGGTGGGTGACTGGGTGGTGACTGAGTGACTGGGTGGGTGACTGAGTGACTGGGTGGGTGACTGTGTGGGTGAGAGAGTGAGTGGTTGGGTGGGTTAGTGACTGGGTGGGTTAGTGACTGGGTGGGAGAGTGTCTGGATGGGAAAGTGACTGGGCGGGAGAGTGCGTGGGTGGGTTACAGTGACAGGGTGGTGGGTGACAGTGACAGGGTGGTGGGTGACAGTGACTGGGTGGTGGGTGACAGTGACTGGGTGGTGGGTGACAGTGACTGGGTGGTGGGTGACAGTGACAGTGACAGTGACTGGGTGGTGGGTGTCAGTGACTGGGTGGTGGGTGACAGTGACTGGGTGGTGGGTGACAGTGACTGGATGGTGGGTGACAGTGACTGGGTGGAGTGACTGGGTGGAGTGGGTTGAGTGGGTGACTTACCCTGACCGGATGGATGCCACTTCCTGCTTCCTTGCGCTTTCCCCTCTGCCTCCGATGTCCCCTTGGCAGCTGCCCAGGGTGGGAGGTGGTGGGCACGGGGGGGGGAGGGCGCGGGAGGTGGGCTCGGGGAATGCACAGGAGGAGGGCGCACGGGAGGTGGGCTTGGGGGGTGCATGGGAGGTGAGCTAGGGGGGCGCACGGGAGGTTGGCAGCTGGAGGGGGGGAGCGAGATGCCGGGAGGCTGCAGCATCCTCCGCAGCTGCTGCTGGGTTGGCGTGCAAGAAATAAGCTCTGTGGGTGGGGCGCAAGCCTGGCAGGTGGCTACAGCATCCCCCACGGCTGCTGCATGGGGCAGGAGGCGCACACGGGGTGTGCAGGGTTGGTGCTTGCCCGCCCTCCGTCCAACATTGGGAGTGGGGGGGTAGGGGGGATCGAGGAAGCAAGAGAGGGAGCGGGCCGGGCCAGGCCCACAGGCAGCAGGCAGGGCCCACAGGCAGCAGGCAGGATACCCTGCGGGACCTCGGCTCTGCGCATGCGCAATTGCAGCCATTTAAAAAAATATATATAACGTCCAGGGCCGCGCACGCGACTCATGGGGCCCGGGATGCCCGTGACTTTTGTCCCCCCCTGTTGGCGGCCCTGCACACAGCTCTTACAGCAGAGAGATCAGAGAGAAGCGGTTCCTCTCTCTGTGTCTACCCGCACAGCTCTTACAGCAGAGAGATCAGAGAGAAGCGGTTCCTCTCTCTGTGTCTTCCCGCACAGCTCTTACAGCAGAGAGATCAGAGAGAAGCGGTTCCTCTCTCTGTGTCTCCCCGCACAGCTCTTACAGCAGAGCGATCAGAGAGAAGTGGCCCCTCTCTCTGTGTCTCCCCGCAGAGCTCTTACAGCAGAGCGATCAGAGAGAAGCGGCCCCTCTCTCTGTGTCTCCCCACACAGCTCTTACAGCAGAGCGATCAGAGAGAGCGTGGCGACCCCTCTACTGTGTCTCCACCGCACAGCTCTACAGCAGAGAGAACAGAGAGAAGCGGTTCCTCTCTCGTGTCTCCCGCACACCTTAAGCAGAGAGAATCAGAGAGAAGTGGCCCTCTCTCTGTGTCTCCGCACCAGTCTACACAGACAGAGATCAGAGAGAAGCGACCCCTCTTCTGTGTCTCCCGCACAGCTCTTACAGCAGAGGATCAGAGAGAAGCGGTCCCTCTCTCTGTGTCTCCCGCACAGCTCTTACAGCAGAGAGATCAGAGAGAGCAGTCCCTCTCTCTGTGTTCCCCGCACAGCTTACAGCAGAGAGATCAGAGAGAAGCGGCCCCTCTCTTGTGTCTCCCCGCACAGCTCTTACAGCAGAGGATCAGAGAGAAGCGGTCCCTCCCTCTTCGTGTATCCCGCACATCTCTTACAGCAGAGCGATCAGAGGAAGCGTCCTTTCTCTGTCTCCCCGACAGCTTTACAGCAGAGAGATCAGAGAGAAGCGGTCCCTCCTCTGTGTCATCCGCCACATCTCTTACAGCAGAGAGATCAGAGAGAAGCGGTCCCTCTCTCTGTGTCTCTCCACACAGCTCTTACAGGACGAGAGAATCAGAGAGAAGCGGTCCTCTCTCTGTGTCTCCCCACACAGCTCTTACAGGAGAGAGATAGAGAGAAGCGGCCCTCTCTCTGTGTCTCCCCACACAGCTCTTGCAGAAGAGAGAGCAGAGAAGCGGTTCCTCTCTCTGGTGTCTCCGACAGTCTTACAGCAGAGAGATCAGAGAGAAGCGACCTCTCTCGTGTCTCCCCGCACAGCTCTATACAGCAGAGAGATCAGAGAGAAGCGGTCCCTTCTCTGTGTCTCCCCACACAGCTCTTACAGCAGCGAGGATCAGAGAGAAGCGGTACCCTCTCTGTGTCTCCTGCACAGCTCTTACATGCAGCGAATCAGAGAGAAGTGGCCCCTCTCTCGTGTCTCCCCGCACAGCTCTTACAGCAGAGCGATCAGAGAGAAGTGGCCCTCTCTCTGTGTATCCCGCACAGCTCTTACAGAGAGCGATCAGAGAGAAGCGGTCCCCTCTCTGTGTCTCCCTGGCACAGCTCTTACTGCAGAGAGATCAGAGAGAAGTGGTCCCTCTCTCTTTGTCTCCCCGCACAGCTCTTACAGCAGATCTAATTATTTGTATGATTATTGTTAGTACGCAATATTGAAGCAGGGGGACTTAAATAGCACTGCCTCTGTATGATTCATAATAGTAGTAATAATAGGCTATATTTACTAGGCAGTGCTATGCCACAAGACACTTTTTGATGAATTACATTTTCTGGAATTGGAAAAAATCTGTCTTTTGGAGGAATACTGCTTAGTATATATGGCCCTAAATGTTCTTGATCATCCAGGAGTCTTGGAAAATATTCAATATGATTTAGTTTATGTTGCATATTGCTTTGTGCAAGCTTAGGCTGCGGCCCCGCTGCCGCTGAGCTCGCTCATGCTTGGAGAGCGGTGACATTACGGGAGGGGGCGTGGCTATTATGGGAGGGGGTGTGACATTGGCTGTATAGGGGCTGTCTGTGTTTCTGTGTACTGTATATCTCTCTCTATATCTCTCTCTCTCTCCCTTCTCCCCCTCTCTCTTTCTCTCTCCCTTCTCCCCCTTCTATCTCAGGGGCGTCGTCACCTATCTTCCCCCCCCTCTCTCATCTTCCCTCTCCCCCTCTCTCTCTCTCCCTTCTCCCCCCCCTCCTCTCTCTTCCTCTCCTTCCTCCCCTCTCCTCCCCCTCCCCCCTCACTCTCTCCCTTCTCCCCCCTGTCTCTCTCTCCCTTCTCCCCCTGTCTCTCTCTCTCAACCTTCTCCCACCTCCTCTCTCCTTCTTCTCCTTCCCCCCCTCTCTCTCCCTTCCCCCTCCCCCCCCCCACACCCCGTCCTCCACCCCACCACCACACCCGCACTCCATTTGCCCCCACACCACCAGCAGCACTCCGTTTGTCCTCCCCCCCACCACAACACAGCACTCCCGTTTGCCCCCCCCCACCACCACACAGCAGCACTCCGTTTGCCCCCCACCACACAGAAGCACTCCGTTTGCCCTCCCTCTGTCCGTTTGCCCCCTCTGTCCGTTTGCCCCCTATGTCCATTTGCTTCCCTCTGTCTGTTTGCCCCCTCCTGTCCGTTTGCCCCCCTCTGTCTGTTTGCCCCCCCTCTGTCTGTTTGCCCCCTCTGTCTGTTTGCCCCCCCTCTGTCCGTTTCCCTCCCTCTGTCCGTTTGCCCCCCCTCTGTCCGTTTGCCCCCCCCTCCGTTTGCCCCCCCCCTCTGTCCGTTTGCCCCCCCTCTGCCGTTGCCCCCACTCTCTCCGTTTGCCCCACTCTGTCCGTGGCCCCCCCCCTCTGTCCGTTTCCCCCCCTCTGTCCATTTTCCCCCCCTCTGTCCATTTTCCCCCCCTCTGTCCATTTGCCCCCCCTCTGTCCATTTGCCCCCCCCTCCTTTCCACTTCTCTCTGCTGAATTCTGTGTGTTTGTGTGTGTGTGTGACAGGAGAGTAGTAGAACACGCCCCCTCTCTATCCATTTGTCAGAGCAGGGTCATGTGACCCTGCTCTCAGCACGAAATTATCTCTCCCTTGTCTCCCCAAGCACAATGCTTAGGAGAGCGTGTGTGCCCGCGCATAAGCGCGCGAGCACAGCAGGACAGGGGATGTGCTGATCCACATTGAAGAAGGTAAGCGTGCCAAGCGCATAGCGAGCTCACCGCCAGCGGGGTCTCAGCCTAAGATGGGGACTTAAAATGAAGGATAGAGCACGAGGACTGATTCTTCAAGAGCCAGATAATGTGCCCAAAAAAGTGTAGAGGACAGCAGTAAGCTTTGTACGTGTGGGAAATGGCGAATGGAGACAAACATAGGTAGATCCACCAAGTATAGAAGAACAGCAGATAAAGAGGTACGGTAGTAATCTAATACAGGGGGGATCAGGTCCAGTCCCCAGCCACCCCCCTCCAATAAACACATCAGGTTTTCAGGATATCCAAGCTTCAGCACAGGTGGCCTTTTCAGAGACTCAGTCAAAGACAGTCGAAGACTGAGCCTCTGATTGAGCCACCTATGCTGAAGCAGGGACTAATTGAGCCACCTGTGCTGAAGCTTGAATGTCCTTAAGACCTGACCTGTTGGGGGCTCTCGAGGCCTGGAGTTGAGCAGCCCGGATCTAAGGCCAGGACTAAATAAGCAGATATTCACAAAACCCATGTGACTAATGGCCTGCTATAAAAACTTACAGAACAGATAAAGTCATGCAAATGTCAGTTCACTGGCTGCTCAATACAAGACTTGTGAGTGGATAAGGAGAGCAGCAGATCGCCAGTAATAGCTGCTGCCATTAATGTAGTCTATAATTATAATAATGATAGGAGCATTAACCAGAAATAAATGCCAGAGTTTGGTGAAAGCCGACGCCCTCTGCATCAGGCCAGGTCATTAATAGCCAGATAATGCTCTTTTGCCAATTATTATTGCATTATAATATGAACATTGTATCATTTCTTATAAGGGCCCCTATTCAATATACTCTGATAAAGCAGCTTCGATTTCATAAAAACAATTTCTTCTCCCAAAGATGAGCAATTTTCTTTTCTGTAACTTATTTATTTATTTATAAAAAGTTTTACCAGGAAGTAATAAATTGAGAGTTACCTCTATTTTTCAAGTATGTCTTGGGCACAGAGTTATGATGATAAACAATACATGGTTACAAATACATAGTTACATAAGTGAACAGGGTATACATTATATAGAAGACATTGCGTGCACAGTTAAAGATAATATATATTATAGGCGTACAGTATTTAACAGTTACAGACCAGATTAAAAAGTGAGACAGCTTTAGATTTGAAAGAACTTAGACTGGTGGCGGCTGTGAGAGTCTCCGGTAGATTGTTCCAGTTTTGGAGTGCCCGGTAAGAGAAGTCTGTTCACAGAAATACAGGTATAACATCACAGAATGTCCTCCACTACCCAACCAGATGATGTTAAAGCAGCGGAACCTGTCAGCGCTGTTCACGAGTGCTTCTACCACCGACCGGAGACATTTAGTCATCAGCAGACACATGGATCGCAGCAGGAACTGTGATAAGGCAGGAAAATAGTGACCATATACTGTAGATCAGGAGTGGCCAACTCCAGTCCTCAAGGACCACCAACATATCAGGTTTTAAAGATATCCCTACTTCAGCACAAGTGGCTCAGTCAATGATTATGCTGAAGCAGGGATAGCCTTAAAACCTGACCTGACTGTGGCAGTGGGACTAACTGATATAGTTAAATCAATATCTCTCCAGAGGAAGCAGCATACTGCACAAGAAGATAGGAAGTTAAATGAACAGAACAATGAATGAAATATAAATTATTTACAATTTCCAACTGCTCTTAAGTGTATGAACACAGCGTTCACCTCTCAACTCATCTCACCTCTGCACTCCAGCTGTTATAGCACCTATATAGTAGGCAGCGATGCAGGAGACCCAGTAGTGTGAAGAATGTGTACAGTAGCCCCCCGCACGCAGTATCCTGCAAACAGAAGCAGGGGGTAAACCAAGTGTCATTATTATTATTTTTTACATTTAAAACCAAGCCTCTTTTTAATTGATATAATATGTATAGTTTGATAAGCATCTGTTAAAAAATAACCAGATACAATAAAATATAACAGAAAATCTATCTTTGATGTCTGTTCATTAAAATGTGAGCACATCTCATTTCTAAACCCAACACCCTGTACTTACCATTCTCAACACTTCCTAAACTAAATTAGACTAAATTAGATTGTAATGCCAACATCTCATATAGATTAATTAACACTTACAGTATGTACATGTAAAGAATTAAAAAATGAGGTTACTTTGGACCTGACCTCCTCCTTCAGTACTTTCCTAAGGCCCAGAAGGTGCATTTTCAGGGTCAGACAGAAAAGCAGACTCTATGTCCCCTGGAATATTACAGATGTAACGAGGTCTAGGACATTTGGCAACAACCAAATGACCACCAGCTCTTCTTTGCGACTCACCCCACTGCCGGGACATGTCACCATCGGCTGCTTCACCAGTAAGGTAAGTATCTAATCTTAACCCTTTCTCTTAATTGCCCTACCCTAAGATCTTACACTTAAACCGCTACACCAAGCCCTTACATTAAAATTCCCTACCCTAAGCCCTTACCATAACAAATAAAACCCCTTAAATTATCTCCCTACCCTAACTGCTAATACCCCTTAATTTAACCCCCTATCTTAACCACTAAAAACCCTTAAATTAAAACCCTCCCTAACCAGTATTAAACTTACCTTAAAAGTGGCCCAAGGCAGTGGTTCCAGTGACGGATCGGCTGTGGCGGAGGGTCCGCCTGCGGCCAAACACCAGCTGTCATTTGGTCATGGAGAAATGTCCATGATCAAATGTCCCATTGCAATAGTTACTTTCTTTGAGCCGAAGTTCTGAAGATAGTGCTGGTTTTGTATCGGACCACCCATAGCGGTAATGCTCTGGCACTGGGGCCGTCGCAATCCCGTATCTTGCCTTGGTGCCGAAAACAGTAAACCTGGCTAAAGTACATCTGTATAAGTATAGACAAGAAATAGGGGAGCGAACCCCTCGGGATACTGTGGCTACCAAAACCGTGGTGGTTCAATTTATGCAAGTCCCTGGTAGCAAGAGGTGGACATCCTTTAATTGTAAAGACAATAAGCAACCCAGATTTAGCCGTGCAGCTACAAGCAGGCGGGGGGCTTTTAACCGGGGGAGATCCTGCGGGCACGTCCAGGGAATGCCCGAAATAACCCAACCAGTAGCAATATGCCTCACCCACGCCCTGTGTCCCGGACTAACCCAGCGGTCAGTACTCACGACCTTGTGTGAACTGCCAGGTGCTGGTTGAGGGGTTGCTCAGCGGTCTGCTGAACGGTGGTGTCCTCGTGTGCTCCAGCAGGAAGTAGACGAAGATAGGTGAAAAAGCGAGTGACGCCGCGGTCACGACTCCTCTAAACAGCCAAACGCATGTAGAAAAAATAAAAAACTTTATTGAACAAACAAGTGAACAGCAGCCATAGTCATCCTCGACGCGTTTCGTCCGGTCACGGACTTTTTCAAAGAGACTCTTTGAAACCGGACGAAACGCGTCAGAGGATGACTATGGCTGCTGTTCACTTGTTTGTTCAATAAAGTTTTTTATTTTTTCTACATGCGTTTGGCTGTTTAGAGGAGTCGTGACCGCGGCGTCACTCGCTTTTTCACCCATCTGTATAAGTAACTGCTACATTATGTACAATTCAGCAAGTCCCCAGTATATAACAATATCTCAGACGAGTATTGTGGCACAGCATCAGACTTATTCAGACATTAGTGATAGAAACAAAGAGTGAACTGCGCTCTATTAATCGTGATTTTGTGTTATAGGTGATAATTCGGTGATAATAATAATAATGTAAACCTGTTACTTTATAGGTGAGGATATGCTGCTAGATTCGTGGAATGGCTCCACAGACCAGGGCTAAAGATACAAAGACAAAAGAAACAGCGCAAAAAGCCTCATAGTGTAGTATATATAAAATTATAATGTGATAAAACAGGTGAGTATTGCACGTACATCAGTTTAAAAATTACTAGCAGTACATGTTGTGGACATGTCACCAGTCAGCAACAGATGGTGGGTAACGATCACCGGATAACTTCCCTTCTCCTCTCACGTCTCTCACGTCTCGCTTGGTATGCTTGTAATACCGCTCAGGACGCCGTGATACAGGGCAGCAGCCCCTCAGCATGAATACAGCAACCCGGTGGAGTACAGCTGTCCCACGACGTGTTCACTGTGGCAGTTTGCGGGGAAGCAAGCTCTCGGTCACTGGCTTTCAGGCGTATGTCTGCACGTGTGGCGTCCGCTTACAGCGCGCATCGGATGACGTCATCAAGCGGCGCCAGTCACTCAGCAGTCTCAGCCAGCCACGGGAGCGTAGGGTGTAACAGAGATGGAGCCGGATAACAAAATAGGGTAAAAACACACTGCAGGTAGTATCAGAATGCGCCCTCTTATCCAACGCGTTTCATACTTCAAAGGTACTTCGTCAGGGATATCGGAGGTCTATGATGGGGCGCTTCTTATACCAAACCCTCTCCTGTGATTGGCTGTTTATTTTGAGTCCAGCCTCTCAAACAAATGAGGGAAATTTAAAAGGATATGTCCCCTAATACATATTACTTTATTAAAGATAGGAGAATCCAATTGCAACATTTCAACTACTGGTTGGTCCAGTAAGAGTAGTTTACTGTATATGTTTTATGTAACCCTCTTTTTGAATAAAGTTATTTTCTATCTATTTATTTATTTTGGTGGTGTGCAACAAAGTGGATTTCTTTTTGGGAGCCCATAAGTTGTTCTCTATTTCGTTTTGTGGCTAATCGTGTCATTAATAATGTTAGTTAGCTGATAACTCAGATTTTGTCAGATAATGCAGAAAAACAACATAAACATAACTAATTGTCTTGCCTACTGACCGGTGCCTTGAACGGACTAACATGGGCAGTGCAGCAAGCTACAAAGGGGTATGGAAGGATATTCTACTGTATCCACACCAGCAGCCTCAACTAGGTCATTGCCAACTTCTGGTGTTCCTCCTCCTTCTCCACCACCAGTGGTACCTTCACTAAGGCGGAGGAGACCACATCAAAAGAGGTCAAAAGAGGTCTAGTCAGCCTCTGCCAAAAAGAGGAAAATGTAATTTAGTTCTAATATGTCTTTTTTTCCCTGCGTGGCATCTTATGATTATATATGTTTTGCTATTTTTCCCACAGTGCTTGCACTGTATGAGTGATTACATGTTTTAGTCACAATTACAATTGCCGTGTAGTTATTATTAAAAATGCTTGGTGTATAAATGTACACACATACCGTAGTAACTTGCAAATATGTTATCTAGCATCCCAACTCTGGCAACCATTTCCTGCGTTCACAAAAATATAAAACATAATGCAGTTTAAAACATTATTTATTTTACATCTTATCAGCTGCCTTTCTTGCTGTGTTTAGTAATATTACAATATTTTAAATAAAAATACAGCTTTTCTTGTTCTGGCACATAACTATTTCAAGAGTAATGACAAAGTGCCAGACCAAATGGGTATATTAGGGTACCATTTTTTGGTTAAACTTAAACATGTATTGTTCTTTATAGGCGATTCTATGAAATAATGTTAGGATAAGCGGGGTTTTGCCGGGAATAACTTTTTTTTCTTCACATTATTTCCCTGCGTTAACATTAACTGACTTTTGTGCATCTGGGAAGTTAGGATAATGGATCATTAGCATATGTGTTACCCTACCGTCCATAGAAACGTAGCCATACATTATATCAGTGATTAACTAGGTTATTCTCTTTAGTGGATAGTCATTAGAATTAACCCAACGCTAATTTAGGTTACCGTTATGTGAAACTGCCTAATGAAGCCAATGCCTCATGCTAAAGCTCCGTATACTGCGCTACAATTACCTGTAAAACCTTTACAGGTTTCTTTTCGGGTAAGACATTTACCAATGGCTCTAGTATATTACTTTTGCACTCTGGAATGGAAACTCCACTGTTTAATAACTGTACTGTAACAACCTGTACTGTATGTGCTACAGTATGTAAAAAAAGGCAAATTATGCCTCATCTTGACTAGACTTCAATTGCCACATTGATGACCTCTCTCTCCCTTGGGCTTCCCGCTTTCTTTTTCTAACCTCTTTTGGCCTTCAACAGTGGACTGCAGCCAGCACTCACAAGGATGGCCACTACTTAGACCTGGTTTTCACTAAGAACTTCTCTCTCCGATTTCTCCATTTCCCCTTTTCCTCTCTCTGACCATCATATCATCTCATTCTCTCTATCTCGCTTCTCCCCTTCTCCACCTCCATCTACACCCCGGTTCTGCAGAAACCTGCGCTCTATTCACTTACCTGACTTTGAGTCCACTTTACGCTCCTCACTCTCCTCTCTCAGCTCTGCTACAGACCCCGACAACCTGGTCAGGAACTACAACTCTGTCTTGTCCTCCTCTCTTTATCTACATGCCCCACTTTCTCTCTGCCGCACTCGCCCTTCTAACCCTAGACCCTGGCTAAATTCCCACACACGCATGCTGCGTTCCTCCACTCGTTCCTCTGAACGCCTCTGGAGGAAGTCTCACACTCTCGCAGACTTCCTTCATTACAAATTTATGCTATCCTGTTTCAACTCTGCCCTCGCTCAAGCTAAACAAGCTTACTTTTCTGCACTAATCAACATGCACAAGTCTAACCCACGCCGACTGTTCTCTGTCTTTGATACTCTACTCAAACCACCCTCAGCTGCCTCTTCTTCCTCCATCTCCGCTCAGGACTTTGCTGACTATTTTAAGGAAAAGGTGGAATCCATACGTCAGAACATCCCTTCTGTTTCTTCTTCCCATCCTACACCTCTTCCTAACTCTCCTCCTGCCTTCCTTGACTCTTTTTCCACTGTCTCAGAGGAGGATGTGTCGCTGTAGATCGCCACTTCTCCCTCTACCACTTGCCCTCTTGACCCCATTCCCTCCCATCTCCTAAAACCTCTTGCTCCTACTATAATCCCTACGCTCACACACATTTTTTACTCCTCCCTCTGCTCTGGAACCTTTCCATCCTCCTTCAAACATACATCAGTCATACCATTACTCAAAAACAGCAAGCTTGAGCCTACCTGTCTTTCTAACAATCGACCTGTCTCCCTCCTGCCTTTTGCCTCTAAACTCCTTGAACATCTTGTATTCTCTCGCTTGCTCCATTTTCTCAACACCTATTCTCTCCTAGACCCTCTACAATCTGGCTTCCGCACTGCTCACTCCACGGAAACAGCCCTCACTAAAATAACTGACGACCTCCATGCTGCCAAAGACAGAGGTCATTACACTCTGCTCATATTACTCGACCTCTCTGCAGCATTTGATACTGTGGATCACCCTCTTCTCCTTCACATTCTCCATACTCTTGGTATTCAGAACAAAGCTCTATCCTGGATCTCATCCTACCTCTCCCATCGTACTTTCAGTGTCTCTTCTGCTAACACCTCCTCCTCCTCCTCCTCTATTGATCTCTCTGTGGGGGTACCCCAGGGCTCTGTCATGGGACCTCTTCTCTTTTCTCTGTACACACTCTCTCTAGGTGACCTAATAACATCTTTTGGGTTTAAATATCACCTCTATGCTGACGACACACAAATATACTTTTCAACACCTGACCTTACACCTGCTATACAGACCAAAGTTTCTGAATGTCTCTCTGCTATATCATCCTGGATGGCCCTCCGTCGCCTTAAACTCAACATGGCTAAAACAGAGCTCCTCATACTTCCTCCCAAACCTGGCCCTACTACCTCCTTCCACATTACTGTTGGAACTACGATCATTCACCCAGTAGCCCAAGCACGCTGCCTAGGGGTCACACTCGACTCCTCTCTCACATTCGCCCCTCAGATTCAAAACATTTCTTAAACTTGTCGCTTTTTCCTCCGCAATATAACAAAGATACGCCCTTTGCTCTGTTGCTCGACTGCTAAAACTCTGACTCAGGCCCTCATTCTCTCCCGTCTTGAATTCTGTAACCTCCTGCTGTCCGGCCTTCCTGCCTCTCACCTGTCTCCCCTACAATCTATCCTAAATGCTGCTGCCAGAATCACTCTACTCTTTCCTAGATCTGTCTCAGCATCTCCCCTCCTGAAATCCCTCTCCTGGCTTCCAATCAAATCCCGCATCTCACACTCCATTCTTCTCCTCACTTTTAAAGCTTTACACTCTTCTGCCCCTCCTTACATCTCAGCCCTAATTTCTCGCTATGCACCATCCCGACTCTTGCGTTCTGCTCAAGGATGTCTTCTTTCTACCCCCTTTTATCTAAAGCCCTCTCCCGCCTTAAACCTTTTTCACTGACTGCCCCACACCTCTGGAATGCCCTACCCCTCAGTACCTGACTAGCACCCTCTCTATCCACCTTTAAGACCCACCTTAAGACACACTTGCTTAAAGAAGCATACGAATAGCACTGTGAACATTCTAAACACATGATACATAAAGCTTGGCCCCCTGCAGACGCACTTACCAGAACTCCCTCCTACTGTCTCTGTACGTTCTCCCTACCTACCAATTAGATTGTAAGCTCCTCGGGGCAGGGACTCCTCTTCCTTAATGTTATGTTTGTCTAAAGCACTTATTCCCATGATCTGTTATTTATATTATCTGTTATTTATTCGATTACCCCATGTATTACTACTGTGAAGCGCTATGTACATTAATGGCGCTATGTAAATAAAGACATACAATACAATACAATCTAGTAAACTCCAGCAGGCTGTAGCATCACACACAATGCTGGAAAGCAAGTGGTACCAAGCTTACCGTATGACACCATAAGACACCTTATGGACCATTCAAGTGAACCTACATTTCTATAGAAACAATGGAAGTATGTTATCTCTACTACATTTTCATTGTGATGGTCTTCTATGCCCAATAATTGAGTAACAATTGTGTAATGCCAAAGGTTACTGTTACACCATACAGCATAAATGAGAATGTTCACAACAGGAAAGGAACACATTGATAAATTACATTATGATTTGAGTGAAGTAAAAACTCCCATATCTCCTCTTAAAATTCTATGTAATTGATCTCAATATTATTTTATCCCCTATTGCGATTTAAACAACTACTGGCAAATACAATGCTGCTTCATTCCTACTCTCACTAGCCTTCTCCTTTGGTCTCTTCAGTGTTACAACTCGCCTACCCCTTGTGGTGGACACTCCGTTGACCTTGTATTCTCCCATCTCTGCCCTATCTAGAACTTTTACAACATGTCCTACCCGTTGTCTGATCACCATCTCTTCTCACCTTACTCTACCACCTGCCACCACCACTATTCCTATCTCTACACACACACTTCATGCAAACTGCTTTCTCCCTACCTTCTCCTGTTTATACTTTGCAACATCCACCTATAACTACACTCTTGTATACCCTAGGCCAAGCAGCTCCTGCCACCATTCTCAGCTGTTTTCCCCTTAGGCTCCAACCCTGGCACATTAGCACAACACAATGCCTTTATAAATGCTCCCTCACTGCTGAACATCACTGGAGGAAATCATGCTTTAAAGATATCCTCATCTATACATGTATCCTATCTTCCTATTACGCTGCCTTGTGCATTTCCAAACACACATATTTCTAATATCATACTCTTTATCCTCTAGCCCAGTTGGAGTCTTTTGTCCACGTCTAGTGGAATTTCTTGCCCACCAGCCTTCCCTGTGCTCTAATTTCTCGATATTTAGTGACCCATTTTAAAGACAAAGTATTTGGCATTTGGCATGGTCCCAGGGCAACCCTGAAATGTCTCTCTTGTGACTCAGAAGTCTCCCATCTTCTTTCCTGTTCATCCTCTACAACATTAACACTAACACTAATCTAATTTCCGCACATTTTCTCTGCACCTCCCTCCTCACTTTATTATTCCTACCATAACTCATATATTTAACCTATCGCTCAAGAGTGGTGTATTTCCCTCATCGGAGCACGGACTCCTCTTCCTTAATGTCTAAAGCACTTATTCCCATGATCTGTTATTTATATTATCTGTTATTTATTTGATTACCACATGTATTACTGCTGTGAAGCGCTATGTACATTAATGGCGCTATATAAATAAAGACATACAATACAATACAATCTTTCAAGCACGTGTTTTAAACATCCTGGAGAAGTTTTTTTCTTGATCCAGTTGATCTATCCATTCCCTATCTCTTATCTCCCTCTCGCCTACACAATTACGTTAAAAGCTTTTATTAAAGGGCATACTACTGTAGATTTAATGTCTAACTCAGTCCTTGATACACTGAAGAATACATTTCATCCTAACCCCTCCACCAAAACTGCACTAGCGAAATTAGCCAATTTACTTTTTAGAGCAAAATGCCAGGGACTTCTCATTACTCAATTGTGTAATAATGATTCTCCAGCAGAATCACCAACCGGTCTTACTAAAAATAAAAAAAATTGAAATGTTTTGAAAAAAATAATACACATCTATACAGCGGCGGATTTGAAAATGTGAAAATCCGCCACCTCTGGGCACTTACATGTATCGGCCGCCTTCTTGCTGCTGCCCTACATCCCTTATGGAATCCCAGCATCAAATGATGCAGCAGATGTCATCAACGTGATGGCGCACAGCGTCACGTTGCCAAGGTAATGCAACGTCATTTGACATCGCACCGTCACATTGCCATGGCAACGAGACGCCGTGTGACATCACGTTGGGACGTCCGCGGCGTCATTTGTGGCTGGGGTTCCAATGGAGATAGAGGGCCGCAGCAAGGAAAGGCTAGAGAGCGCAGCAAATACTTATGGGGCGAAAACACAGCGGCCCTGATGAAGAGGAGAAGACTCCTGGAAACGCGTAGGGCTGAGCTGTGTCTCTAGTGGCATTCAGTCTGCAACCACCCACAACTACACTCGTTGCAAGCCGTATTCAGCTCTCCGACAGTAGCACCACAAGGCTCCAAGCCAATCCCGAAGCGACGTGATTGACGCACAACGGACTGACGTCACTATCCATGTGACGCGAACGCGGCAGTGGGATTGATCCGGTCGTGGAGAGAGGACTACTGGAGCCGATAGTGCACACCGGGGGAAAGAACTACGGCTGCGGCGGGTGCTGGAGTGGGACTACACAGACGATTCAGTATCTATTTTCGTGCACACTTATGGCGGATGTCTGTGAGTGTTTTTAACCGTTTTTATTGTTCTATTAAAATTACAGGGTACACTATGTGTTTTGCGCTCTCTCCTTCTTCTTTTTTTACATATGGGAGCGGCACGTTTTGCCACCCCCAAACTTTGCTGTCCTAGGCCCGGGCCTAATGGGCCTAATGGGAAATCTGCCACTGCATCTATACAAAAATATTGTCATGATAGGCCACAATACAAAGCACGTCTAGAAGCTTACATCTACACCTTAACCATAATTAGAATATATGTGCTATGATCCTGACCTTGAACCCAGAGTAAAGTCCCACCGTTACCCAGTCCTAATATCCTTTTTACTAGTTCTCCATTACACCGGGTGCAATCGTTTCTGTACCCCAATTGTTGAGGCTTCAAGGTGGTCACTAATAGCCCTTAGATCCTGAACAATTTGTTAGGGATAGGACACCGTATATTTCAAGGGTCACCTCCAGTCAGAGTAGCCAAACATGGACAATCTCTCTTCTTGCATATTAAATAGTACACACCAGTAATTGCAGCCAATTGTAATAAAGTAAAAGAGTTTATTAACTACCGAAGGGCTGTCAATGGAGTTTTACTTTGTAGCAACTAAAAGGGTACTTCGCTGCCGGCCCAGAACATGGTTGCTATGGTTATTGTAATCTGCCCAGCAACCCCTGGCACACACAATACAGATCTTATACTTCTATTAAACAAACTATTACATAATTCAACATAAACATATAGTTCAACTGTCTTGTTAGAGCATCAAAACAGTTAAAAGTGTATTCTGAGCTCAGTAAAGAAATGATAGATTGTCTCCCAGAAACGTGGCTGCCAAATATTGTCAAAGACAAAAACCATGCAGGGCACTGCTATCCCAATAACCACAGGTTCCATACCCTGTATCATATGTAGCAAATATCCAGTCCTTGGTCAGGATGGGGGAACTATATAATATCGTCAGTGATCAAGTCACCAACCTGATCCCTGATCTATCTAACTCTATAATGTGCATGGGTATGTCACGGTAGGGGTAGCCAACCTCATATAATAAAGATGAAGCCGGCTGAATGCACCAATACCATATGTAAAGGCCGCCTATGTGAGGCTTATTCTGACCAGTGTATGATATGTTTTGTGTAACCCCTTCCAGAAAAGAGCTATTCAAATTTGCCGCTCTCCAGCAGCCTCGTGATCCAGGGGCGGTCCTGAGTGCCTAGCCAAGCCCCCTCCTCACATTTGTACAGCCGGCGAGCCCTCCTCCTGAGATTGGCTGCACTGTCATGATCAGCGCTGTGATTGGTCACCAGCTCCTGCTCCATGTTAAGGAGAGCCAGTAGGGGCTATGTAAGGAGTGTGGCCGGGGCAGAGAACCAGACAATTCCTGTTGTCGATCAGAGACTCGGATGGCAGGCTTTTCAAAAGTGCTCTGTGGCAAATAGCAGTGCACAGGATGGAGAAGCTCTGGTGAAGCCTGCCGAGCGGAGACAAGCGCAGACTTAGTTTGGAGCTGATCGGAGACACGCTGGCGGGAGATTCAAAAGTGCTTGGTGTAAAAGAGCATACACAAGCACTGATCTCAGTGGAGAAGCGCCGGAGAAGCCTGGGACGTGAAGAAGAAGGGGGTAAGCCTTCTGAAGCAGGAACCTGCTCCTAGGTGAGGCTAGAGACGTCCTCCCCAGGCCCCCAGTTGGTGAGTGATTCACTGTGATTTTGTATGTTTGCTGGCTTGCCAGAAAAAACTTTCGTTTATTCAATTATTGTGTCCTGTCTGGTGATAGTGATTCCGGTGGTAAAAGGTATTAAAAGTACTGGTATCCCGTTACGGGGTAGTCCCCTGAACTCACACTCTGGTCACTCGCTGGTCATGGTCCTCCATGTAAACACCCTGGGATGATGATCCTCTGTCCAGCTGATATCCGAAATATCTTCCAAGTCTGTAGGGCTTATGTCCATACTGATAAAGCCAACTGTCTATCTAAGGAACCCTCTCTACTAGGAGACCTAGCTGGAAATGTCACAGCTTCTGTCTAATTATAGGAGGGATTTAGCAGCTGACAGCAACCCTGTCTCCCAATTCATTCTCATGCTGAAGTTTTTAAAAGGAAGATCTGGATATGTAGAAAGGGGCTGCGGTTAATTCTTCATGAACAACATTAAAGACTCAGGGAGAGAGAGACCTAGAAAAAGTTACTGCCTCATATATATATATCCACTCCCCAACAGTCATCAGTCCTTGCCCCTTAGAGCAGCATGGGCGATGTAGTTTCTCCTGGGCACATTAGAAGAGCAAACTCACATACTTTTTACATGTTATTATTATTACATATTATTATTATTACATATTATTATTATTACATATTATTTATTATTATTATTATTATTATTTGGTACATTGAATATATCCCATTTTGAGCATTTTGAGACACTGGGATTTCTGAGTATTCCCTTGTCTCAATGAGGGAGGAATTGATTGTGAGGGGTAATTGAGTGAAAGTAGAGGGGCATTGAGTGAGAGAGGAGGAGGGGAGGAAGGTGAGTGAGGAAGAGAGGGAGTGTGTGACAGGGGCTTTCCCCAGTTTATAATGGCCGCACCCATAGAGCCTGTCTGTAGCTGATACGTCCAGCAGGGAGCTGTTTAATTGTAGCTAGAGTCAATTAGCCAGTCTTCACCTGGGTCATCAATCCGCTTTAAATGTCTGCTGCACAAACTGCATAGGGCTCTAGAACACAGAGGAACTGTCTTGCCAGAAGAGATTTCCAGGGAACCAGACCCTCTATTCTAGGGCTCAGAAGGGAAGGAAGGAAAGGAAAAATAGGCCAAAGCTCTCCAATGCCAGGAATAAAAGAATAATGCAAGCCAAACCACTTATCCAAGGTATAATAAATGAGTAACGGTATTAGTACATAATAACCACTAGTATGGGTACTATCCTCCTGAAGACAGGTGGTAGATGGTACAAGTCCACCCACCATCAGTCTCATTGGCAGGTTCCCCTGAAATATAAACAATACTCACAAATCCTAGGAGTGGTAGCATGGGCGTCCGCAAGGGGGGGCGCTTGCCCCCCCCTGGATCCTGGGCCGCCAACAGCGGGGAACAGAGGGCACTGGCGTGACAGGATTTAGCCGCTCTTCTACAAAAAAAAAAAAACCTCCCCTGTCTCCTGATTGGCTGGCGCGTGTTGGCACGCTGCCAGGATTTTTTTTTTGTCCCTCCCAAGCCCTATCTCAGCGGTGCGCAAAACTGGGGGGCGCCAAATTATTTAGGGGGGGGGCACACACCCACTGATACACACACACCCACTGATACACACACACCCACTGATACACACCCACCCACTGATACACACACAAACACACACACACACACACACTGATACACACACACACACACACACACACTGATACCCACACACACACCGCCAGCCCCTACACCGCCCGCACAACGCGCAGCCACCACTGCCCGCCCCCGAGCCTATCTCCCACACCAAGTGGACGGGGGGAAGTGAGCGCCGGGGGGCAAAGGCAGGTGCGCGCGCCGGGGGGCAAAGGCAGGCGCGCGCACCGGGGGCCAAAGGCAGGCGCGCGCGCCGGGGGGCAAGGGCAGGCGCGTGCGCCGGGGGGCAAAGGCAGGCGCGTGCGCCGGGTGGCAAGGGCAGGCGCGCGCGCCGGGGGGCAAGGGCAGGCGCACCCCCGCTACCACCTCCTATTGCGCACCCCCCCTGGCTGGGACCCGGGACCCGGGACAGAAGGGGGACACTCACCGCACACAGTGAAGCCGGGAGCGGGAAGGCAGTCAGTCACGTGTGCGCTTCACAAAGCGGAAGCCCCGCCCCCGGCTTCCTCTGACATGCCTGCGACGGTGTGACCAATCCCCTGCGGGCCGGCCGGCATTCTAAGTCCCGCCCCCGGCATCATCATTCATCCAATCCCCTGCGGGCCGGCCGGCATTCTAAGTCCCGCCCCCGGCATTCTCCATCATTCAGGCCCCCCGGCAGCATTCACACACACATACACAAAAAACTTACCGGCCGCCGCATTCTCCTCACCGCCGCTGCCCCGCAATACCGGGACCAGGGACAAAAACCGGTACAAAAACCGGGACAGACTTAAACCGGTACAGGCCTCAAAAAACCGGGACTGTACCGGTAAAACCGGTACGAATGGTCACCCTAGTTGTAGAGGGTATATAAGTAGAAAGAGGATAGTATCAATGGCGTGTCCCAGATATAAATAGCCCCGGACCAGTATTTCATGAAGGAGAGCACACAAAATATATGGCCGCTCACATAGGTGACCGAGAGGGGTCCTGAACCAGGAATAGCAAGTCATTCACTCCGCCAAACAACCGCATTGTGCCGTTCAGACATCCAGTAGCAAGGCTTCCTGCACTGGAAGTGACAACCGATGTATGTTTGGCACAGCTTTGTCGAGGGCTAGACACGTCATATAAAAGAGTACCCAATTCCAAGTGGAATCTGAAGTATTTTTTTAAATCTCAAATTCACAGTCTCGGCCAGAAAGTCCTCATTGGTCACATGATCATGAAATAATCTTGGAGACATGAATGGATGGGGAGGGTCCTTCTGTTCAGCTCGCGTTAGACTTCGTCATGAAAACAAGTAAATAGGCTGAAATAACAATCGTAAGGGCCTCCCCTTTGCCAGCCCCACTAAAGAGGTTAATGGAAGAGCATAGTTGGAATCCGAAAAAGCGTTTTTTATTCCAACATCTTCTCTTGGAAGCTTCCTTTATCCTGATTTCCAAAATTCCTTGTCCTAGTAACATGTCACATTGAAGTAGCAACTTCTCTGTGTATATTGAGCGTGAACAACATGACTGTTCCATTAACCCAAAGTGCAAACAAACTTTGATAAAGCAGCTCCAAGGCAACACAATAACACAAATAAAGAGGCCAAGTTTTCTAGATATACCTGTAGCCTAGTGTCCCTGGCTATAGCCTTTCCACTAGCCTCAACACTATAAGTCCTGATAGGAAGAAGAAGTGTTGGGGTTAAACTCCTGTACAGGGCCTAGCCTACGGTTGCAGCCTGGATAGGTACAATGTTGTCATATCCAGGGACAGGCCTACCTGCAGTTTGGAGTGTCATACCTGGGGAGGGCACTAACTGAGTCACATGCAGGTGGTGTGATGCCTGTCAGTACTTGGGCCTGCCTTGTTATGGGGCAGGGTTACAAGCCCCTCCCCATGGTATAAAAGCTGGCACTCCACCAAATTGTGTGTGTCTTCCCTCCCTCAGTAGAGTGGGAGTGATTTCCCCTTGCCCCATCAGGGCCACTCTTGGGGCCTCAACCCCCTGTGGTCTGCTCCAGATAATGTGGAAGATGAATAAAGACCAGTTGTACCATCAAGAGTCTCAGTGTCTTGCTGGAGAGAGTATGTGCCTGTGGGGAACAATCCTGCCTCTGCCAGGACCCGCATGGGATGGAGGCGCTGCACCCTAAGAAGGAAACCCCTGCCCTATTGCTGCTCCCATATATCACCAGTAGAACCCTCAGACCTCCTGGAAGACCACAGGTGAGCTAAACAGCACCAGAGCACACCCTGTAGATACCAGATCTGTAGGAAGGGGGGGGGGCGGGAGGGACAGGTGCAACATACCTGTACAGTCATTTAGAAATGTTAGACTCCTGCGGGTATTGGTATGGGAATTTCCTTTAAATGAGCGCAGCTATTTATCATTACACTTTCGGCTCCATGGCAATAAATCTAAAATCTGGTACCTCAAAGCTCTTGTCTCGATATTGAAAGTTGTTAACATGGCTGAACTCATCCCTTTTTGAAAGCACAAGTCCTTTTGTATATTCTTAACTTTATTGAGAAAGTCAAAGCAAAATAAAGGGTACTTGTAGATGTTATAGTGTGGGTAGAGTGTGCTTCTTTAAGTGAAGGTGCTTTGTAGTTGTGAGATCCGGGGGAACACCTATCCCTAAGGGGGTACCTCCCGCGACCTCACCTGCGCTCCGGCTCTCCCCCTTCGCCTGCCGCGGGCGGGATCTTCCTTCCCCTCCGCTCCCCGCGGCGGCTACTGAACTCGCGCATGCGCGCGCACGGCCGAGGACTTTTACGTCCTCCCTCAGGGGGAGTTCCCGCCCCCAGCTGAGGCCGCGCGCGCCTCTCCCACGCGGTGCACACGCCTGATGCGCATGCACCGCTCACAAGCTGCATATCCAGCGCAGCTGTGGTAAGTTTCTCCCTTCCAATCTCCATCTTCCGTGGGGCCGCTCCCTCGTTACTCCCCCTCTCCCTATTGGTCCTTCCTCCTACTTATACCTTGCTCAGCCGTTCATTGTTTGGCTGAGCATAGCTTTGTATGACAAGTGTTAACCACGGTCGTGCCTGCCTCAGTTCCTGTCTCTTTTTGTCTCCTTAGTGATCCCTTGCGTACCGAACCGGCCTGGCTGTGGATCCGTTCTGGTCTTCTACCTCTGGTCTGTATCCTGACCTTCTGGACACCCCTGGTCTGCATCCTGACCTTCTGGACACCCCGACCCCTTGACCTCGGTTTGCGGATTCCGACCTACCTCCCGGCTCTGGACCCCAGGCTCTCGGTACCACCTATCTTCTGGAATCTCCCTTCTCGTCTGGCGAGTATCTTACTTTATCTTATACTCCCAGACAGTTCCAGACGCCTATTTTCCACTTTCCAGGCGTGTCCCCGTAGCTGTGGGTGCAGTTTGTTACCCATCTCACCTCAGTTTCGGGGTCCCTCCTTGTCAGTGGTGAGCACAGCGTAACAGTAGTAGAGGGAAGGTCAAACAAATTGCTTTGCAAGGGAGTAAATAGCAGAATAAGTACTCACTCAGCCTGCTTGGATGGAAAAGGAAGTGTGATATTACTGTCACACAGGAAAGTGACTGGACTGTGCTAACTGTGAACACAGACAGGGGAGTAAGGGAAAATCCACTTAGCTAGGGGGATTAAAGAGGTTGTCAAGGCAACCAGCTATTGACAGTCTGGAAGGGCGAATGTAACTAAAATGTAGCATTTCCATATGCACTGGGAGTTACAGCTGCAGGGAAAGCTTGCATACAAAATGGAGAAGGCTGGCAGTCAAAACTGCAAAGGGAAACATAAATAAACAATCCTGTTCCAGGACAGCCCCCATATCCCAGGTCTTGCGGACCAATAGGAAGCTGCATTGTCATCTGAGGAATGATGTTGCAGCTTCCTATTTGTTAACCGCAGGCGCCATCTTTGAAATCTCATGAAGGAACACCAACTACTTCAACGGTAAGTAAGTATCTGGAGAACAGAGAGCTAAAAAAAATATGTGGATCAGCTCCGGAGGACTCCTGGTTTGAATGCTGTAAAAAATAAAAATAGGTGGCAATGCTGCCTTAAGATTTATTGGGCCAGTACCACTGGGGAAACAACCATATGTGCAGCCAGTTCAGCTGCCCCAGGGCCCTGACTGGTTAGGGGCCCATCCTCCTGGCTGTTCTCCAGGGTCGCCCCTTCACCTCCAGGCTCTGATTTCCAGCTGAGACCCTACAACGGAAGCTAGGCCAGACCGGAAGTTGGCTTCTATATGCGGACACATGGGTGGACTCCATCAGCGCGCCAACTGGGGGGGACAGAGCATGGCGAGGGGGGAGCATTTTTCAAATTGTATGTGTTTCTATGGGGGCCGAGCTCATATACTTGCATTGGGGCTCACAATTCACTAGTTCCGCCTCTAGGCAGTAAGTATTATATTAACCATTTGCAGCAACAGAAGACTACATCAGCTGGTCCTTCAGTCAGCATGGGGTTAAAAAAAACCTTGCATGCGTTTATCTCTGTTTGTCTTTGATTAGGTTGAATACAAAGACATCAGGTAAATCAATACCTGAGGCAGACTTGTACACATTTCTGTTACCTGGATGCCAAATGTAACTGTCTTGCAGGCTGATCATATGTGCAATCCTACATCAAACATATATGAACACTGCCATTTTTCATAGTTTGATCTATATAGTTGATGCCTTAGTATTTTTTTTTATAATTTTTAAAATGTATAAATACAGTGACAAACTTTAGGGAAGGTGCTAAGTTAAATCTTAGCTCCCTAGGTACTAGATGTTGTTAAATGTAATTCTCTAAGCTTGAGATTTCCAACCAGATCTTAGCTTGTGACATGTTTTATCAATACATCTCAAAAAGTTCTTTATAACAAATGTGTCTATTTGCTCACTGCTAGCTGTCATGGAGAATATTGGAGGGCGCTCCGTTGAGCCCCCTCCCAGCGCTTACAAATGTTTTTGAGCAACTTACCTGCAACATGATCCCTTGAAGAAGCGCCTACGCGAAACGGCCGTCGGGATTGCTGGAACTCACATGGGTAACAGGGTGCTTTCATAAGCACTCTCTGAATGGCTGATTGAGCCTTTCTACTTCCTACTTTGAGTTTACTCATGGGCACTGCAGAGACATTAAGATACATTAAGATACCAGAGTCCTGAGTATGCATCAGACACCAGCCGTACTGGTACTAAAATGCATTAGAGCTGCCAGACTGCTTTCATTGCATTACCTGACACATCAGTCTGTGTGACCCCAGTGTCTGTACAGACTGTTATATGACCATGCATAACAGGTTTTGAATTGCTGTCAGGAGTATTACTCCTCTGATATATTTTGTAGGAGGAGGGTACTCGTTTTCTTGCTCCCTCCCCTCAGCAAGTGTTTGCTTTTAGCTCCATTAGGCTGGCTTATTTATGTATTAGTAGCATACTCTCATTACACTAATTATCTATCTGCAGTGACCCACAGAGGCTACGCTTTTCACACTCATTTGGGTATGGACATTATTCATTTAATACTGTATAGTACAAATTGTAGCGTGGGAGTGGGAGTGGGGAGTTTGTTTGGGAATTCCATTCCTCCTACTAGGCTCAACTCCTATTTTTGCAAGACCACATAGCCTTGTTACCACTTTATTTTGGGGTTAGTAACCTGTTTTGATATTACACTACGCTTCTACTTTTTGAAGCTTAGGTTCCCTACCGGGGAGTTTTTAACACCCTATGTTTAACTTTGTAATAATAAAGAGTGATTTTAGTTTTCCCATCATATCATATTGGATGTTCTTAGCTCTGCTCATTCTACATTGGTTACACCATGTTCGAATTACTAGACAGTGATAATGATTGCTGTTATGTAGGGGTTTTTACTGGCCCATCTGGATCATTGGTCTACCAGGTTTTTTTCTAGTTGCTGCTATTGCTCCTCCTTTCCCTAGTGCACCGTTCACTACATATACGATTTGCTATCGCCCCCGGCATCATCATTCATCCAATCCCCTGCGGGCCGGCCGGCATTCTAAGTCCCGCCCCCGGCATTCTCCATCATTCAGGCCCCCCGGCAGCATTCACACACACATACACAAAAAACTTACCGGCCGCCGCATTCTCCTCACCGCCGCTGCCCCGCAATACCGGGACCAGGGACAAAAACCGGTACAAAAACCGAGACAGACTTAAACCGGTACAGGCCTCAAAAAAACGGGACTGTACCGGTAAAACCAGTACGAATGGTCACCCTAGATATGCTGCCGGTACAACCTTTCTCCTCTGCAGGGAAGGTAGATGTTTCTGGCTGTATTCAATCACCCACCGATCAAGTAGCAGGATGCAGGAACTGACGTATGTGCTCTGGAGCTTGAGCTTGAGCTGCTTGGCCACCGTAGTTTCCTGTACCATGTGACCCTACGCGTTTCCTCCGTCTCAGCGGATTTCATCAGGGGATGAGCATATCCCACAGCAGGGCTGATTCACAGCAGCTACATTTGTATGCAGGTGGAAGACTTCTGAAACCTGGACGTCAGCGTGGTGCATGGGCTTGTCCCATAAATTGCTTATTTTAAACTGACAAAGTGTGAGTTGGCAAACGTCTGTTCATGATAATTAAAACCTTTTAAATCTGAATTTACACTAGGATCGGGCACTTTTTTTTCTTCTTTTTTTCATATATATATATATATATATATATATATATATATAGTGCAAAATGTGCACATCACTTTATATGGATATAAGCACCAATCTTAAAACTGGATATAGATTCCTGCCCCAAAGAGCTTATAATCTAAGGGATCCTGGATTTGTAAGTACAGGTATACAAAAAAAAAGGTCCTAATAAATGCACAGCTTACTCTGCATTGCCAGCTTTTCACACTAAGTTGCCGGCATAAATATTAATATTCAAATAATCGCAACATAATGTGTTACACGCATCAGCGGCCCTGCTGATCCCTATTCAAACCCAATGCATTAATTAGCACACACATTCTGGCTCAGAGCAGCATTTGATAGCATCGCACACCGGCCCAGTGCCCCGCTGATGTTCATGGGTCAGAGCTGAAAAACCATCATCGTTACTTAAGTGTCCCCCTTCCCTCCACCCGCAGAGGAAATGACTATTAATAACTTAGCAGTTGGGCAATGGTGTCACCGTTTTAGTGACACTCCAGTGAGGTGCATGAGTCCGCAGTGACACGTGGAGTGGTGTGTGTCACTGCACAGGAGGGAGTATCTGCAGAGGCCTGTATGCATCTGTGCAGCCTGCACGTTTAGCCGAATGCCTCCCTCACAGCTATTAATGCATTTCTTTAAAGTGCATTTACTCTAACGCTCAACTCCAGTCCTCAAGCCCTCCCTTCAACAGGTCAGCTTTTCAGGATATCCCTGCTTCAGCACAGGTGGCTCAATCAGTCCCTGCTTCAGCATAGGTGGCTCAATCAGAGGCTCAGTCGACTGAGCCTTTGATTGAGCCCCCTGTGATGAAGCTGGGATATAAAAACCTGACCTGTTGGGAGGGCTTGAGGACTGGAGTGGAGCAGCACTGCTGTAATGTTTGCTAAACTTCCCTTCCAATTATCACAAAATCTTGCTTATGATTCTCAAAGATCTGTCATTAAATATATTAAATATATGTAACACATATTCTCCCCCCCCCCCCAATCGCAGATAGGGACCATGTGGGGAAATCTACATGTAACGGGTGTTCCCTGTGAACACAGACGCTACTGATACTGTATATTACCTGTGTGGCCCTCAGGAGCCTAAGCCTCCGCTCTGGGAGCCTGGGGTACAAATATATCTCTATCTCATGGTGCAACACCTCCACCTGGGAGGGATCCCGATAGGGCGGGAGGGGTCCCGGGTCCCTCACAGGACTCAAACCAAACCAACCCTAGGGGGCTGCTGGCCTAGTGCAATGGGTAACTGACCCCTGCACCCTCACCTCCTTCCCCTAACCTCTCCTGGCGCCGACTGATTTGTCTCCCAGCGCGCGAAATGTATCAATCCCTGAGAGCAGGGAGATACTGCAACCCTATTGGCTCCCTGGCATCACGTGGGGTCCCCTAAGGCTCATGGGACTTTTAGTCCCTGCTTCGAGCCCTTTCCTGATTGGTTTGGATTTGCGCACTACAACTGTGGAAGCTAGCCGAGGGCCTCCGCACTTCTGCCCTCACTGCGCATGCGTCAGGCAATAGAAAATAGCAGCGCACTGCAACGGGAGCCGCCGGGAGTACCTGGCTACATAATCACCGCCGCGACGCCGCACCCGATGCTCCGCTCGACCCCCCCCACTCTTCCGGTCAGCTGACGGGTCCGTCGCTGTGTCCGGCGGCACCCGCAACCGCCGCCAAGGTGAGGAGGGGTGTCGACATGCAGAGGGGGACTTGGCTACATCCATATGTTACCAGGTGTGGTGCAATACCTGATAGGCTCACAGGAGGCCTGAACCTCCGCTACTGGGAGCCTGGGGTGTATCCTGGAACGTACTGCTTACAGCGCCTCCACCTGTGCAGGGATTCTAGTGTGTAGAATAACCCCTTACACAGGAACCACATACAGTAAGCACTTGCACCAGGGTATGGATAAAACAGTTTACTATATGCACTAACACATAACACATCACAGTACATCAACAATGGCAACACAGCAGTGTCACCCTTTAACCTGGCCTCACTGGACCTCAACCCCACCACCATCCACCCAAGTGTCTCAAAAGTCCCACAACCCCACCCAAGTGTGGAACAGCGCTGCCCACTAATATGAAGTGTGTAGTTAGTGCACTCGGTGACTTGATGGTACCTGCCGGGTGTGTCCACACCCGGGCGTGCAGATGCTGTACTTGGCTAATGGATCCGAAAGCGTGATCCACGATGCTTCCGCTCTTGATGCGTGGGGTGGCGTCCCACCAGACAATCCCACCAGAAAGATAGTCTCTATCTTGAGTGATGTCTGCGTCAGACACAATTGTCAGGGGCTCTCAGCACTGCAGCTGTGTCCCTGAACTTAACAAATAACTAAAGGGGCAGTTCACCTACCTAGGGCCTGTCCTGCTGCAACCACAATCTGGGTTATGTCTCAGGGCCTACCTGGGGCCTTTGGGGGGGCGGGGGTAACCTGGCCTAGTATGCAGGGGCAACTGCTCCCTACACACACCCTTCCCCAACCTGTTCCCAGCTCGGACTAACTCAAGTGCTCTCTTGTCTGCTTCCTCACTCAGACACAACAATGTATCCACATGCAGCATGAGAATCTGTAATCCTTAGTGGCTGTCTGGCTGCATGTGATCTGGGTTAAAGGGCAGTCCCCAGAGGCTGCTGGGAATTGTAGTCCACTCAGGACCTCTTTTGCATTGGGGCCGCGTGCTCTATGTATAATGGCCGCCGCTACTCTCCACTGAGCCTGCGCAACTTTGTAACGGCTGCCGAATCTCCCTAACTGCACATGCGCGACTTCTAGGGGTCCCTGCACTACAGAGCGCCATCTGTGACCTGCCTCCCTCTCTGTAATGGCCGCCGCATCGCGTCTGCGCATGCGCAATCCTCCGCGCATGCGTGAAAACGTAAAACATGGCGGCACCCTACACACAATGGCACCAGGAGCCCCTGTAGTTGCCCAACAAAGCGCGGGAGTCCCCACAACAGGACACAAGTAAGGGGGCCAGGGGGGACCCTGCTCCATATATACAGGCAGAAGACTGACACTGATTGCATACCTGCTGCTGTGGAATGGATCCGTGCTGCTTCCACGCCGGCTGAAGACTGTTCGGATGCTGCCACCGCCACAGGATGTCTGCTGATGAGATACAGTAAGTGATGAATATTTTCAGCTACCCTAACATTACCCGACACCGGGTAGCTGAAAAGCCACTGGGTACTTCCGGGTACTCGGTACACCACTAACATAGAGATATATTTTGTATACAATATTATAAGACAAAATGCAGCTCTAACACCCAAAAGGAAAGGGTTGTTTTCAAATCCTTCCAGAAAAGTATAAATAGGGGAGCGCAAATTGATATAAACAAGTGAATATGTGAGTATCAGTGAATAAAGTGAAATAATATCAAAGAAAAAAACCGTGAAAAAAGTGTCAAAATAGTATCAGGCAAGATGATACTAAGTGTGAAGGCAGATATTTGGCTGGATGCCTGAAGTTCTGTCAGATGTTCCTCTGTGTATCCAACTCAGGCACGAATCCAAACAGACAATGGTGCAGACGGTATAATCAGTGATTTTATAGACAAATACACATACGCACTTACAATGCCACAGATAAATAAATCGCATGGGCTTAGAAGCTTATACTCTATTTCAGAGTGCTGCCCGACCCGCACAGCGTCCCTCGTGACACAGCGTGACATTACTTCCGGTACAGATAGCTACGGGTCCTGGGAGAATGGCGTGGTTCATCAGCACTGGGCAGACGGAGACCGATTTCTGTGTTTGTAATTAGTATCATCTTGCCCTTCTTTAATACTATTTTGACTTTTTTTCACTTTTTTTTTGTTCTGATATTTCACTTTTTTCACTTATTTACATCAATTTGCGTTCACCATATTTTCTCTATTTAAGTCAGAGGCCACCCTGATTGTTATTTTCATACTCCCAAACTTCGCTCACGTTTCTTAACACAAACACACAGCACGTGGCCTAAAAATAAATGGAATAGACACAGAGGAAGTGTATGTAGCCCCGCTTTCTCCCGTGTCTAGGGTGACTACGTGTGGTGCGCTGTTACCTGTAGGCTCAAAAGAGGCCTGATCCTCCGCTGCAGGGAGCCTGGGGTGTACCTGGTTCGTCCGGTGACAGCGCCTTCACCTGTGAAGGATCCTAGCACTGCTGGATACCCCTTGCACAGGACCCAATACAATACACACACACCTGTGTATATATAACAGGTTTTCTGAACACAGCTAAGAACATATATATATATATATTACTGGACATTCAAAGTTTGTATCCACATGTGTGTTTATTATTTGTAAACACTTATATAGGTTACGGCATCTGTTCCTCTTTTTTCTATATATATCTGGTTTTGTGTGTACCCTACACATTGTGGCAGCATCCTTTATACTTTTTATTCACAGTTTGTTATAATATTTTGTGCACTATTGTGTTCTCTCTCTCTCTATCTATCTATCTATCTCAGAATAACATATACAAGGTAGGTCTCGCACGGCCGTAACCCCACAGTGTCTCCCAACCACCTTGTCCACACCCTGGTGGGTTATCCCCCAAAGTACAGAGGTGCCCTGGGCACCCAACCACCCTGGTGTGCACAGGAGCAATCCCACCCCAAGTGTGCGGGAGCGCTACCCACAGGAAGTGTGTGTTGAGTTGGTGCACTTGTTGAGATACCTGCCAGGTGCTCCAGCACCTGATACTGTTGACTGAAGAAAAGGGGTCTGTCTATCCCACGCCGTCAGCAATGGCGTCCACAACTACGTGGGGTGGTATCCAGCTGGAGGGTCCCACCTTGAAGAGAGTCTCTATTTCAGTGGCGGTCTGGTCCCAGACCACAGGCTGCAATTGCTGTGCGGCGTCCTGCTGTGTCCCTGACACTATGCACTACAGGGGCAGGGTCCCTATCTAATGGGCCTGTCCGTGTAGCAGCCACAAACTTATAGGGGGAGTCGCGGCCTAGCTGGGGCCTATAAGGGGGTCTCCGGCCTAGCTCAGGGGCCACTGACACCCTGAGCACACCCTTACCCTTCTCTGTCCCAGCTCCGACTGGCGTTGTCTCTGAAGTGCGCCAAATGTATCTACATGGGAGAAGGGGAATCCGGGAGCCCTATTTGCTCTGTTGCGCCATGTGACCTGCAGCCCCAGTGCCTTCTGGGGGCTGTAGTCCCTGCGGAGCCCTTTCCCTGAGATGGCCGCCGCTAGCTGTCTCTACTGCGCATGCTCGATCACTCTTGTACTGGCCGCCGCGCCTTTGAGTAGTCTGCGCATGTGCAACTCGCACTGCGCATGCGCGCGCATAATCAATATGGCGGCACCCTGCAAAGGGAGTTGCCGTGGACCTCCAGCGACCCTGTTGCCTCGCTACCTGCCGCAGCTCCCCACATACACCACCGGCACTTGCCCTGCCTCCGCTGCCAATCACGGCCGCGCCGGGAGGTAAGTGGACAGAAGAGGGGACTAGATGTAAATATTGTATAAATGAAAGCATTGCATGTAATTGGGCCTGACGTCTCGCAATGGATAAAAGAACAGGCAGACTATATGGGCCACGTGGTTCTTGAAAGAGCAATCCAAGCCATTGATTTATTTATGTAACACCCCTTCCCTACTCCTGAGGGAAACTGCAGGCTTCATGCTCTACGGTGCTACCTGTTGGCTTACAGGGGATTAAGCCTCCGCATGGTGGGAGCCTGGGGTGATTGGGTGCAGCGGGATCCAAGCATTGGCGGGATAGCTCCTCACGGGAACCGGTATACCTATACTGTATATCCGAGGAATCACACTCACACAGGTTATGTAATACGTCTTTATTGTGATCCCACAGTACAGCAAAAAGAAACCCCAATGCAATACAAACACAATAACAGTGTGTGTGAGCGCAGCGCTGCCCTCTTCCCTTGCATTGGTGCACAATACCTTCCTGGCTTAAGTTCCAGCCAGGCCACACTTCCCAGCAAGGGCAAGAACAACAACAGGGTCCCACGTTGCGGGGTCTCAACATAAGCCCCTCACACCTTAAGGTCCTGGTGATTGCTGGTCCACAGGCCGCAGGGGAAAATTTCCCGCTGCGATCCGATCTGCTCCGCTGTGCTCCCTCAACAACAGGAGCTACCTACACATAGGGCCAGCCCTGCACACTCATCTGCAGTGAGGGGAATCTATCTGGGGCTTAGGGGCAGTTTTGGGCCTTGTCCGGGAGCTTGGCAGGCTCCTCGGACACTACCTTCCTCTTCCCTGGCTCCGGATACTGTGCCAAGGTCACCTCTGTCCCGCGGAGGAAATCCTGCTTCTCAGGATATCCTCTCTCTGACTCTTTATCCCGTTTGGGTGTACCAACATTCCTATCTGCATAGGAGTTCCATAGCCCGATTTCGGTGTACCAAGATGGCCGACACAACTGCACTGTTTCTCCTGAGCAGCAGAGCAATGGAGCTGATCTCGCCCCATGAGGTAAGAAGGGGGGCCCCTGCTATATTTATTTATTTACACAGGATTGAAGCAGGGGATCTGCAGAGCTATACCCTGTCAATTTCAGCTCCGAGGACCCCCTGCTTCCAGAGATACTTACCTCCGTAGGTGGTGCCGGTATCCCTCTGCTTTTTAAAAGCTCCCACATCACATGGGCCAATAGGAAGTCGCACGGATGATGTCACGGCTTCCTATTGGCTGGAGCATTGAAAAGCAGCCATTAACCTAGAAACAACCACCTTCAAGAAGGTGCCTAGTGATGTCACTAAGTAATTATAATAACTAGAATGTCATACCCCTCCCCTTGTAGTCATAGTGACTAGCGATGTCACTATGGGGTGTATATAAAAAGGGAATGGAACATTCTAGGATCATACCCCCGGAGGAGACAAAGATAAGGGATGTCGTTTTACATAATGTTAGTCTGTAACTACATGTTTTAGTATTAGGGTCACTTTGTTGTGTTCCAGCTTGGGAAGTGCTACTCCTAAAGATAGGGCCCCTCTATATGGTTCTCAGCATGTTCCACCCACAAGAGGGGACAGGTACTTCAAAGGAGATTCCTTAGTAAGGGCCTTGGGGTATCACCTTAGAATTACAAAGGGGTAAGAGTCTCCTTGGTTCTGTCAGCGGTGATAGGGTGTAATCTCTCATGCCGTAGGGCACCCTGCCTAGGGATCTCAGTATAGGTGGGAACAGCCATCAAATTAGCAATGGAGTGTAACTTTACAGCACTACAAGTGAAATAGATGTGCCGCTTTGGGGGATGCTGCATGAGCTCTCCAATGAAGAAATGCGTATGTGGTCCAATGAATAAAGTTTAAAGAAAGTTCCTGGTGCCCTTTTCATTATTGCTTACCCTAGCAGCCCTGTGCCAATGCCAGAACCATGAGAACAAGGTAACAAACCACTGCGCGTCACCTGAAAGACAGTACATCCCTTTGGAATGACCCTCTTCTGTTGGCCTGGAGCAAGAGGTGTTACTTAGTGATATCCTTAACCTGACCTGTTGCTGGCCCTTGTGGACTGGAGTTGGCCACTCCTGGGATAGACGTTTACACCCACTAATGTTTTGACACAATACAAATAAGTGGCAGAAACAGAAAATAATGAATCCTAATAGTATATGGGCATTGTGTAACTTCTCCCTAGCCTCAACTATTGTTCACTATTAAAATCCACAAGACTAAATACAATAAGTACCAGTTCAAACCAGGGGCAACCTCTCCCTGCCTGTTTGTATGTGTAAGCCCTCTTTATTCCCTGTTGGTATATGCAGTACCGCCTATCTGGTGAGATCCATCCACACACACACACACACACACTACCCCTAGCAGGTTCCTCTCCAATGTGCTCTGGACATGTGCCTATAATAGGACATGAGCAGCCAATAATAACGGCTGTGGAGGATGGACTAAGAGAGAGAGGAGCTTCTAAGGGGGGGGGGGCGGCGGTTATGTTGAGGGCCAAGCTGCGCGGACCTGAGGACTATAAGGTTCAGTCGAGGATCTCAGAATGTGCACGTGCCAGCAGGAGAGCGGGTTACAGTCAGGACGCGATCAGGAGGTCAAGCTTCGTCGGAGAGGACCCTCAATGGCTACAAAGCATTGGTACTGAAGCACCTTTTCAAAGTATAGGCCTGCAACGGTTAGTATGGAAGAGAGCTCCCATGATGTGTCGGCGCCACCACAAAGCCAACATACCCAGTATTGAGTACCTAAAGCACCACTGACCCTGACTTACACCTGCGCAGCGTTATTGGGAATTGTATTATTACAGTATGCTGTATGAGGTGATCCTCTGCTAAGGATCACAGGTTGTCTAGTTGTTAAGGATTTAGTAAAGCTGTTGTACCATCCGTATACTGTGTCTTCATTCTTCCGTCATCTGGGTCATCGATAGGGACTCAGGCCCCCACCTCAGCAATAGTCATAAGTCTGAGGGCTAAAAAGTGAGGGGTTACAGCAGTTATCAGGGTGGGGCCCTGAGCCCACCTCCCCTGTATTGGAATTAAACTTATCCGCCTGCTACAAGGCTGGTTGAGGTCAGACAGCACAAGGCGACATGCGTCTTTTGGGGCATCAATACTTTATAGGTGCCCAACCATTAAGTCGCCCAATAGTCAGTACAATGACCCTCTGTCCTGAGGACCCCAGATAAACAGGCATATAATATACACACATACAGTAGCCTCAGGTATGTAACTATCGCTCCGCTAGCGTCCCACAATGTCTCTCCAACTATCCTAGTGCCAGAACGGCGATGGAGTTCGTTGCGGTAGTAGAAGTAGTTGGTTATAGTTGCAGGCCTGTACTTCGCAAAGGTAAAGCTGATATAGTATGTGTGTGTGCGTGAAAGATACTGCAGAGTGACGGGGCGATCCCCCTGGACACATCCTTCTGCAGTACTCACGGAACCAGTCCTCCAGCTATGCGGGATAGCAGTGCTGCAGTCCCTGAGAGGGCACCTCTGGGTCTTCCTATAGTCGGAGATGGGGTGGAGGTTCATCACGCTGGTCTGCCTCCGCTCTGTTTGGGACAGGGACTCCCCTCCCTCTTCCTCCTTCTGGAACTCTCCCTCTCTTTCACGTGCTCTTTCCTTTCTCCCTCTTCCTCTCCCTCCTCCTGTGACATCATCCATCATACTCCCCAATGATATCACTCCTCTCCTGAGTCACAGTTATTGGTTGGGGGGCATGTCCATCAGTGCTCGACTCTGTGGCATGAAGAGTAGATTCACCCCCGGGAGGCAGCGTGCATACATAATGTCCTACACAAGGGGTGTTACATGTGCAATGGCTTCAAAGCTTTACTACAAAGTACAGACATGTAATCACTAGCAAACCTCCAGCATCTGCCTGGTTTAACCAATTAAGAGGAGCCAGAGTAAACACAGACACGCGTGATCCTGGGATCGCGCTGGAAGCCTCTTCCTCCATTCCTCTTACTGTAAGTTCTCCCCTACAAAAACCATCAATTAGATTATAACATAGCTACATACATTATGGAGACCCTGGAGTGCCAAATTTCATGACGCAGTAGCGACATCCTTGGACACCCAAAGAGTTAAACGCACTGTAAATTGCGATAACTTCAAGGGACATAAAGGAAAGTGCTTCATAGAAGACATTATAGTGTACAGCACATCCAAAACCTCCCGTGTTTTATAAATACAACAGGTTTTAGCGAATGCTCTTTAAAAACTTTCTTTAGTAGTCACCTTAAAATGTACCAATAGTTTATTTATCCTCAGTCACGACAGCCTCTGCTTCCTTCCTATGTGTAAATGGCAGTAGCCATTGTTTTTTTTTTTATTCCAGTGAGGAACTTTGTAAGAAAATGACATTTACTACAGAATGCAACAACGTCTACAAAATACAACAGCAGGTGGACTAATAGTAAAAGTCAAAACTTAAGCAACGAGGAGATTTCTGGTTCATTGGTGGCGTGTGCCAGGTTTTTCTTGTGGCATGGGACTTTGGGGAGCATGGAAAAAAGCAGCAACATATGTAGCACTTCACAATGTTTTTTTGTTTCTTTATGACAGGATTGAGGCAGGGGGTCTCCGGAGCTGAACTAATTTGCAGCTGCGGGAACCCCTTGCTTCCTGAGATACTTACCTCCGAAAGGGGTCCCTGTGGCGTTTAAATGTCCAGGTCACGCGAGCCAATAGGAAGCCGCAAAGGGATGATGTCACAGCTTCCTATTGGCCCGCATGACGTGGGACATTTAAACGCCGCCATTATGTTAGGCACACAAGATCCCTGGTTGCAGAAACCGGTACCCCCTACAGGAGGTAAGTATCTCTGGAAGCAGGTGGTCCCCGGAGATGAAATGAATGGGATTCAGCTCTGGAGACCCCCTGCTTCTAACCTGTAATAAAAAAAAAATTAAAAATGAAATCGCTCAGTGCTCCATGTTCTGCTGCTTCAGTCTGCTCAGTTAACGAACAAATTACTCATGAAAGGATACAATACGTGTATGATTGTCTACAGTACATATTCATAACCATAAGGCAGTATGCAAACAAGCACCAGAGATCCTTCTCAGTTCATCAGTGTTTTAATGAATGAACAGTGCAAATAATGTATTTCACTGCCACGGAAGAGTAAAGCAAAAAGAAAGGGGGAAATTGCTTTGTAATAAAGACTCAACACAACAGTCCTGCAATGGGGTTAAGCATCTTCTTTTTGTCACTGAGCAAAGGAGTAAATTGCAACATATTCTACAGGTATATATTTATTTTCCACGAGGTATAATAGCAGAATAATTTAATGTGGGGTGCAGGGTATTTTGCTCCAGGGCTTAAAAGCTGAGAAGTACAGTATTTTAATCAGGAAATATAAACAAGGGAAATCGTCAACTTCCGGTGACCAGCTTTCTAACGTTTCCATTGGTGGAGATGAGAGAGGAATGAGGTGCAGGCACGGCACAGAATGTGGCACGTGTTCTGTGTAACAGAGGAGCCTCGGGAGCCGTGCGTGTCTTCAATGTGTGGCTAATTAGTGTTTATTATAGTAGGAATAACACATGGGAACACATATCCGTCCCTTATTTTACCTGGGCAGGCACATTGTGGGTCGTACTGCAGGGATAACGGCTAACCACCTGGTAGCCATTAAAGATCCATGAAGCAGCACCTACCAACACAGGATCATTAGTACGAGATTAAATGGGCTATACAATACTATACCTGTTAAACGTATATGCTACTTTTATTGGGTGATTAGATATAGATGCTAGTTTCTAGACTTCTTAGCACCCTTCCCCAGACTAAGGGCATCAACCATATTTGTGTTTCATGAGAAGCTCATTGCAGGTTAACTTAAAACCAGGGAAAAGGCTTCTTTTTACATGACCTCTACAGACCGTCTAACGATGAAAGAATGTGGGAACTAGGGAAGTGCTAGTCTATGACATCTAACCCTGCCCTCCTTAGGCTTGAAGGGATCATGAGATGTACGGTAGTGTTAGAGGGTCAGAGGGCAGCACTGTGCAGAGAGACAACCAGTCTTTTAGTGAGCACATGTGGAAATCCACATGGAGCCAGTCAGGATCCTAATGACCCTATTTTCCCAATATCCCTACACTATCTCCAGCTATCTGACCATTAAAGAATACTCAAGAACTCAGCGACCTCCTTCCTATTGTCTCTGTTTGTCTTAACACGTTGACTTTTGTCATGCAACGTTTTTATCCTCCCTCCAATGTTGTACTGCGTTACATAGTTACATAGTAGATGAGGTTGAAAAAAGACGTACATCCATCAAGTTCAACCTATGCTAAATTTAGACAACAGATACTTTATTCTATATCTATACTTACTTATTGATCCAGAGGAAGGCAAACAAAAAACCCCATTAAGGGGAAAAATGAATTCCTTCCTGACTCCCAGAATTGGCAATCGGATTAATCCCTGGATCAACATCCTTCCCATGTTTACTTATTTGGTATATCCCTGTATACCTTTCCCATCTAAAAAGATGTCCAACCTTTTTTTGAACAAATCTATTGTATCTCCTATCACAGCCTCCATGGGTAATGAATCCCACATTGTAACTGCCCTTACTGTAAAGAACCTTTTCCTTTGTTGCTGGTGAAATCTCATTTCCTCCAACCTTAAGGGATGGCCCCGAGTCCTTTGTACTGCCCGTGGGATGAATAGTTCTTTTGAAAGCTCCTTGTATTGTCCCTGAATATATTTGTATATAGTTATCTTATCCCCTCTTAGACGCCTCTTTTCTAATGTAAATAAATCTAATTTAGCTAGCCTCTCCTCATAAGTTAGAATGTCCATCCCCTTTATTAATTTGGTGGCTCTTCTCTGCACTCTCTCTAGTTCCATAATGTCTTTTCTTAGGATTGGTGCCCAAAATTGTACTCCATATTCAAGGTGTGGTCTTACTAATGCTTTGTAAAGGGGTATAATTATGTTTACTTCACTTCCATCCATTGCCCGTTTGATGCAAGATAAGATCTTATTTGCCTTTGCAGCTACTGCATGACATTGGGCACTATTGCTAAGCCTGCTGTCTACAAGCACTCCTAAATCCTTCTCCATCAAGGATTCCCCCAATATATCTCCATTTAATTTGTAAGTCGCCTTTTTATTCTTGCATCCCAAATGCATAACCTTACATTTATCTGTATTAAACCTCATTTGCCATTTACCTGCCCACGTTTCCAGTCTCTCCAAGTCCTTCTGAAGAGAAATTACATCCTGCTCTGATTCTATTACAGTACCTTACACAATTTAGTATCATCAGCAAAAATGGAGACTTTGCTCTCGATCCCAACCTCAAGGTCATTAATAAACAAGTTAAAAAGCAGGGGTCCCAGTACCGATCCTTGAGGTACTCCACTCACGACTTTAGCCCAACCTGAAAAAGTTCCATTTATGACTGTAACGACCTGGGAGTCAAGCCGCCCTCGGCGTGCTCCCCACTTACCCGCGGTTCCGCCAGGCTCCCCCGTGCCTCACAGCGATCCTCCCTCCAGGACGCCGATCACCATCTTGCCTAGACGCGCGCGCGCACGCCAGCGCTCCCCTTCTAGTGTCGGGTCTGGGCGTGTGCCCGGTCACGCGCCCGCACGTACGGCCACACGGGGGCGCGTCCACATGGAGGAACGCCAGCCTCTTAAAGGCATATCTCCCCTTTATAATGCTTCAATCAAATTTACCCGTTCGTCCAGTCCCTCCTCCAGGAGTTCCTCTGGACCTATCCCTGCCTCAGTCTGGCCCATTCACACACCCCCACCTTGCTACTCTGTCATTGGACGCTCTTGCCTATATATACCCTGCAGCTTCATTGACTCGTCGGCTGAGCATAGAACCAGTTGTTCTCACCACTCTCTGCCTCCATAGTCCTGTCTTGTTTTTGTAGTCTTCCTCGTGTACCGAACCAGCTTCCTCTACGACTACCCGCACCTCTGGCATTCCGAACTTGGCATACGGCAATACGACTCTCCGCACTTCTGGCACCCCGAACCCGGCAAACGGTAAACGATTACGTTCCTCTCTCTAACCCCGAACTCGGACTCCCAGACCACTCTACTCTCAAGACGTGCCCTCGTGGCTGTGGGTGGCGTTATATCCTATCCCACCTCAGCACCGTGGTCCCGCCTCGTTTGTGGTGAGCTCGCCCTGACAATGACAACCCTCTGTTGTCTGTCCTTTAACCAGTTTTCAATCCAGGTGCATATATTATTACTGAGTCCAATTTTCTTTATTTTGTACACCAACCTCTTGTGTGAAACCGTATCAAAAGCCTTTGCAAAATCTAAGTAGACCACATCAACTGCATTACCCTGGTCTAAATTCCTACTTACCTCCTCAAAGAAACAAATAAGGTTAGTTTGGCAAGATCTATCCTTCATAAATCCATGCTGACTATTACTAATAATTTTGTTTTCCATTAGGTATTCCTGAATATTATCCCGTATTAAACCTTCAAGTAGTTTCCCTACTATTGAAGTCAGGCTTACAGGTCTATAATTCCCCGGGTGTGATCTAGCTCCCTTTTTAAATATAGGCACCACATCTGCTTTACGCCAATCTTGTGGTACTGAGCCTGTGGAAAATTAGTCCTTGAATATTAAATATAATGGTTTTGCTATTACTAAGCTTAACTCCTTGAGAACTCTTGGATGTATGCCATCGGGGCAAGGTGCCTTATTTACTTTAATTTTTTCAAGTCGCTTATGAACTTCTTCCTCAGTTAACCAATTGGTCATTAATATGGAGGTTGTGGCTTCCTCCTGTGGCGCTACTATTGAACTTGATTCTTCCCTGGTAAACACAGAGGCAAAGAATTTGTTTAATACCTGTGCTTTTTCCTTATCTCCAATAATCTGCCTACCCATCTCACACTCAAAGGGTCCTATATTTTCTTTTCTCATTTTTTTGTTATTAAGGTACTTAAAGAACTTTTTAGGGTTGACCTTACTTTCTATTGCAATCCTTTTTTCATTATCCATTTTTGCTAATTTAATTGCCCTTTTGCAATTTTTGTTACATTCCTTATAATTCTGATACAATGTCTCTGTCCCTTCTGACTTAAAGAATCTAAACGCCTTCCTCTTCTTGTCCATTTCCTCCCCTACCTGTTTATTTAGCCACATTGGTTTTGACTTATTTCTTTTCTACTTATTACCCAAGGGTATACACTGATAAGTGTGCTTTTCTAACAATGTTTTAAAGACTGCCCATTTATCTTCTACATTTTTCCCTGCAAAAACATAATCTCATTGTATTACTACTAGATTAGACCTCAGTTTATTAAAATCTGCCTTTCTAAAGTTTAAAGTCTTTGTTGAACCAAAGTAATCTGTTTTTTGATCATTTATTTCAAATGAGACCATGTTATGATCACTGTTACCCAAATGTTCCAGGACTTGAATATTTGTTATTACTTCTACATTGTTTGATATGACCAAATCCAGAACTGCCCCTCTCCTGGTTGGTTCCTCAATAATTTGGGTCATATAATTATCTTTAAGCACCCCCAAAAACCTGTTTCCTTTTGTTGTAACGCTAATCTCATTGCCCCAGTCTATGTCTGGATAATTAAATTCCCCCATTATGCAAACATGACCCAGTTTTGATGCCTTCTCCATTTGCAAAAGTATTTTAGCTTCCTCAATCTCACCGATATTTGGTGGTTTATAGCATATTCGCACAAACATTTTCTTTATACTTTTACCTCCACTGCTAATTTCTATCCACAAGGTCTCTACATTTTCATAATTCCCTTCATAGATATCATCCCTTATAATAGGTTTAAATCTGGTTTAACATATAGACATACTCCACCTCCCCTTCTATTTGTTCGATCCTTCCGAAAAAGAGAATAACCCTCTAAATTAACGGTCCAGTCATGAGTTTCATCCCACCATATTTCAGTAATGCCTATGATATCATACTGCTCCCTTGTAGCTATTAATTCAAGCTCCCCCATTTTATCTGTCAGGCTTCTTGCATTAGCAAGCATGCATTTGTTTTTTTTCAGCCTGTACTATTATCTTATCTGCTCCTTCCTTTCTGCTCCCACTTGGTTAGTCTTTAGAAGTTTTCTAGTATTATCTCTATTTACTATGGGTATCTCACTGCTTGTCAAACTTGCACTTGCCCCCATTCTACCTCCATACCACCTTGTATCCTCATCTATTCCATTTAGTTCATTATCTGTTTCATTCCCCTCCCCCTTCCATCCTAGTTTAAAATCTCCTCCAACCTTTTTAGCATTCTCCCCCCTAGCACAGAAGATCCCTCTTCATTGAGGTGCAATCCGTCCCTAGAATATAGATGGCACCTCTCACAAAAGGAGTCCCAGTGCTCTAAAAACCCAAACCCCTCCTTCCTACACCACTTTCTTTGCCATGCATTAACCTCCCTGATCTCTGACTGTCTCCCTGCGGTAGCGCATGGCACTGGTAGTATTTCAGAAAATACTACCTTGGAGGTCCTTGCTTTAAGCTTTTGGCCTAGATCCCTGTAATCATTTTTTAGGACCCTCCATCTTTCTCTAACTTTGTCATTGGTGCCAACATGTGCCAAGACCGCCGGGTCAATACCAGCCCCCCCCCCAACAATCTGTCTAACCGATCCGCAATGTGCCGAACCCGAGCACCCGGGAGACAACAAACTGTTCGGTTCATGCGGTCCCGGCAACAGATTGCCATATCTACCTTCCTAATAATGGAGTCCCCTACCACCACAAGCTTTCTTTGCATCTGAGCATCCTGAGTCCCCACTGTACTGGAGGAATTAGTCTCCCCCAGCCTTGCCATTTCTGCCCCAACATTCCCAATATCTTCATTCAACATGGCAAATCTATTGGGATGTGTCAGGTCAGAAACGACCTGCCTCTCCCTATTGCCCCTGCTTCCCCTTCTGTCACCCAGCTACCTACCTGCTCCTCACTAACAGCAACTAAGCTACCTACCTGCTCCTCACTAACAGCGCCACCATCTAAACCACTACTCGAAGCAAGGGCCTGCTCAGTGAGCTCTAATTCCCTTTCAAGATTGCCAATGTCCCTCAATATTGCAAGTTGCCTCTTCAGATCAGTAATCTCTGATTCTAAAGAGACCACCCGCTCACACTTCTCACAGTGGTATGCTCCTTGGAACAGCTGCTCCAAGTGCACATACATGTGGCAAGATGTGCATTGAGTGGCATTTTCAATCCTGCTCATTCTAGCAACTATGAATTTTAGAAGTACTCACAGTAAACTGTACTTCAATAAAATATACCTTGTTTAACCGCTTCCTTGTTCAAACTGCTTCTGGTTCTAACTGCACACACTTTAACCAACCAGCACTTCAATCAACACACAGATCAATCAGTACACGCAAGCGTTGCGGACTATGTTGGTGCCATGCAAATAACAGTTAATAATAATAATGACTGAGAAATACCAAATACGTCGGAAAAAATGTTTAAACATTGAATTCGAATTGTAACAAACACTTAAGTATTGTACTAGAGAGAAAACAACCCGCGTTGTGCAGTCACACAGATACTATAATTGAGATAATCACAATTAATAAAGCTAAAACCAATATAGGTCAACAATAGCGGAATAGATGTAATATTAGGCAAAGCAATAATATGAAAAACTGCAGGCAGCAGTAGGAAAAATAATAATGGTAAATAGTTAATAGGGGTATCCTGAACCCCAAGAATGATGAAGTGAAGAAAGACTAGAAGAAAGCACATACACATGCCTCCATGGGGAAGTACGGTATGTGATTTTATTGGACTTAATATAGTCATTAAGACTCACTCACACAGTGCGTTAGAGTGCTAAGCATGTAAGAAACACACTGAGACCTGCTCTTCAGTCCTAAACCTCCCATACAATGCTCCTAATCGCTGCTCGGTTACTTGCTGCTTATTCGCCCTCTTCACAGCGTTCCACAGGTTTCAGGGGATCTCCTGCAGTGATGTTTGGATCTTCCGAGCGTCGTGAACGGTGCGGAGCGTGATGACGTCAGATGGGGGCGTGACTAGCACGGGGTCCGGAAGCAAAGGATTCCTTCTTCTTTCCTCCTACGCGTTTCGCTGGGAGGCAGCTAGCTTCATTAGGGATGTAAGGTATCTCAAAGGTGAAGATTCACCCTGCGGAAAAAGCCTCTACTGCTGCCCAATTGGGTACTCAAATAACCAATGAATACAATAATACTTAATGCTTTATTGCTATGCACATGATCCTCCTACTGTCTGCTGGCAATTAAGACAAGCAGTGTGCTCCAAAATCAATCAAGGGTGAGAAAACAATACATAATGAAAAATAAACCTACATATTAAATACCAAGGTGATAATGGCTAATGTGTCACATTTATTTATATTTATATATCAGACTTAAATGAGACAATTTAGACTGTTAAAAAGCCATACAGATGTTCATAATTAAGACGCTAAGTTAATTATAAAACGAGTGCCTATACCTTCCGTAACGGCATGACCCCAACCCAATCTCATATTGGCCCCTGTGGCCTAATCGGCCCTGTAGACGGACGTTCACAGAGGTACACAATTAGAGACTTTATAAGGTGAAATTATAATAGGCTTTATTGTGCCTTTTCCTTTTCATCAGGAAATCATCCAAACACAGGGGGGGGGACAAAGCTTCTTTACTTGCAGAAAAAAAACCATTCTTTCATTCCCGGCAGGGTGACTCAACACTCAGCATTTGTTTGCTAAAAATTCCCCTGCTTCAGCACAGTTCTTGTACAAATTTCACCTTTTCTCTGCATTACTCACTGAACTACCATTCAGCTGGTAGCCCTATGCGGTGTGCAACCTTTATTGCAAATCAGTACCACTCGTGGGTCACCATCTGTATTCACTGCTTCACGAACTTTTGAACAACAACAACACTATCCCTTTTTAAGGCTGACTCACTTCTTGAACCCTGACTATGGCTGAAGGCAAAATCCCTATTTCAATACCATATTACACTTTGTGATAGCCAAAATAAGGTTTAGCTACTTCAGCAGTCTTTCTCCTCTAGGGATTGGGGCAAAGAGTCCATCTGTGGTTTTGTAGTTTCAGTGCAGTGTGGTTTCTGTGGTGTGTCCCTTAACTCTGATCTCTGCTGCATAAGGTTTTTTTTTTTTTCTAATTTGCTTGTAGGCAAAAACATAAAAAAATTTCATAAAAATCTCCGGTCCTTTTAACTACGACAAACCTCTTGTCCCACCGGACGACACATATGTAGATGGACGTTCACAGAGGTACACAATGGAGACTCTATAAGGTGAAATTATAATAGGCTTTATTGTGCCTTTTCCTTTTCTCAGGAAATCATCCAAACAAAGGGGGTGGGGGTGGGGGGACAAAGCTTCTATTCACTTGGGAGTATCTCTAGTGAAAATACCATGCAATTAATTCACAACTCCATAAGTCAAGCATGTCTCGCAGCCCCAAAACATATAGCATGAAATAAGCTGATATAAGCAGTCTCTTAATTATGAAAGTCTTATCTGTTTCTTGCTGTAGAGTAAGCTTCTCTGCTCTCCTGGAACCGCACCCGTGCGTGCACAGACAATATCAGCATCCAGGTTTAGAAGTCTTATTTGGTGTCTTGCAATCAGCTATGCTGGGCAGAGCTCAAGACCGGTCATTCTTGTGGTTTGTTTTCGTGGGTTTGTTGACTAGGTTCGGTTCCCCGTAAGGGATGTCTTCCTCTTTATGGACTGGAAGGGCCACTCTTCTCGTGCCGTGGGGGTAGGGTTCATTACAGGAACTCTGCATCTTGTCCTCCATTTTTAGGCTATCAGTGTGTAATTTTCTTCCTGACCTCAGGAGGCACTATTGCAGCTGTTGCCACTGTATTTGCTAGAACCCCCAATTGTGGTAGTCCTAGAGATGGGCATATTTTCCTTGTAGAGGTCGTTAGCTCTCACAGGCATCTCTGTAGACTTTCTTCTTGGGAAAGTTTTTTTTTTATTATTTCAATATCAGCAGTACTGTGCATGCATATTTTCTCTTATCAGGTATATTCAAGATGTGCAGTTGCTAGGTAAAAAAAGTCTATTTGCTCTACAACCATTTACTTGCTAGGTGCAATCTCTCCGTTAGCAACAGAATTTGGTTTTCTGCCTGAGTTCAGTAATTTTCAGTCTCATCTTTGGGTATTATGGCATTCACACTTCACACTTTGAGTGTCTGTTTTTGCTCCCAAGATATATATAGGCAGACTTTTTTACTTGCAGAAAAAAAAACATTCTTTCATTCTCAGCAGGGTAACTCAACATCAGCATTTGTTTGCTAAAAATTCCCCTGCTTCAGCACAGTCTTGTATCAAATTTCACACTTTTCTGCATATACTATATTAGCAGCTGACCCGTAGCTGTGTGTGTGGCAACCTTTATTTGCAAAATCAGATCACTCGTGGGTCACCATCTGTATACACTGCTTCAGCGAAACTTTTGAAAACAACAAACACCTATCCCTTTTTAAGGGCGACTGACTCACTCTTGAACCTGACTATGGCTGGAAGGCAAAACCCCTATTTCAATGACCATATTACACTTTGTGATAGGCAAAATAAGGTTTAGCTACTTCAGCAGTCTTTCTCTCTAGGGATTGGGGCAAAGAGTCCATCTGTGGTTTTGTAAGTTTCAGTGCAGTGTGGTTTCAGTGTGTGTGTCCCTTTAACTTGATCTCTGCTGCATAAGGTTTTTTTTTTTTTCTAAGTTGCTTGTAGGCAAAAAGCATAAAAAAATTTTTTCACATAAAAACTCTGGTCCTTTTTAATAAAAAGACACCTCTGTCCCACCTCGGACACCATATGTAGATGGACGTTCACAGAGGTACACAATTGGAGACTCTATAAGGTGAATTATAATAGGCTTTATGTGGCCTTTTCCTTTTCATCAGGAAATCATCCAAACAAGGGGGGGGGGGTGGGGGGAGGGTGGTGTCTTGCAATCAGCTATGCTGGGCAGAGCTCAAGACCGGTCAGCTCCAGAGATGTGTGTTCTCTTGGTCAGACTCTCCTGGGAGTCTCAAGAACACTCCTCTGTCTCTCCAAAGGTCAGCTCTCAGTCAGAGCTAAGGAGTCACTTCCTGTCTCAACAGACAGGCTTTTGTAAGCAATCAGGCAGGTGGTGTTTATTAATTGACTACCAGCAGTTAACCACCACACTGCCAGATTAAAGGCACATTACTTGAACAGGGATTACTCCCCTGTTACATACCTCCCCTGTTTGTGGGAAGCTCGGGCTTGCCTTGGCCAAAGCCCAACCTTCCACTCTCATTCTAGATATCTCAGTGACTTGAATGAGAGTGGATGGAGGAAGAGAACCCTCAGTCCTGTTGGGATTGGAGCCCTTTCTCCAGTTTATTCTTGTCTCCTCCTGAAGGTGTTTGAGATCAGCACCCCTCAGTCGCTCGAGGAGGACTTTCTCCAAGTATAGTCTTTTTTTCTACGTGTGCGGTCATGTCTACGTGCGCGGTCACGTCGGGTGCTCGTCTTATTATAGGCATACTGTATGGCAGCAGTTGCAGAGCGTTTAAAAACCGCCCTTTTCCCACTCAATGGGGTTGCTAGTTCAGCCCCTTTTAGAATAAGTTGCAATTCCACACCCACTTCCAGAGAATGTCCCATCTTTTCAGCTTCATCAGCTAAGGATTCTTCTGGTTTTAATTCAGCACGTGTACCTCCTTTTGTTGCCTGCTGGGTGGCTGAAGGTTTTGCTAGTGCTTGTTTAGGTGGTTCAAATTTTGCAACCTTGTCTTTCAGATGAGCGGTATTCCCAGCTCTCACTGTACCCTTGTCTTCATGGGTTTTTGTGGCTGTGGGATACTGATGCTTGGTCAGGGTCAATACTTGTCCTTGTAGGACTGTAATCTTATCCGCGAGAGATCCCTGTTTTTTGAGTGCATCTTGGAAGTCTCTTCTCAGGGAATTTAACTGCATGCTTTGCTTTCTCTGAGCCTGCCTCCACATTTTTATTACATTGTGAAGCACTATGAACTTCTTTGCTTGGGCCACAGTTACTTGTTTCAGTTTCTGGACCTTCTTGTGCTCCCTTTTGTGCCGCGTCACCTGGGTTCTAAGCTTGGCTTTTAGCGTTGCTTTGGTGATGCTCAGGGTAGCCTTCAGTTTCTCATGCTGCTTTGCGGGGACATACTGGGTCATCAGACGTTCCTGCAGCACTTGAATTTCTTTAGCAGCCTGCAGCTTTTCTTCCTGAAGCGTTTTGCTGCTTCTCCTCAACATACTGGAGGTGTGTACGCAGACCTTGCAGTTGGTTCTGCAGTCGGTGCTCTGCTTCAAACTTTTCCTTGACTTCTTCTGTCAACTGAAAATTTTCTTCTTTCAGTTTTAAGTTTTCTCTTTTTAATCTTGAATTTTCTCTTTTTTCAGTCTCTGTATTCTTCAGGGCCTCTTTGCAGTCCTCCTACCATTTACGCACATCTGCTTTGAGAATGACACTCTCCTGGCGTGAGACTTCCTTCTCTAGGTTGAGGGTCTGAAGCTCCTTCTGAGAGACTATGAGATCTGTATCAAGATAACCAATAGTTTCTTTAGCAATGTCCATCTCCTCAGTGAGACTGTGTAGTTCCTTTCTGGAAACTTCCAGGTCTGTGCGGCAGCTGTTGGTCTCATGATGTGAGGCATCAAGCTCTATACGAAAAGTGTGAACCTCTTGCTGGAAGACTGTCATCTGCTTCAGTGCCTCCTCATACTTCCGCTTCAGCGTAGCCACCATTTTATCCGATTGGCTCTGCTTTTCATCCATGGCGGAAATAGTAGCCTTTGCAGTATCTAGCTCAGTCTTGAGATCCTCCAATTTGGTCTTGGCCGCAGAGTAAATTGCGAGCACAGTCTTCTGTAGCTCAGCATTCTTTTTTCTCTCCCTTCCCAATTCTTCACAGAGCAGATCACAGTCATGCCTGGCAATTTTCAGGGCGTCTTCAGGGCTGGTCAAGGGATCGTCACTCACTGGTTCCGGCTCCGCTTTCCTGGGATGACTGGTTGAGGGTTCCTCACTGTTGGCACCGGACAGACACTTCTTTGGGGTACACGACTTCTGCCTTGGGCCTTATGGATATTCGGTTAACCGCGGGACGAATTCTCCATTTTCTCTAGGCTGCAGGGCAACTCGGTCCCCCTTTTCCTCCACAGGATCTGCGGACGTGTCTGTTCCTTCCACGGTAAGTGAAGAACTGCTTTTCTTTTTCTTTTTCCGCCTTTTTGATTTGGATGACACCGTCCCTTCAGGGATATTGGGGTCTCCATCTTCATTTGAAATTTTAGCGGCTTCATTATATACGCCAGGCTTTTCTTGCAGTTGCTTTAGCTGACAGAAATATTGGGTGATATGCTGCTCCCGCTCTATCTCCTGCTGATCATATTCGTCAAAGGGAGCTGTCTTTTCTGTTCGTGCCGAGTTCAGGCACCCCCACCATTCTTGGGGTGTTTTGTGGGTGTGACTCGGTTCGGGTTCCCCGTAAGGGATGTCTTCCTCTTTATTGGACTGGAAGGGCCACTCTTCTTCCGTGGGGTAGGGTTCATTACAGGAACGCTGCATCTTGTCCTCCATTTTTAGGCTATCAGGTGTAATTTTCTTCCTGACCTCAGGAGGCACTATTGCAGCTGTTGCCACTGTATTTGCTAGAACCCCCAATTGTGGTAGTCCTAGAGATGGGCATATTTTCCTTGTAGAGGTCGTAGCTCTCACAGGCATCTCTGTAGACTTTCTTTCTTGGGAAAGTTTTTTTTTTATTATTCAATATCAGCAGTACTGTGCATGCATTTTCTCTTATCAGGTATTCAAGATGTGCAGTTGCTAGGTAAAAAAAAGTCTATTTGCTCTACACCATTTACTTGCTAGGTGCAATCTCTCCGCTTCAGCAACAGAATTTGGTTTTCTGCCTGAGTTCAGTAATTTTCAGTCTCATCTTTGGGTATTATGGCATTCACACTTCACACTTTGAGTGTCTGTTTTTGCTCCCAAGATATATATAGGCAGACTTTTTTACTTGCAGAAAAAAAAACATTCTTTCATTCTCAGCAGGGTAACTCAACACTCAGCATTTGTTTGCTAAAAATTCCCCTGCTTCAGCACAGTCTTGTATCAAATTTCACACTTTTCTGCATATACTCCATTCACAGCTGGTAGCCCTATGCGGTGTGGCAACCTTTATTTGCAAAATCAGTACCACTCGTGGGTCACCATCTGTATTCACTGCTTCAGCGAAACTTTTGAAAACAACAAACACCTATCCCTTTTTAAGGGCTGACTCACTTCTTGAACCCTGACTATGGCTGGAAGGCAAAACCCCTATTTCAATGACCATATTACACTTTGTGATAGGCAAAATAAGGTTTAGCTACTTCAGCAGTCTTTCTCCTCTAGGGATTGGGGCAAAGAGTCCATCTGTGGTTTTGTAAGTTTCAGTGCAGTGTGGTTTCTGTGGTGTGTCCCTTTAACTCTGATCTCTGCTGCATAAGGTTTTTTTTTTTTTCTAAGTTGCTTGTAGGCAAAAAGCATAAAAAAATTTTTTCACATAAAAATCTCTGGTCCTTTTTAACTACAAAGACACCTCTTGTCCCACCTCGGACACCATATGTAGATGGACGTTCACAGAGGTACACAATTGGAGACTCTATAAGGTGAAATTATAATAGGCTTTATTGTGCCTTTTCCTTTTCATCAGGAAATCATCCAAACACGGGGGGGGGGGGGGGGGGGGGGGGGGGGGGGGGGGGGGGGGGGGGGGGGGAGGAGGGGGGGGGGGGGGGGGAACAAACCTTCTATTCACTTGGGAGTATCTTTAGTGAAAATACCATGCAATAATTCACAACTCCATAAGTCAAGCATGTCTCCAGCCCCAAAACATATAGCATGAAATAAGCTGATATAAGCAGTCTCTTATTTTGAAGTCTTTATCTGTTTCTTGCTGTAGAGTAAGCTTCTCTGCTCTCCTGGAACCGCACCCGTGCGTGCACAGAAAATATCAGCATCCAGGTTTAGAAGTCTTATTTGGTGTCTTCAATCATGCTATGCTGGGCAGAGCTCAAGACCGGTCAGCTCCAGAGATGTGTGTTCTTTTGGTCAGACTCTCCTGGGAGTCTCAAGAACACTCCTCTGTCTCTCCAACGGTCAGCTCTCAGTAAGAGCTAAGGAGTCACTTCCTGTCTCAACAGACAGGCTTTTGTGAGCAATCAGGCAGGTGGTGTTTATTAATTGACTACCAGCAGTTAACCACCACACTGCCAGATTAAAGGCACATTACTTGACAGGGATTACTCCCCTGTTACAGGCCCCATTACATGTCTGTGTGATATGTGGTGCACCTGCTGGCAACAGGACTCCTGAGTCTCCCGCTTGGTTGTTATGGGGAATATCACCATGACAGGCCTCTGAGGTAGTGTGCTCTGAGTCCTACTCACATTCGGTTACAGCGCCTCCACCCCATCAGGATCCCTACGGCAGCAGGGGAAGTATCCTATGGGGAACTCCTTCTTGGTGCATCCTCCTGGGGAATAACTCCACATTCACACAGGAGGGATCGTTTGAACCAGGGCATCTTTAATGTCATCTCCATAGGCAGACTGCCCCTCATCGCGGTCGTCACTTAGCTGCTCATTCTGTTGGAGTACTCCATGCAGAAGGTTCCTTCTCCTAATGAGTTGTTTTCACCTCTCCCCTAAAGGAGATCCACCAACTGTGCCAGGTCCCTGGACACAGTGTGTAATCAGCTTGCACTGAAGTATCTGACAGGCAGACTTGAACTGCTGCAGACACTCCACTCAGGAACATAACCAGAACTAGACCTACTAACTTTAGGCAGTGCTGTGTCTTATATAACCTCCAGAAACAGACCCACCTCTGTGTCACTAACAGTGGACACAAAGCATGTTGTCACTTCCTTTGTTACATATGACACCTCACCAGGGTTTGAGGGCAAACCTTCATGATTGTTGCTGGCAACCCTGCATACTTACCAGGCTTACTGCCAGCATGAGAAAGAGATGTACACCATTTTTACACATGGCTACACTTCTATGAAATTGGAGGCATATATCTAGATGCTGCTAAAATACATAGTCTAGAAGAATACTACAAAATATACATATAGGTGTAAATATGATTTAAAAAAATGATATACATATTAATTAAAATATCTTAACATCATTTAAAAAGAAAGGGCATATAAATACATAGATACAGTATTGAATTCCCAATATGCTCCATAGTTAGTAGACCAGACAAGCAAATGAGTACATAAATTATATTATATACAGTACAAAACACAATGTATAAAAATGACAAGAAAAATATATATCCTTGTGTGTGTTAAATAAAACTTGAAATATGAACTATAAAAAATTAATGTCAAAATTCAAAAAGTAAAGAAAAGAGAGAGTTCATACTTAAAATAGATTTGTTCTGTAAAAGCAGCCAGGCGAATGTCTGCATTGAGACCTTGGCGGGGAGACATGGTTTGAAGTGTATCGATCCAAAAAGTCTCTCTTCTTGTCTGTTAAACTTGTTACGTCACCTAAATTCAGGCTGGATTAGTGCTATGCCTTTCACTGCAAGGCCTGTAGGAGCTTTGTTACAATGCAAATTAAAATGAGCTGACACATCATGGTTCAAATACCCGATTTCAATGTTCTTACAATGTTCAAGGAATGTACATGTAAGGCTCCTCCTTGTTCTGCCCACGTGTGTGTGACGGACACTCGAGAACATAAAGCATGTATGGGGTACTACAGCTGATGAATTGTTTACTGTTGTATGTAGTACCTGTGATACAAGATGTGATGGGTTTAACCTGATATACGATGCCACAGCTAGCATAGCGAGTATTGCCACATTGATAGAATCCTAATGGTTTCGTTGGTAGCCACGTCCTACAGTATATTGTTTTGTTGTGTTCTCCTCCTCCTGTAATTGGCTGGGTGCTAGGATGTTCTTCTGGCGCTTACCTCTTCTGTAATTGGTCGTGGGGTATTCTGAAAGAGTGGTTCTCAAAATCGTCTCTTCCTTCAGAATATGCCAATGTCTTTCAATAATTGTATTTCTTTTAGAGGCCCACTCACTATGCGTGGTGGTAAATCTGATATTATTCTTGGACGAAGTCTTTCTCTTCTACAAACTTTTTTTAAGTATGAGCTCTCTCTGTTATTTTATATTTTTCATTTTTACATTTGTTTTTATAGTTCATATTTCATGTTTTATATAACACACAACAGGATATATATTTGTATCATGTCAATATATATTGTGTTATGTATTGTATACAATATATTATATGTTCTCATTTGTACAGTATTGCAAATGGAGCTACTTATTTTATTTCTTTGCTTGCGGAGAAGACGCAATGATTTAAAAAGGGCAAGAGAAAGACACTGAGATGTGAGAGCCATGTGGTAATAGATTAAATATCTCTCTGCAGAAATAGAAAACCCTCTCCCAAATATAATAATACTGTATGCCTTCAGTAATGCCCACTAAAACCTTAGTGTAAATTAAGAAACTTTATTTCTGTAATAGAAGCTTCTCCCTATCTCCATCCATCTTGAGCTGTGATACACTAATATCTGACATTTGAACTATTTATAAGATAGAACAACCCCTTCCTCATCATTGCTACATAGTACAAACTGGAAAGTTAGTGGACTACGTCCCCAAAGGAATAATCAATGTTCGTATTTGAATGTATCTCAGAGTGCTGATCTGTGTGACCCAGGTGATATATACAATTGATCCAAACATATTGTGGACGTCCTCCTCTTGGTATATATAATGACACTGTGTATTGACCCACCAAGCATAACATATATATATATGAGAAAGTCATAGATATTAAAATGATGAAATAAGGGGGGGGCATTATAGGGGTACCCGTGAGCTGGAACACAGAAGGAAAAACACCCCGTAGAAACCCCTTTATGAATCCTCCCCATAGAGATTTCCTTTGGAATGTGTGGGGTGGTGTGTGTGTGTGGTGTGTGTGTGTGTGTGTGTGTGTGTGTGTGTGTGTGTGTGTGTGTGTGTGTGTGTATATAGGTGTGTATATATATATATGTATGTATATATATACGTATATGTGTATAATTGCATATGGCAGCTTTTGTGTTTAATTGCATTTATCCCCAGTGTGAATGTCAGTTTGCCAATTACATCAATATAAAGGGTGAGCTAATGCACTGCAAGGAGCACAAATTAATGCAGTTCCAGCCCCGGTAATTGGCAAGCCTGAAAATAATTGAGATCCCTCTTCGGCACTGCAAGCAGGAATGGGTGCTGCAAGCAGGAATGGGTGCTGCAAGCAAGAATGGGTGCTGCAAGCAGGAATGGGTGCTGCAAGCAGGAATGGGTGCTGCAAGCAGGAATGGGTGCTGCAAGCAGGAATGGGTGCTGTAAAAAGCGGGTAATCAGGCGGTGCACAGGAATGGGTGCTGAACTGCCTCTGGCACCTATTTTTGGACATGTTTATGGGTTTTGCATGGAGACACAGAGCAAGTTTAGAGACATTTATGACAGGTATTTTCCCTATGCTTAGCTTCAAACTTAAAAAAAAACAAATTTCTCCCATCGGAGACATAAAAGGTACAAGTTGACAAACCTAGACCTGAACAGACAGTTCTTTTGTCTACTAATTGTACAGCCTGAACTCACTGCTGTCATGCACGGCCCCATTAATACTACACTACAGAAGCGGCCCACAGAAATAGACAAGGACAAAATGCTGACAAAACATCGCTTGACCTCAAATGTTACAGAGATGGAGAACTCAACACCAGAGTTTTATACAAAGAGACTGGGGATGATACTCCTCAATTAGGGCATTTATTCATTGGACTGCAATAGTGCCGATCAGGGCACTATCACACAGTAGCTCCCATTGACTTTAAATTAGTTCCCTGATCGCCACTCACGGTTGCCACCAGTCCGGGTTTGACCCGGAGACTACGGGTTTTGGCCATGTGTCTCCGGGCTATGAGTCTACCTAGTAAACCTCCGGGGGGCCGGCGACGTCTCCCTGCATCCTCGGCATCCTCCCGGCATCTCCCCCTGCAACTCCTGTCAATACGGCTGCGCAGCGCCAAATGGCACCGCGTTGCCATGCCAACGAGACCGCCACATGAGGTAACAGCATCCCGTGACGCCATTGCCATGACAATGTGATTTCACGTGACACCTAGGCGCCATAAGGCGTCCCGTTGTCATGGAAATGTGACACCGCGTGACATCGTGACATCACGCCGCGTGCCATTGTCATGGCAACGCAGCGCCATTTGATGGGAGGTGCAGGGAAGAGATGTCCGGAGGATGCCAGGTGATGTTGGCTGCTGAAGGCAAGCGCTACATTTTTTTTACAATCTCCGGGTTAGCCTCCAGTCTCTCCGCTCCCGCTCAACAATCTGTCCACACCATCCCCCACCTCAAAACAATCGGGGGTCCGGGTCAAGACTACAATCCCAGGCCACGGGAATGGTGTTGGTAGGCCTTATTACTAATTAACCGGTGTATTGTGGTGTTAACATAGTAACATATGTAAATATTTTATAGCTGTATTACTTGACTGGAGAAAAATAAATAAATAACCACCGCTTTTTTTTTTTTATAGCAAATTTAATAGTGAAGAAATGTATGTAATATTAATCAACATGTCCCAACTGCAAAAAAAGTCCTGCACTGGATTTATCAAAGCAAAATATTTCCATTACAACTAATTCACAACATAAATGACGCCCTTAGAAGATACGGGGGCAAAACAGGGCCAAAACACCCACAGCCCCTCCAACGTCTGTGATCATGTGACCGCTTCTCTGAAGGGGTCACGTGACCGCTCCGGCACTGGTGACAGAACGGAACGAGTCCTCACCCTTCCATTCCTCTTCATTGTAACGCCACTAGAAATCTCACCTAGAAAATGAGCGGGAGTGGCAGACCCAATGACGTAGTAGCTAAGAGCACTCAAAGGGTTAAGTACAGTGACGGATTCCCCATTAGGCACGACAGGCGCGGGCCCAGGGCAGCACAATTTGGGCACAGCATGCGCTATCGGCACATCCACAACTGGCAACACGACATCACACGGCATCGCGTTGCCATGGCACCGGAGGAGGAGGGCGGCACCAGGTAAGTGCCAAAGGACAACATGTCCTCTAATCCAGCAGTGTGGTGGTTAACTGCTGGTAGGCAATTAACTAACACCACCTGCCTGATTAGATTGCTTAGAAAAGCCTGTCTTTTGAGACAGGAAGTGAGACTCCTTAGCTCACACCTGAGCTGAACTTGGAGACAGAGCAGAGATTGTTCCTAAATCTCACAACTTGTGAGACTGACATGGGGACAGTTGTCTTGAGCATCTCAGAAGAAACGGCAGTGCTGCTTTCAAGACACAGGGGAAACTTCTAAACCTGAATGCTGACACACCCTGAGGAAAAGGTAGCAACCAGGAACAGATAAGATTTCCCTCCAAACCACTACAAACAGATAAGACTTTCATTTACAAGACTTTTTATATCTGTTCATTTCATGCTATATGTTTGGGGCTGGGAGACATGCTTATCTAAAGGGAGTGGTGGATTGCATAGTATTTCACTAGAAATACTCCCAAGTGAATAGAAGCTTTGTTTACCCCTTGTTAGGATGGTTTCCTGATATTAAGGAAACAGGTGCAATAAAGGCCTTATTTAATTTCACTATAACCAGTCTCCCTTGCATACCTCTGTGAGCGTCCGCCTACAGGCACCAAGAGTGGTTCTTGCTCTTCCCCTACCCTCTTTTAGTGTAGGAGGTATGGGATTACCCCAGACACCCCTAAGGGAGACCTTAAGCCTACCAGAGCCCTGGCAGCTTATCATGGGTACCAGGTCTATCTCAAAGGTAAAGACTAACTAAATAGGAAGTATCAGCACAGTAAATAGTTCCAACAGGCACCACCCCTGTGTTTTCTAATTGGACACAGAGCCTGATGACACTGCCTTCACTGACTCACTGCACTGCCTGACGTGGGGAAACCCCATGATTACTCCTGGCAAACCTTCCCTTACCAGATATTACTGCACAGGAGGAGGGCAGGCCTATAGCCCAAACCACACAGGGCTACAGATAAATATGGTGTTTTTCTGCACTGGTTTTTGCTCCTGTTTTGCAGCCAGGAGCATTAGTAAATATCCCCCTGTGATATTTACTTATCAAAGATTGCAACACTCCCACGGACGTTTGCACCTTATTCTACCAAGATTCATTGGCAGATAGTGATATTTACGGATGGATCCACGAAGAGAGTGCTTCGCGGATGTACTGTAGGAGTTCCAAGGATTGATGCAACGGAGCACAGCATGCAGAAAGAAGAGAGTGGGGGCTACGATGCCAAATCAGATTAAAATAATTTATTCATTTAGTGTACACATGGCTTAACCCAGGTGGAAACCACTCTAACGCGTTTCGCGCAAAGGATGTATTTTGTACAATAGTTTTTACGATATCAAAAGCCACTTCTTCGCTTTATATGACTTGTTTTCTAGGCTTTGCAATATTTATCCGGTGTCCCCAACACAGACGTAAAATGATTGTGATGTATAATCTCAGTGCATCTCCGTAAACGAAAATGGCTATTCAGAATAACATTTTAATGTAGCCCAAGGCACAAATTGGCACAATACACAGGTCCATGCAAAGTATCTCTGCAAACGCATTTGAAATCATGTCACTGCTTTTGTGCATTTTATTGGCCATATGATCAAATAAATAATGTGTGTGCAAAGTGCATGGAATGAGGGCAGACTGCAAGAGGAATCGTTATATAATATCAGAATCAGAGGATCTGATGTTATATTGGGAAACATAATGTGGATACAGCAGGGTTGCCACCTTCTATTGAAGAACCCGCAGACTTTTTGCAATTACATTGAATTTATTCCATTTATTTACTTAATTTATATATTTACTACTCTGACCTTCTCCGGAGGTGGGCATCTCCTCCCGCAAGGTCCCGTCAGCATGGCTCTGCGATGTCAAATAGCGTTAAGCCGTCATGGCAACGGGACGCCGCGACGTCACGTAACATCCCGTTGTCGTGGCAACGTGACGCCACTTGACAGGATCCTGCAGGGGGAGATGATGCCGCCACCCGGAGATTTCACAGGTAAACCCGTAGCCCGGAGATCCGTGGCCGAAACCCGTATGGGGGACAATCCCGGAGTGGTGGCCACCCTAGGATAAAGTGAGAAGAACGCTCATGTATAAAGTGAGTGTACTACAGGTGCAAATCTATGCATTGCGTTCATCAAGGTCAAAATTCACCCCGAATTGTACCAATTTCATGTTACAGGAACTTTGGGGCCGATGTACTAACATTTTTTTTTTTTTTAAATGGTGCATTAAAATTTAGTGCTAAAAAGTAATACAAACCTTTAAAAACTTGCTGTTTGAAATTATTTTCTCATGTTGAATACCGGATTAATATCAGTTTAATTAAAAGCGACTTGTGTACAAATGTAGCAGGCGTTATTGCGCGTGTCAGGTGGGGTTATAGCATGTTAGTCCCGCCCCCTTTTCACACGTGGGTAATATCTTGACAATGGCGTCTGCTTCCGCTGTGGCGTTGTGTGTGTGTCGCTGCAACGTGTCTTCAGGAGCATCAGCAGCGGCTACATCTGTATTTTTAATTATAACTAGTATTAGGAAATATCAGTGATTAGCATCATATTTATAATAGCAATACTGTGAAAGTGTGCGTCTGTGAGAGATCAAATCAGTGATATTTCTGAATAAAAAGGCGCCTTTTCCAAAAACTGTTCCCTGTTGGTATTTAGCATATAGCATAAATGTAACATAAATCCTGGGATCTACAGTAATAAACTTTTTTTTTTAATAATACCACTAATTATTCATGGCATTTTAAGCAGTGTCCATAAATTGAGGTTGATTAAATGAATAAGCAAACTAAATAAATTGGGATGTTTGTATTGTAGCACAATTCTCAACTAGTACCAATTACTTATAAGTATTTGGAAAAATTCCAAACATTTTCAACTGGAGCCAAGCATGAAAACAAAGCGATTTCCAAAGCTTGCTCCCAAGCATGAAAACAAAGCGATTTCCAAAGCTTGCTCCCAAGCATGAAAACAAAGCGATTTCCAAAGCTTGCTCCCAAGCATGAAAACAAAGTGATTTCCAAAGCTTGCTCCCAAGCATGTTTTTGCGATCATGTTATTGTAGCCTGTATCAGCCAGCACACCTGTGGTACAGAAGATATTTGAGGGTTGCATACAGACCAATGCTTTCCCAGATGAGCAAAACCGCTCCAGTGAAACCCAAATATTCATAAATAAACTCACACGGGAAATAAATTGCTGTAGATCCAGTACTAACGATGCAAAAACCAGAAGCAAAAAATAAAACCAATAATCCCCCAGTGAAGTAAATTGTGATTTCCAGCACTGTGCACACAGACACACACAGACACACAGACACACAGACACACACACAGAAGAACAGATAGACACACAGACACACATAGACAGACAGACAGACACACACACACACACACACACACACACACACACACACACACACACACAGACACACAGATAGACACAGAAGAACACACAGACAGACACACACACTATACAAAAAAAAAAGACTGGAGGAAAATGAAGTACAGAAAGAATGTATTTACTCAATGCATTTAACACATACACACGTGTGCGGGAACAGAGGTAATATACAGAGCTGTGATGTAAAAGGAATAACAGAAATACAAAAATACTGCAAAACAAAGCAGAAAATACTGTAAAGAGGCAAAGCCCAAAAATATGTATCTACAGCTCAAAGCACATCAAGGTGAAAAACAGGACTGGCATAAAGTGTTATAGTATTGTAAAAAAAAAAGTATAACTGTGCAAAAAAAAGTGAACAGTGTAAAATAAAACAGGTGCAACAGGAAAATAGAATCACAAGAGGAGTAGAAGAAAAGGACATAGGAGGTAAGGGGGGTTACAATCCCCATGTGGTGCTATGAAAATCAGTCTTGCGTTAAAAAATAACAGGCTCTTAATCAAAATGGTGTTAGGCTACTTCCCAGTGCTGAAGAATATTTAAACTCCATTAAACTCAAGAGAACTAACATCTCCAAAACACTACATTCGGGCTAAAAGTGATGCCAAGAGATATGTTGAACAGGCAGCAAAGTATCATGGTACAGACCGCATCAGCATCTTGCAATTTGGGGAGTTAAGTAAAGCCTTGTCCATGGTTAGCGTTTGCTCGCTGAAGCGTGCTGACGCTCGCTCATGCTTGGCACTGAGCCCCTACAGCCGCAATTAGAGCGGCTTTAGTAGGGGCTCGCCTACGCTTCCGCACGCGCGCGGAAGCGTAGGTCTTAGCAGATTTTTAAATTCACGCGCTTGCCGGAGCACAGGGCCGGTCACGTGAGCGGTTCGCCCAACGAGGGCGAACCAGCTCCGTGACGTCACTGGCCCGCCCCCGGCCCGCCCCCTGACGGCGCGCAGGGCAAGCAACCGCAAGGCCCTTTCCCTGAGCCTCAGCGCGCCTCAGCACGCCATCGGGGAGCCTGGCCGAGGCCTAAGGGTTAACCAAGGGCTGCTCAACTCCGGCCCTCAAACCCCCCAAAAGGTCAGGTTTTCAGGATATCCCTGCTTCAGCACAGGTGGCTCAATGAGTCCCAGCTTCAGCACAGGTGGCTCAATCAGTCAGAGCTTTAGCACAGGTGGCTCAATCAGTGGCTCGGTCAAAGACTGAGCCTCTGATTGAGCCACCTGTGCTGAAGCTGCAATTGATTGAGCCACCTGTGCTGAAGCAGGGATATCCTGAAAACCTAAAGTGGGTGGGGGGGGCGGCTTGAGGACTGGAGATGAGCACTCCTGGGTTAACCGATGCACAGATTTGAATGGGATGCACAGGAAGAAATACATAATATGTTCTAGACAATCCGATATGGCCAATCCTTCTCTGGTCATTTTATTCTAAGTCAAAAGTTCTTAGCATCTAAAAAATGGGATTTGGACAATAAATAGCTAATTGCCCCACAATTCAGATGATAACGTGCTAGGGTCATTTCACGGCTGACCAGGACTTTTAACAAATTTATATCTGGGATCATTCACTAGGCAAAACAAGATGGTGGAATAAAATAAGGTTTATTCGGGTAAACCCGCGTACACACAATGAAATACGGAATATACACACTTACTGGGGTCTGGGGGTGAAAACTAGACTTTCCTAGGTGCGGGGCGCCTGCTTCAGCAAAAAGGCTTACACTATCCACTCCACGTCACTGGAATAAGCCTGGAACAAGTAACCGTATTCCTCAGAACCGGCCCTCAGCTAGGCTAGGCTTCCCTGGCACCTCAATGCCTAGTGCTTTGCTATTGCAAGCAAAGCCCCTGGGAAACCCTACCGGCGCTTCACTGGACCAGTCCCAAGATTGAGAGAGCTCTGATGGGGGCAGCCCCTTTCATAGATTTATGTATCCTATGTCTAACATGAACAGGGACTGCCCACCACTCAGAGCGTGGGAACTTTTCCCACCAATCAATCAGAGCGGGGCTCATCTGGCTGCTGATGTCAGAGGAAGGGGCGTGCCAAACCATATCTTCCCCCACTCATGGCCACCTGCTGGGCAAGCTCCACAGTGTCTCAGAGAACAAAGATGGCTTCTGGGCCTGTTCCTCTGCCCCTCCCTGCTAAACCGACACCTTTGGACATCCTGTTTCTCCTTTGAACTCAGACGTCTATGCAGATATCCTGGCACCTATGTAAATGCTCATGCTGACTGCATAGACATTTATACATACAGTATAATACACTATAAACCATACTTTAATAAAGTATAAACCATGGGGAACCTTATATATGTGGGAAATTAGTCTGGGATACCTGGGCTCGTAAACCAGGAGTCTGGGGGACACTGTGCAGCCCCAATGTAATTCACCCCACATACCCACAAATCATGCCTGCACGCCGTTGGAGAATGAGGGGACTTCCAGTAAGTTTGTCCCCCGAACTCCTGCAAACAAAACAAATACATTTGTACCCAAATATCCCGCCTAAAACTTACACCCCTGAAATCTGGGGTCTCTGGGACACTGGGAAGCCTAAAAGAGGAAAAGCTGTGTCCTTTTATTCTTGCATTGCATTGCTGCAGGCAATGCAACTTGGTCCCGGGACACGATTTCCCTTGACTTACATGGACTTTCAGAGTCCCGTCCCCCCCCCACCCACCCACCCCCCCCCCCCCCCCCCCGTCCTTATGTATGGACGGTTGTCCTGGAACAAAATCATAGTTCTGTTCTTTTTCCCTCTCTTGCATCTCTGCTGGCCCTTTATGTAGTAGCACTTTCCCTGCAGTTATTAATCCCAGTGCAGGTGAAATGGATACATTTAGTTATTTTCTCTATCTCCTAGCTTGCTGGAGTTGGTTGCTATGACAACCCCTGTTATTCCCCTCGCATAGTGGACTGTCCCATTACCCCCTGCCTGTATTCACAGTTTCCTCAGCCCAGGCTCTGTTCCTGCGAGACACCCTCCCTTTTCTTTCTTTTCAATCTCAGCAGGCTAAGCAAGCACTACTCATGCCTTCCACCTCTTGGTGAGAGTATCGTTTTTACCTTTTCCCCACTATAAGCATCTTGCTGTAGAGAAGCCCTCTCTCATTACACCACCATCTACAAGTAACTTTGTAAACCTGCTGCTTTCCAATAAAGTGAAGAAAAGACAAATAACTTGTGGTGCTTGTAAAAGGAACTAGTTAAGCTGTCTGGCCATACTTTACTCAGCGTGAACCCTTCGGCTCCAGAACAGACGGGGACCCACAAAGCCTACACTGTTTGCAGGGGGCCATAACGGTACCTGGGGTAACCTTTTTTTCTAAGTATACTAGAACACATTTCGCCTTGGCTCACTTTCCTTCCCGGGCTGTGCTGAAGCAGGGTACCCTAGTGGTGAGTCACGGTTACGTTTTTAAGGGGAGATATTGATTTCTGCTAAAGTGTACACATGTATCCACAAATCATGCCTGATTGTCGGATACATTTACCGGGGAAACAGTGACTTTGGTCCCTGACCCTGTATGCACATTCTGACAACAGTTTCCCCACAAAATCCCCCTTAAAACTCATGCACCCCAAATCCCTGGTTAAATGAAAGGGAAAATCCCAACAAAAACTGGTAATACATTCTGGGGCAGTGGAGTGCTGCCCAAATACACAGGGGGCTAACTATATGTGTTCCCCAACATCCACCCTTTACCTCCCACTCCCAAAATCCCTTTCCTGCAGCTCTTCTATGGGGAATCCTACCCACACACAGTATCCCTAGCCCATAACCCTGCAGGAGACTGTATATGGGAACATGGTCACATGGAAACACAGTGTATTATCATACTGGGCCCAAGAGCTAACCCTCTTAGCCCATTACCCACGGTTCCTATGGGCAGCCAGCCGGGCTTGGACCTTTATTTGGAAGGCCAGCTACCCCCACCGTCACAAGCCATGTTTAGTAAACAGTGCTGTGTCATAAGAAGACACCTTCGCTTGAAAAGCGATACACATTTTGCAGGCACAAGTTCTGCATCAAACAACTTACAAACTCAGCACGGTAACTGCTGTGTGCATGTTACAGCTTCAATTGTGTTATGATGCTGACAGTCTCATTTACCACCGGAGCTGTGTGCATTTTAGTGAATGGTCTTAGCAATTTTTATTGAAGAAGGTCTTCTAAAGCAGGGGGCGCTCAACTCCGGACCCCAAGACCCCCCAACAGGTTAAGTTTAAAGGATAGCCCAGCTACAGCACAGGTGGCTCAATCAGTAGCTCAGTCAAAGATGGAGCCACTGATTGAGCCACCTGTGCTGAAGCAGGGACTGATTGAGCCACCTGTGCTGAAGCTGGGATATCCTTAAAAACATGACCTGTTAGGGGGGTCTTGAGGACTGGAGTTGAGCCCCCCTGTTCGAAAGGCCAGTTAGAAAGGGTGAATGTGCTTCGACAATAACTAGCGCTGCTAATGTCATTATACTTTGTTGCAAAGGCTAAATCTTGGTACAGTAGGTTAATAGCCAGTATGTGCTTCAATAAATGACATTATTTTTGAGAGTTTGCATCTAGTTATTTCGGAGGCCCCTCACACACACCTTTACCTAATTGTTTTCTGTCACATCTTTGAAGAGGATGTATGTGGTGTCTGCGCCTGCATTTATATCTTCATGCAATGTTTTCCTTCACTATAGAGTACAGGTGGACAAAACCTTCCCTGAAGTTCGCAAACGTGGTGAACTCGGCTTCTGCACGTTTGCCAAGATTCACCAGTTTCCCCATGCAAAGTGACCTCTTTCAGAGAGAGAGTCTTTCAATTTAGCAGTGTTTCCAGTTGTATATGTCCCCTCAACGTCCCTCCAAAAAAATTAGGGAGACACAGTGGCGTAGCTGGAAATAAGCAGGACCTCGGCACAAAAAAATGCAGGGCCCCATTAAAAATCAACGTATTCTGTAGAGTCAAAATTAAATATACCGCACACATATAACTATAGATTAAATATAAAATATAGATTACTTATCTATATGGGGCGGACATTTTTGCCATCACCCAAATTTTGCCGCCCTAAGCCCGGACCTAGTGGGCAATCCGCCACTGGAAAAGCTATTGAAGCTCATTGTGGATGGGTGCAGAGAGGTTTCCATGCTCCACTTTACCGTAAAGTAGAGGGTGGGGACCTCTCTGCACCCATCCACAATGAGCTTCAATAGCTTTTTTTTCTCAAATATTGTAGGATTTTTTTCTCCAAAGTTGTGTAAAATTCACCATACACTTTAAATAAATCAGCATAGCAATATAAGATAATACTGACTGCTATTTTTTCTCCCTCTCCCCATCCTCTCCCTGATCCTCTCTCATCATCCCTCCTCAGTTCTCCTCCTCATCACCAGCATCAGCTCTCCCCCACATCATCAGCTCTCTTCATATCATCATCAGATCTGCCACTCATCATCAGCATCTCCCCCTCATCATCATCACCATCATCATCTGCTCTCCCCACATAATAATCAGATATCCCCCTCATCCTCATCAGATCTCCCCAGTCCTCCTCCCCCTCATCATCATGATCAGATTTCCCCCAGTCCCCCTCATCATCATCAGATCTTCCTTTCATCATCATGATCAGGTCTCCCCGAGTCCCGCTCATCATCAGATCTCCTCCAGTCCCCCTCATCATCAGATCTCCCCCAGTCCCCCTCCTCATCATCTCCCCCAGTCTCCCTCATCATCAGATCTTCCCCCCTTCCTCCTCCTCCATGCCTTTTAGTGGTAATGGAGAGAGGCGCAGGGAGATGGTATGTTGCGGTGGGCCCCGGCATTAAAGGATAAGCCGGTAGAAGAATCAGCACTTGAGGCAGAGCAGGACAGCATGTGATGAGGTGGGCACTCTAGCAGCAGACATCGGATGTAAGAAAGACTTCCGGGTCAGACTGCTAGAGCATGCTCCTCCCCTGCCGTCCTGCTCACCATCAATGGCTTATTCGGGTATTATACATTTTTTGCTAATAGAATTGGTAAACAAAAAGGTATAATACACCTCAGTGTCAGTCAAAACTTCACTCTCCACTAACGAGGGGATAAGTGTCCATGACTGACAAGAATAAGAGAAATGTTTATATATTCTTCTTATTATTTTTCACTAGGGAATTTGTGCGCCCACATTTTCCTGCATAATAAGGGAACTTTGTTACTGGATTATGGTAGTTTTTAATTGCACTAAATCACAAAAACAAAAACATTGTTTCATTCATTTACCCCTTTCGGGGCACTTTCACATACTGCACCAAGCTTAGTCACTAGGACAGCAAGATCATTTAGTGTAGGTACCTGCTATATTTGGAGTAGACCTTGATGAGATTAGCGTGCTTGAATCACGATTTGGTCAAAAGATGCAACTACACGACTCCATTGTTATTAGACTTAGGTGCTAACTCATCATCAATTTCTTTAAGTAAATACAGGCCTCCACTTAAGGGGGCATCACAATACTTTACAGTCAGTTTGAGAAACAACTGCAATTAAATGTAGTTCTTTTGTTACACGAGAGACAGAGTAATAATAAATGACTGCATTAAATGAACAAAGGTAATACACAATGTAGAAATGGTGCTGGTACATTGCAGGACAACGTGGGAGGAGAGCTTGTTTTCCACTGGAGGTCCACGACACAAATTAAAAGAGAAGGTGTGGATCAGTGGGGACCACGCCGGCTCTGGAATATAGGAATGTGAACGAGGGTTTTGCTTCCCCATTTTTGAACATCTCGTGTGTATGCAGCAGCCATTGAATAGAGTAGAATGATTTAACCTCTCGGCGTTCCCGCGACAGTCACCGTGCTCATTTCTGTCATGTTGTAGCATCTGGATGTCAAAGCGATTCTGCATGGCTTGTGTATATGGTGACAGTCCCCACGCTGCAGCTGAGCAGCTGTGCCCTTTAAATTGCAGGTGACACCTGCGAATTGCAGATGCAGCAGGATAATGTTCCGGGGATGTGAGCCGAACACGTCTTTGTGGGTGATAGATGTGAATGAAGGTGGCGAAGTACAAAACAGCTCCAACGCGGTCAGTTCCATCGTTACTGCACATCATTCACTGGCAATCGCTGGACGATACAGTCCCACTTACTGGGGTCCACATCTGGGTATTGCAAGATACTTCTGAGTTTCCTCTTTCGTTCCTATTTTCCTATAACATGTTACGGTCGACAACAACAAATGATTCTGAGTCTAATCAGTGCAGTGTAATTGCTTTAACGTTCATTCCTGTTTTCTGATGCACCCCTTGGAAAAATTGAATTAAAAAGATGCCATTTTATTCACATTTTTGTAGCAGTTGGGATAGAATGATCTACTTTTTAAAAATTAAAAGAAAAATTGTTTTTCTTCATTCAGCAACTTTTGACCCAATGATGTTATACTGAAGCAGGGGTGGCCAACTTCAGTCTTCAAGGGCTACCAACGGGTCAGGTTTTAAGGATATCCCTGCTTCAGCACACGTGGCTCAATCAAAGACTGAGCCACCTGTGCTGAAGCTGGGATATCCTGAGAACCTGACCTCTTGGTTTCCCTTAAGGACTGGAATTGACCACCCAGAAGATCACCCACATTTTATATGGCACCCAGTCATTAACGCACAGTGGACTACATTCGCTTCTATACTTGAATTGAAGCTAATGCAATGGGAACTGTGTGATAAAAGCGTCGGCACAGAGAGTTTAGTATAAAAGGAAAGACAAATCAAACAGATCCATCAAAATGAGCCCAATCTGAAGTGCAAAACAGTGGCAGGTTTAATTTGGTTTCTTACATGGAACAACGATCTGTTACCCAGAATACCGAGGGAGAGCACAGAATATAACACATCCTGAAATTAACCCCCGCTAACTACTCCTATAAATACATATTTAACATACCCACTGACCTGTTATTATTGTGTGTTTGAGGTGCAATCCCCTGCAATCGCTTGTTACATTTTCCAATGACAAGTTCGATTAGCGCAGTCTTTTGATTTGTTCAGGGCAGTGCGACTGCTCATGTGCAAGCCATTACCCAGAATCCCTGGCTGCAGTGGAAGCATTGTACGCTAAGGCCGGGTTTATAGTGGCCGCACGCGCGACGGAGCGCGTGACGTCATGCGTGCCTGCCGTTCGCGTGAACCCTGCACTGTGGTGCGAGGCGACGGGGAAGCGTGGCGGAGGCATGGCCGTGTATGGGCGGCATCATGAGGGTACATACATTTGTTCTGGAAGCGCGCGGCATCGCGTGCGCACGTGCCGCCACCATAATCGCGGCCTAAGGCAGGGGTGCTCAACTCCCGTCTTCAATCCTCCTCCCCCCCCCACGCCCCAACAGGTCAGGTTTTCAGGATATCCCAGCTTCAGCACAGGTGACTCAATCAGTCCCTGCTTCAGCACACGAGCAGGAAAAAGATTGGTTTAGACAGCCGGGTCCAGTCAAAGCACCATCAACTCACCAGGTAAGTAGAAAAAATAAAAAACTTTTATTGAACTACATTAAAAAAACAAAAAAACATACAAAGAACAAGACAGGAAAAAAATCCTCCCACGCGTTTCGGGCTATACAGCCCTTTCTCAAGGAGTTGAGAAAGGGCTGTATGGCCCGAAATGCGTGGGAGGATTTTGTTTTTTAATGTAGTTCAATAAAAGTTTTTATTTTTTCTACTTACCTGGTGAGTTGATGGTGCTTTGACTGGACTCGGCTGTCTAAACCAATCTTTTTCCTGCTCGTGCCCTCATGCTGATTGGATCGACGCACAGTTGCAGTGAAGGCGCGCTAAACGGATCCCTGCAAGGAACCACGGGAAGACGCCAAGGTATAACAGATCCAGGTACCCCCACGTGGAACCATAAGACCGGAGCAACAAACGGAGCGTTCCCGGATGGATCGGAGCCTGAGACAACTTTCCATACAGCTCCGGCACTCGGGAGCTCCACAGCTCAAGGTTACAGGAGGACGGCACATTTTCCTAAGTGCCTCATACAGCAAAGGGGAAACGGCTATCATGGACGGAGAGTAACACTGTGGGCTGGGATACAGAGGTAAAATTATACATTTTCTCTGGTATACATACCCCTACCAGCTCTCATTATACGATCCAGTATCCCACAACCCTGCCTGTTTATATCTCTCTACCCTAGGTGGATCCGGCGCTTTATTTGCCTATCACAGTTTAGCAACTGTTGTTCCAGACATATTACTCTATTAATACTATCGATGGGACTTTGTGAGGTTTCCTCACTTCCTACATGCCATTTGTTGGTAGCTGCTTGTAGCTTTGTTACATATCCTGCTTCAGCACAGATGGCGCAATCAGAGGCTCAGCGATCCTCTGATTGCGCCACCTGTGCTGAAGCTGATATATCCTGAAAACCTGACCTGTTGGGGGGGTCGGGGGAGGCTGGAGTTGAGCACCCCTGTGCTAAGAGATAATGGGGAAAGGCAGGGTTGCAGACCCGTCTGAGATGTGAATGTTATCAGTTCTGTTTTTCGTCCTGCATTAAGCTCTAAGGTTTCAGTAAATGCATTCTGTAGCATAGATTGTGCTTGATTCTTTCAGTATGCTGCATATATTCTTTATTGCCTACATACTACATACTATTACATGCTATATCCATGGGTAGTATGGACAGGACCAGCCTGTACAGTATGTCCCAGCACCTTTTGAAGATTTGTCTATCTTTTTATAAACACTGATTGCAGCCTATTCCCTGATTTTTAGACATACAGTGGTGTGAAAAAGAAAGTACACCCTCTTTGAATTCCATGGTTTTACATATCAGGACATAATAACAATCATCTGTTCCTTAGCAGGTCTTAAAATTAGGTAAATACAACCTCAGATGAACAACAACACATGACATATTACACCGTGTCATGATTTATTTAACAAAAATAAAGCCAAAATGGAGACGCCATGTGTGAAAAACTAAGTACACCTTATGATTCAATAGCTTATAGAACCACCTTTAGCAGCAATAACTTGAAGTCATCGTTTTCTGTATGACTTTATCAGTCTCTCACATCGTTGTGGAGGAATTTTGGCCCACTCTTCTTTACAACGTTGCTTCAGTTCATAGAGGTTTGTTGGCCTTTGTTTATGCACAGCTCTCTTAAGGTCCCGCCACAGCATTTCAATCGGGTTGAGGTCTAGACTTTGACTGGGCCATTGTAACACATTGATTCTTTTCTTTTTCAGCCATTCTGTTGTAGATTTGCTGGTGTGCTTGGGATCATTGTCCTGTTGCATGACCCAATTTCGGCCAAGCTTTAGCTGTCGGACAGATGGCCTCACATTTGACTTAGAATACTTTGGTATACAGAGGAGTTCATGGTCAACTCAATGACTGCAAGGTTCCCAGGTCCGGTAGCTGCAAAACAAGCCCAAATCATCACCCCTCCTCCACCGTGCTTGACAGTTGGTGTGAGGTGTTTGTGCTGATATGCTGTGTTTGGTTTTTGCCAAACGTGGCGCTGTGCATTATGGCCAAACATCTCCACTTTGGTCTCGTCTGTCCAAAGGACGTTGTTCCAGAAGTCTTGTGGTTTGTTCAGATGCAACTTTGCAAACCTACGCCGTGCTGCCATGTTCTTTTTAGAGAGAAGACGCTTTCTCCTGGCAACCCTTCCAAACAAACCATATTTGTTCAGTCTTTTTCTAATTGCACTGTCATGAACTTTAACATTTAACATGCTAACTGAGGCCTGTAGAGTCTGAGATGTAACTCTTGGGTTTTTTGCAATTTCTCTGAGCATTGCACGGTGTGACCTTGGGGTGAATTTGCTGGGACGTCCACTCCTGGGAAGTTTGACAATTGTCTTGAATGTTTTCCACTTTTGAACAATCTTTCTCACTGTAGAATGATGGACTTTAAATTGTTTCGTAATGGCCTTATAACCCTTCCCAGATTGATGGGCAGCAACAATTGCTTTTCTAAGATGATTGCTGATGTCTTTCCTCCTTGGCATTGTGTTAACACACACCTGAATGCTCCAGACCAGCAAACTGCTAAAACATCGGCTTTTATAGAGGTGGTCATACTTGCTGATGATCAATTAATCAAGGGCATTTGATTAGCAGCACCTGACTGCTACTTAGCATCTTAATTCCCATGGAAGCAGTAAGGGTGTACTTAGTTTTTCACACATAGCTTTTCCATTTTGGCTTTATTTTAGTTAAATATATCATGACACGGTGTAATATGTCATGTGTTGCTGTTCATCTGAGGTTGTATTTACCTAATTTTAAGACCTGCTAAGGAACAGATGATTGTTATTATGTCCTGATATGTAAAACCATAGAATTCAAAGAGGGTGTACTTTCTTTTTCAGAAACTGTATGAATGTGCACACGTGGGGTCTTTGTTTAATGACAGTGCAAATTAAACTACTACTAAATTGTATTTTATTTATTTGTTTGCAGTTAATCAGTGCAATGTTATCTTAAAAAAGGTAATAACAACATTATTTCGACGTTCTTCTAATATTTTGCTATAGAAAATGTGAATTTTGTTTACTTCACGGAGATGAGTAGTCAAAATAGTTATTTGCCATGTGCAGGGCTGTAACGTTGAAGCACACAGACCGTTTAAAATACAGGGACGTATATACACAATACAGGGACGTATATACACAATACAGGGACGTATATACACAATACGGGGACGTATATACACAATACAGGGAGCAGAGCGTCGGAAAGGGGGGGGCCTGCCCCAAAGGGATTACAACTGAAACCTGACTAGAGAATAGGGCCGCGTTGCCATAGGGCGTCACGGCGTCGGGTGACGCCCCGTTGTCATGGCAATGCGATGCCGTGATGAGGGGCCCTGCAGGAAGAGATGGTAAGAGGCCCTGCTGCCACCTGTGCTAATGTGAGGGTAGCCGTGTAACCTGCACAGTTAGTGATCCCTGAGGGCGGGGGTTGGGAACCTCTGTATTAGAGCACCTCAAGATAAAAGAAAATATAGTCATTACTCGCTAGACTGTGGCGGCGATTATTAATGATTGTTAATTATGGCATGTAGATCTGGGGTGGCCAACGCCAGTCCTCAAGGGCCAACAACAGGTCAGGTATTAAGGAAAACTCTGCTTCCGCACAGGTGGCTCTGTCAAGGACTGAGCCACTTGTGCTGAAGCAGGGATATACCTGACCTGTTGGTGGCCCTTGAGGACTGGCGTTGGCCACTGCTGACAGAGCTTATACTGCAGCACTCCAAAAAAAAAAATAGGAATTGTAGTGAATATAAAGTACTAAAATACCGGTGCTGCCGGCCCTGTAGATCTGCTGCTGTCCTCGGTACATCGTGTGGATGGAAGAAAAAGGAGTGTGCACGTCGGATTTGCAAAATAAAGTTATTATGTCATTAACAAATCAATGTTCCTCCCAAGGAAAAGGCCAAAACCCGGAGAGAGGCTGCGTTTGCAGCCATAGCGTCAGCTTGATAACGGCATAATAAATAACTTTATTTAGCAAATCCACTCTTCTGGCTGCGGTGGAATCGCATTGAGCACTGATCGAAATAGAAGCACACACAGCCCCTGTAAGCTCAGAACCCAAACCCACCACACCACGTATATTTGTGTTCAAGTGTCTGTGGAGTTCATTTTGGAGTTGAAATTGGAGGTGAAGATTACAGGAAGATCTGGACTCTGCACCACAACCACAACAACTCTGCAGCTGTGAGAACTTAATGCTCTGATAATTTGTCCTCTTCCTATCCTCCTATACCTGGGAAGTCTCTCCTCCTGCATCTCACTATGCCCTCCCTATTGCTTTGTCTGTTTACTGTTTCCTCACTCCTTTTGTAAGCTTCTCTGTTCTCTCCAACTTCTCCACTCCCCTCCATATCCATATTTCTTCATCTCTCCTCCCCTCCACCTATGCCTGCACCCATACACTGCACAATTATTTATACACCTCTTTCCCCACAACTTGTTTACCTCTCAATAAAAAGCGCCCCCACAAATCCTCTATTCACACCCTCTCTCTATCTACTCCCTGCTGCTGGGGATATCACACTGTATTCAAACAATGACGGGACAAACATAATAACATTCTAAAAAACATATATCCAATCACTGTGCAACCTCCACACAAATATATATATATATATATATATATATATATATATATATATATATATACCACCAGTAAATGCTGTATCAAACAAACGAATCCAGCCATAATAAAAGGGAACAAATATATCCACTAGAACACACAGATACAGGCATAATAGCATCTGGAACTATAAACATTGTGGCAAAAAGGTACCTTCCCCTCCTCCTTCAAACATGCAACAATCATACCATTACTCAAAAACAGCAAGCTTTCTAACTATCGACCTGTCTCCCTCCTGCCTTTTGCCTCTAAACTCCTTGAACGTCTTGTATTCTCTCGCTTGCTCTATTTTCTCAACACCTATTCTCTCCTAGACCCTCTACAATCTGGCTTCCGCACTGCTCACTCCACTGAAACAGCCCTCACTAAAATAACTAATAACCTCTTTGCTGCCAACAACAGAACTCATTACACTCTGCTCATACTACTCGACCTCTCTGCAGCATTTGATACTGTGTACCACCCTCTTATCCTTCACATTCTCCATACTCTTGATATTCGTAACAAAGCTCTGTCCTGGATCTCCTCCACCTAAGACCACTTCTTTGCTAGAATATTATGTTAAAATACATTATTGATATATCCTTCTCCATTAGTATAACCACACGTGGAACTGCTACACTTTATATACAATTACATTTTTTGCTACATAGTTTATAGTTCCAGATGCTATGATGCCTGTATCTGTGTGTTCAGTGGATATATATTTGTTCCCTTTTATTATGGCTGCATTCATTTGTTTCACCTACATTTACTCTGCTTTATAGTTGGTCTACTAAGGTTTAGGTTTGATTTGTACTCTTTTTATACCATCTACCTCTGTTGGGAGACGTTTACGGTCAATATACAGATATCCATCTTTTCAGGAGGGGACATTATGTTACCCATCCAGGATTCATGGTTCCCTGCGGTATCTATATCCTTATGGGATTAAGTGAGGTTATCACAGGGCTAGGTATACATTTATATACTTTGCAGGCAGTGATGCCTTCCTGGCAGGATTGGTTTGTTTGATACAGCGTTTACCTGTGTCATATATTTATATAAAATTATTATTATTATTTTTTTGTGGAGGTTGCTCAGTGATTGGATGGATGTTTTTTTTTTTAGAATGTTATCATGTTTGTCCCATCATTGTTTCGATACATTTTGCATTGTTATACATTTAGTACTGTGAGTGCCCCTGTTCTGTGATTCTTGTCTCAGGAATCACGCCCTTCGTTCGTTAACAGTTAACTCTATACTCCAGGGGAGCGCCGCCTGATTCACCAGGCCAGGTTGGTAGTATTTATTTTGGTAGCAGGGCTTCTCCCTCCCCTCTTTCCTCACATGTTGGGATCTACCTGATAGGTAGGACTGAAACCAGTTTAAAGCATGCTTCCCTATTCCAGAGCTCTGGAGTTTGTTAAGCAGGATAGCATGATCAACAGTATCAAAAGCCTTTGCAAAACTAGGAATACTGCACCAGTGAGTTGTCCACGTTCCATTCCACACTGGATCTCATTGCAAACTTTTAGCAGGGTAGTTACGGTGGAGTGTTTGGGGCGAAAGCCAGATTGGAATAGGCTAGGGAAATTTGTCTTGGTATAGTAATCGCTTAATTGGGAATGAACACATTTTCCATGACTTTGGATAGTATTGGGAGAAGATTGGCCTGTAGTTTATATTATTAGTATACAGACATTCATATATATATACAGAGTTTAGCAATAACAAAACTGCACTGTTGTTTTAACTCCACGTCACTTTGCAGCAATGGATCTAGGAGCTTTGCTTTCATTTTGCCCCACATGCCCGATGAACCTTTTCGGGGAGTGATTATAGGTGCAGTTAGGGGAGAACAGCAAGATAATAAAATACTATAACCAGATGGATACAAATGTGCATCCCGAGAGCAGATGCAGCTTTCCTGTCCTTTGACATCTATAATTCCGCTAGGCAGAGGTGGTGTTAAACTCGTCACCAAAAGATCTAAGGCACCAAATGCAAGACACAAGATATTCAAGCTTTACAAAGGTGCTACTGACACATATGAAAATGTGCTTTTTTGGGCAAATTGCCCCATGGGGATACATATCCATTTCCCAACGAATCTTTGCACTCCTACCAGTGATGCTGCCAGTGTATTTTTGTATTTACTATGATACCTACACGTGCATCCTAAATGTAACATTTTGATACTTTACTTGTATTTCAGTCCAAAAGAATTGCAGAAATCCCTGCTCGCTTGCAAATGTAAGCTTTCTCGCCAAAGCATGTACTACAATTTTTAAATTAATTTCAAAAGTAAGTGTTAACAAATTACATTTAATTTACTACCCCCGTACCCTGCCAGGTAATTATGCCCATGATAGAGGGTCAGAGCCCGGGCCTGTCACTTCCCTTAATAAAAAAAAACGTGCTTAAAAAAAAGCCTTTATACAACTTTGGCATCGGCTGGATTGCCTCTGATTTGAAGCAACGGGCTTATTAATTCAATATATTGACCATGCAAACGTTCTGATTGCAACGCAATGGATGGATTTGTAAGCTGCCTTCCTTGCCAAAGTGGTGGAATACTGCCATCTAGTGGCGCATTGTAAATTCAGTTTTCAATCCATTACAGCTGCGTTCCCCCCCCCCCCCCCGTGTCCCAGTCCCTGCCTCGCGCCTTCCCCCCCCCCCCCCTCTCGTGTGACCCGGCATGGTGATGTCACGTGACCCCTGCCGCATCATTAACATTAGGTTTGCAAATAAAACTAGTTTATGGTACCCATCCTGTAAGCCTTTCCACTATGAAACGACTCTCCCCTTCCTGAGCCTACATATTTATACAGTAACTCAAATTGGATCTTTTAGGCAATATTATATAGGACAGGGGTTCTCAACTCCAGTCCTCAAGACCCTCCAACAGGTCAGGTTTAAAGGATATCCCAGCTTCAGCACAGGTGGCTCAATCAGTGGCTCAGTCAAAGACTGTGCTGAAGCAGGGACTGATTGAGCCACCTGTGCTGAAGCAAGGATATCCTGAATACCTGACCTGTTAGGGGGCTTAAGGACTGGGGGTTGAGCACCCATGCTTTACATTATACCATATCTGGTCCATTGCTTACCTTGTGGAGCACTATTACGTCCCCTGAAAATAATAAAATAATAATCTATATATATACCTGTATATATCTATATATATCTCTATCTATATTTATTTTTTTAGATCATACTCCAGGGCAGGAGAGAGAGAAAAAGAAGGACAAACAATATCCTCTTTGGGGCCGCGAGGCCCCAACAAACCCACCTATCGAGGCAAAAGAGGAGCAGAGGAGTTAGAGCAGGAAGTATCGTACAGAGGAAGGAGGAGAACAGACGCTTCATTACAGTGCTGAGACTACTGGGACCTTTCAGTTATCTACATTTCAGTTATCGTTATACCAAAAATCATTACTTGAGAGGGGGCCTATCATTCTCACCCAGCACAGGCCCAAATGCCTTTAACCTATTCATTATCCAGGAAGGTAAAGCCACTCAATCAGCTTTGTTCAATACACAAGACAATCTGTGTATTGATACATTAACAGTCCTGCTGGCTGAATCTGGGGCCCCCTCTCAATCATTGGAATGGTGGTAGTTTGTGGTAGTTGATCGCTTCTCCAAGCAGGTACACTTCATCGCCCTCAAGGGTTTGCCCTCCTCACCCGCCCTGGCTGATATCTTTTCAAAAGAAATCTTTCGTATTCACGGTATTCCCAGTTCTGTTGTTTCCGACAGGAGTTCCCAGTTTGTGTCCAGGTTCTGGCGAGCGTTTACCAAGAGTCTCGGCATTTCTATGTCTTTTTCTTCGGGCTATCACCCACAGACGAATGGCCAGACTAAGAGAGTCAACCAGACCTTAGAGCAGTACCTGCGCTGTTTTGTGTCCGAGACCCAGGATAACTGCTCTGAATTGCTACCTTGGGCTGAATTCGCCATCAATTCCTCGAAAAACGAGAGAATCCCCATTTTTCATAAATTACGGATTTCATCCCTGCCGTCTTCCCATCTCCATTCCTTCCTCAGGAGTTCCAGGTGCCGACGAACGGGTCCCCGTACTTCAGGACTCCTGGACCAAGATCCAGTCGGCTCTCCAGAAGTCTGCAGAGAGGTTTAAGTTCCAGGCAGATCGACGTCGCCAAACATCCCCCAGATATAAAAGCCGGGGATAAAGTCTGGCTCTCAGCGAAAAACATCCATCTGAAAACTTCTACTCCCAAATTAGCTCCTAAGTTCCTGGGTCCCTTCACAATACTGGAGCAAATCAACCCTGTGGCTTTCCGCTTCCAGCTTTCTCCAGCCATGAGGATACCCAATGTTTTCCATACCTCCTTGTTGAAGCCATTTGTGCGAAGTACTCTTTTTCCGGTTAAGCTCCGTAGACCCAATCCTGTGTCGGTCCAAGGACACGAAGAGTACGAAATCCAATCCATAGTTGACTCCCGCCTCTCCAGGGGGAAAGTCCAGTTTCTCGTACATTGGAAGAGCTACGGTCCTGAAGAGCGCACTTGGCTTCCCAGTGGACATATCCACGCTCCTGTTCTATTGGATCATTTCCGCAAGACGTTTCCGCTGAAACCTTGGAAGGATCTCCTGGGATCGATCCTCGAGGGGTGGGTACTATAAGGAAGCTGGGCTCTTACAACCCCTCCTTACCTTTTCCAGGGACTGTCTCTGCTTCCCCTTCCTCCTCCCAGCGGTATCCCCTCTGCAGGCAGGCTCCATGTCAGCCGACGCCGACACATGCGGCCGCCATGTTGGCCGGGACGCGCGCAGGACGGTCTTACACCGCGCGCGCTCCCGGCTATAATTTATTCACTGCACTGGCAGCTCCGTCACGCCCCGAGCACTCGCTCCAGCCATGCTCACGCCCCCCTGCTTCACAGCTAATGCCGCTTCAGGATCACAGCGTGCACCTATCAGCTTGCGCTCCACGGCGCACCTCTGCTCTACCTACCTCTCTGATTGGCTCTCCCACCTTTATTACTCCAGTCCTTCCCTGGAATCATTGCTCTGCATAGCTTTCTGCTTACATGGTGTGGATCTCCTCTTGCTTGTTTTTGTGCTTCTCAGGTTTTGACCCGGCTCGGCTTACGACTCCTCTCCTGGCTCTCGACCCTGGCTTCCTCATCACTATGCTGCTTCTCTCGTCCCTCGATCTCGGCTTGACCTTCGACCTCCCGGACCTCTCTCTCTTCCTCGACCCGCGGCACCAACTACGGGCCTTCTATCTCCGGATCTGGCAGGTACCTCTGATACTCTTACTCCTGGCCTGTCTACGCAAACTACCACACTCCAGACACGCTTCCTCTGCTGCGGGTGCGTGTTACTATACGTCCCACCTCAGTAAAGGGACGGGTCTGGTCTGCGGGCAGCACTACCGTGACAGTGGGTCATGCAGCAAGATAATGATCCTAAACATACAAGTAGATCTACAAAAGAATCACTGCAGAAGAAGAGGTTCTGCATTTAGAATGTTGTGGCAGGACCTGAAGCGAGCTGTCCATGCAAGGAAGCCCTCAAATGTCACTGAGTTGAAGCAGTTCTGCAAGGAGGAATGGGCCAAAATGCCTCAAAATTTATGTGAGAGACTGACCAGAAGTTACAGGAAACACTTAGTTTAAGTCATTGCTGCTCATGGAGGCGCCACCAGGTACTGAATCTAAATGTTCACATACTATTTCACACATGGATATTGAATGTTGAATCATTTGTGGAAAAATGTTGAAAAAGTATCATGTTGTTGTGCCATTTGTTTGAGAAGGTTATCGTAATCTATTATTAGGACTTTAATTAAGATCTAATAACATTTTAGGTTGGACATATTGGAAGTATTCCCACGGGGGAGAAGTAAGGCGGTGCACTGCCAAAAAACGACGGAGGCTGGATCGCGTGAGGAAAAAAACTTTTATTCTAACCTGGCAACATAAAAAATCAGAGAACAGTAGAGGACACTCTAACGCGTTTCGCGCTATCCAGCTGTAGCCATGTAACCTCTGGCTACTAAATTCCTACCAGGACCTATAGTACCAGGGTATGGAGCAGGCAGTGCTGGGGTTAAACCCCATTCACATGGACCAGCATGTGAGCCTCATCCCCGGTATGTAACAAAGTTGCAGTTAGAGGCAGGTGCATGAAGAACGGTTGGAGCACATGCCAGGGGGGTGGGCTTACTCCAGTAGTACTGCCCAGTTTCTGAGGGCTTAGGAGTGGGGCACACCCCTGGTATAAAAGTTGGCTCCCTTTCAAATTCTGTTCAGTTCTGTTCTATCTGAGGGTCAGTTCTATCAGAGTGTGTTCTGTTCTACCTGTGGGTAGTGGAAAGCCTAGACTAGCCTACAGGCCTTACGCTCCTGGGAGGCCTAGTCATGTCCTGCCCAGGGAAGGAATGGTGCCCCTGGGCTGGGATCCTGGAAGCAAGGGAACTGTTCTGGCTGCTGTTCACTTATGCTGTTGTGCCAATAAATATGTTGCATTGATGCTGGTATCCACATTCCTTTCTGCTGCTAACATGGAAGTTCCTGTGGGGATAAACCCCTGTTTATGGCAGGATCCCTGCAGGACGGAGGCGCTGCACCATCCTTAAAAGACTATCCTGTAGCCCACTCCCTACAACATCGCGGAGACTCAGCCACCTGAGAACCAACAGGTGAGCAACAATGCACCATAACACCATAAGACCTACACATCTCTCTTATAGGGGGTGGGGGGGGGGTGATAGGGATGTTACACAGCACTTTGTCAAAGAGCATCCGTCCTCCCAGAAATAGTGAGTTATATAGCGACCCCCAAACCGGTAGTTCCGCTTCCTGTGTTCTAAAAACTGGATCCGCACAATAAGGGAAACAGATGATGGCAACAAAGAAACTGGAAACGCAGAGCTGCTGGAGGGGGGGGGGGGCAGTATTACAAGTAAAAAACCATGTAGATAAAAATGTAATAGACATAGAGACAATTAAAAAACATACAATATAAGCAAACATTAATCTGATAGTGTATGTCATGGGAGACCAGTACTTTTAACACCTTTACATTTTGCGGGATCAATTCACTAGGCAGAACAAGGTCGTGGAATAAAATGAGGTTTATTCTGGTGAGACCAGCAGACACACAATGATACACAAAATACAAGAAATACACACTTAACTGAACTTACAATATAAGCAAACATTAATATACTGATAGTGTATATGAGAATATTGTTCATTATATAGCAAAGAAAAACAATGATTTGTTATCTAAGAAATCCATAATAACTATATAAAGTAAACCTCAGAAGTGATGCCTATTGTAGTATTAAAAACATAATATAACACATAAGAGAAAGTTAGATTACTAGTTCCTGATTAGACAATATAAATGGCATTGTCATTGAAAATAATCTTGTGCAAAGAATTGAATCTAGACAAAAAAATGATCTCACATCTATATATAAATAATAATTAGTCATGGATGAGTATTATAAACCAATACTATTTGACATTTAATAGTGATGGATCACAGAATACATGATAAACCACATCCTCCAAAGACTGATTAGTAAACAGTATATGGAGATAATCAACGAGTCAATGAATCATCTGTGCCAATATATCACTAAACGACACTTGGGTAAGGGTTCGGGGATCTGAATGGTAAGAGGGTATAGACGTCGATCTGAAACAATAACTAGTAAGGAGATATTCAGTTTATCTAAGAAAATGTGTCAGCTCCCATTGTTTTTCTTTGCTATATAATAAACAATATACTCATATACACTATGACGGTAGGGGGCAGCCAGTCTTCATAATAAAGGTGAAGCCCGACTGGTTACCCCCGAAAAACATGGGTCCCCAGTAGCTTAGGAGCACCATAAGCCGGGGACACTGTGTGTTATAACTTTCCTGTTGTACAATAAAGCTGGGATTTCGGGACCGGGAGAGGGGGGATATTTGGGTGGAAATGTGAGTAAAATATAGGTACAAAGTTGGGGGGGCAAAGTTACCGGTTGCCCCCCCCCCCCCATTCTACCCACAGATCGCGTCTGGTCTGCGGGTACGCGTCAGCATATTGTTCCCCTAATATCTTCCCTTTAGAAGGTTGTATTTTCAGCCCGCAATGCTTAATATAACCGTTTCAGTCCCGAGCCCAGGTTAGAGTAAAAAAAGTTACGTTTTTAATTGTGTATCCATCTCTATACAGACAGTCCTGGTAATCCGAGAGGGAGCCAGGATATCTGCATAGAGATGTGGGATCAAAGGGGAGAAGGGAACCTGGTATCCGAGAGGGAGCCAGGATATCTGCATAGAGATGTGGGATCAAAGGGGAGAAGGGAACCTGGTATCCGAGAGGGAGCCAGGATATCTGCATAGAGATGTGGGATCAAAGGGGAGAAGGGAACCTGGTATCCGAGAGGGAGCCAGGATATCTGCATAGAGATGTGGGATCAAAGGGGAGAAGGGAACCTGGTATCCGAGAGGGGCCATACTACTGCATAGAGATGTGGGATCAAAGGGGAGAAGGGACCTGGTATCCGAGAGGGAGCCAGATATCTGCATAGAGATGTGGGATCAAAGGGAGAAGGGAACTGTACTGGATCCGAGAGGGGCCAGGATATCTGCAAGAGATGTGGATCAAAGGGGAGAAGGGAACCTGGTATCCGAGAGGGAGCCAGGAATCTGCATAGAGATGTGGGATCAAAGGGGAGAAGGGAACTGGTATCCGAGAGGGAGCCAGGAATTCTGCAAGAGATGTGGGATCAAAGGGAAAGGGAACCTGGTATCCGAGAGGGAGCCGTTCTGCATAGAGATGTGGGATCAAGGGGAGAAGGGAACCTGGTAATCAGAGAGGGACCAGATATCTGCATAGAGATGTGGTCAAAGGAAAGGGAACCTGGTATCCGAGAGGGAGCCAGGATATCTGCATAAGAGATGTGGATCAAAGGAGAAGGGAACCTGGTAATCCGAGAAGGAGCCAGAGAATCTGCATAGAGATGTGGGTAAAGGGAACCAGGTATCCGAGAGGAGCCAGGATATCTGCATAGAGATGTGGGATCAAATGGGAGAAGGGAACCTGGTATCCGAGAGGGAGCCAGGATATCTGCAGAGAGATGTGGGATCAAAGGGGAGAAGGGAACCTGGTAATCAGAGAGGGAGCCAGGATATCTGCATAGAGATGTGGGATCAAAGGGGAGAAGACCGGTATCCGAGAGGGAGCCAGGATATCTGCATAGAGATGTGTGGGATCAAGGGGAGAAGGGAACCTGGTATCCGAGAGGGAGCCGGATATCTGCATAGAGATGTGGATCAAAGGGGAGAAGGAACCTGGTATCCGAGGGGGGGCCAGGATATCTGCATGAGATGTGGGATCAAAGGGGAGAAGGAACCTGGTATCCGAAGGGGGCCAGGATATCTGCATAGAATGTGGGATCAAAGGGGAGAAGGGAACCTGGTATCCGAGAGGGCCAGGATATCTGCATAGAGATGTGGGATCAAAGGGAGAAGGGAACCTGGTAATCAGAGAGGGAGCCAGGATATCTGCATAGAGATGTGGGATCAAAGGGGAGAAGGGAACCTGGTATCAAGAGGAGCCAGGATCTCTGCATAGAGATGTGGGATCAAGGGAGAAGGGAACGGTATCCGAGAGGAGCCAGGATATCTGCATAGAGATGTGGGATCAAAGGGAAGGGAACCGGTATCCGAGAGGACCAGGATATCTGCATAGAGTGTGGGATCAAGGGAACCAGGTAATCCAGAGGGAGCCAGGATATCTGCATAGAGATGTGGGATCAAAGGGGATAGGGAAACCTGGATCCGGAGGGAGCCAGGATATCTGCATAGAGATGTGGGATCAAAGGGGAGAAGGGAACCTGGTATCGAGAGGGACCAGGATATCTGCAAGAGATGTGGGGATCAAAGGGGAGAAGGGAACCTGGTAATCCAGATAGGGAGCCAGGATATCTGCATAGAGATGTGGGATCAAAGTGGGAGAAGGAACCTGGTATCCGAGGGGGGGCCAGGATATCTGCATGAGATGTGGGAATCAAGGGGAGAAGGAACCTGGTATCCGAAGGGGGCCAGGATATCTGCATAGATATGTGGGATCAAAGGGGAGAAGGGAACCTGGTATCCGAGAGGGCCAGGATATCTGCATAGAGATGTGGGATCAAAGGGAGAGGGAACCTGGTATCCGAGAGGACCAGGATATCTGCATAGAGATGTGGGATCAAAGGGGAGAAGGGAACCTGGTATCAAGAGGAGCCAGGATTCTGCATAGAGATGTGGGATCAAGGGAGAAGGGAACCGGTATCCGAGAGGAGCCAGGATATCTGCATAGAGATGTGGATCAAAGGGAAAGGGAACCTGGTAACCGAGAAGGACCAGGATATCTGCATAGAGTGTGGGGATCAAAGGGAACCAGGTAATCCGAGAGGGAGCCAGGATATCTGCATAGAGATGTGGATCAAAGGGGAAGGGAACCTGGATCCGGAGGGAGCCAGGATATCTGCATAGAGATGTGGGATCAAAGGGGAGAAGGGAACCTGGTATCGAGAGGGACCAGGATATCTGCAAGAGATGTGGGATCAAAGGGGAGAAGGGAACCTGGTAATCAGAAGGGAGCCAGGATATCTGCATAGAGATGTGGGATCAAAGGGGAGAAGGGAACCTGGTAATCAGAGAGGGAGCCAGGATATCTGCATAGAGATGTGGGATCAAAGGGGAGAAAGGAAGTCGAGAGGTCTCAGAACATTTGGTGAGCGGGAAGGGCGGAGTACCGGGCCTGGGAACAAGGGCTCCCCACGGGGAGGACACTTTGTTTGCCCAGACTCGGTGGAGCCTACCCAGCAGGCGCGGTATGGGGCTGGCATTGGGAATCCGTTGCTGATAGCCATTATTCCCATTGGCCAGTTGGAATTTCCCGCTTGCCGGCATCCTGACACACCCACTCCTCTGACGCGTATAGCCAGGCGAGCCCCCAGCTCATATTGGCTGTTGCAGCTACGATCCGTGCTGTGATTGTTTGCCAGTCCCTCTTCCAAGTTGAACATAGGACACGAAGTCTATGTAAGGGGACTGGCCGATCAGAGAACCAGACGATCTTGAGCTTGTGCCGGTGAAGCGCTGGCGGGCCTTTCAAAAGTGCTTTGCTCCGAATAGCAGAGCACTCGTCACGGAGTTGGCGAAGCATCCTGCCTAGCTGAGGCCAAGTTCTACAGTTGCGGCCAAGTTCCAGTTTTTGCTTTGCTCGCGGTTAGCAGGTATAGCCAGGTACCTTTCCCAAAAAGGGTACCGTGAAGTTTCTGGACGTGGAGCGGACAGGGTAAGCCTTCCGAAGCAGACGCCCTGCACCTAGTTGAGGCTACGGACTCCTCCAGCCCCCAGTTAAGTGTGTATTTCTTGTATTTTGTATGTATGTATGCATGTCTTTATTTATATAGCGTCATTAATGTACATAGCACTTAACATTAGTAATACACGTGACAATCATATAAATAACAAATAATACAAATAACAGATCATGGGGATAAGTGCTTCAGTCATAAAAAGTGACATTTTGGAAGAGGAGTCCCTGATCCGATGAGCTTACAATCTAATTGGTGGGGAGAACTTATAAAGACAGTAGGAGGGCATTCAGGTAAGTGCGTCTGCAGGGGGCCAAGCTTTATGTATTCTTCTCAGCCGTGTGCACGCCAGTTCCGGAGACGCATCGTGAAGGTCGCGAATACCCATCTCCTCGGACACCTAAAGTCTTGACTCATTCAGGACTGTTTCACTCCAGGCGACACAAGCTCTTAGCCACACAGGGATCAGTCTTGGTTTCACGGCTGTGACTCTACCCCTGGAGGGTAACATCATGGGGCTTGTGTGGTCTTTCCACTATAGGAGTAACTTACAACATTGAATGTCATTGAATGTTTTCATATAGTGTCCGGATTTACCTTATCTCATTATCCTCCACTGCAGTCATATCTGCATGGGTTATATACACATTACAATTTGTGGACCCACAGTTGTTACATTTTTTCTGAAGCACCGATACTGGACTTTGGCTCTGGGATTTTCCATAGGTTGGAAATATGTGAAAATCTTGAGGGAAGAAAGAACCTCTCTGTGAAGGGAGGTAAGCAGGCACCGCTGGACAAAAATAGAAGGATGGACTGTGCTAGTACAAAAATGTATTTATTGAATCATAAACAAAAAACGGGATGAACCCCCTGCTAAACTGTAACGCGTTTCACCCCTGTAGGGCTTTGTCAAAGAACTCTTTGACTGCTTACCTCCTCCCTTCACAGAGAGGTTCCTTCTCCAGATTATATGTACAGCGGAGCACGCCTACCCGGACGGAGCCACGAGACAACAAATAGTGAGTTACTTACAATGTCTTCTATGGAGCAGCCCCAGGCGAACTGGCCATATATGCAGGTCATCTAAGGGGTCCAGTGCCGGTTGAGAGACCTCCACTAGTCATCCCTATTTGATTCATTCAGTACTGATTGCTAGGTCAATTCCCACAATAGGGGCATACAGTGTAGAATCAAAGGCTCCATATAATCACTTTAAACTCTCACTCCAAATATGTCCGGATGTCTTGGCAAAAGTGATATTTCTCAGAACATGGGACTGTTTACTCTGTAGCACTCGTCAACTTTGGGGGTGACCTTACCCCTATCTATCTTGCGAAAACCTTGAGGGGTTCACAAACTTGTTAGCCAGGGAAGGTCACACCACACTTTTCAGATTTGTTTTAATATTAGTAGCAATGTGGATGAGTAACATACAGTGACACAGAGCCCGATACATCCCATTATAGCACATGCATCATGTAACTCTCCCCCACATACTCAAATCACGAGCAAGAATGTAATCAATGTATACAATCGATGCAAAGACATCAGATGAAACTGATACTATTGTGTTGTTGTGTCGTTCAAAATAAGGCAACGGGGGTCTTCATATGACAAACTATTATAATGAAACAATGACTGAATACAGTAAAGAATGCAATAGTATTTTGTATTTGGGGAGGAAGGGGTTTCCAAAGCACTTACCGAAGCTAGAGAGCAAGAGACAGCAAATACTGTCACTACAAAGTAGCCAGTCAATACCAGGTAACCAGTCCAATCACCATATAAATTGTGGCTATTGGTAACCAAACTAAAAGAAGCCTGTGTGCCTGAAAAAATGTTGGCCCCTTTATCTCCAAGCAGCGATACGTGCAGGGATTGTGGTTACTGTGTCTCATCCTATTACTACAGAATACCCCCAAGCTGTGCTGTGATCACCCAATGTCCTACAAAATGGTACTTCCCACCTATGTGACTGAGCTTCAGGGTGCTGTGGGACTGATTCAGTATGGTGAGCAGGGACCCGTACAGTTCACAATGGGTTAACGTCACACCGAGTGGCTGCACCGACGTCACACCGAGTGGCTGCACCGACGTCACACCGAGTGGCTGCACCGACGTCACACCGAGTGGCTGCACCGACGTCACACCGAGTGGCTGCACCGACGTCACACGAGTGGCTGAACCGATGTCACCACCGAGTGGCGTCACCGACGTCAACACGAGTGGCTGCACCGACGTCACACCGAGTTGACTGAACCGACGGCACACCGAGTGGCTGCACCGACGTCACCGAGTGATGCAATAACGTCACACGAGTGGCTGCACCAACGTCACAACGAGTGGCTTGCACCAACGTCAACATCGAGTGGATGCACTAACACTAAAGCAAACGAAGTGTCACCGAGTGGTGCACTAACGTCACAACGAGTGGCTGCCCCAACGTCACACCGAGTGGATGCACTAACGTCACACCGAGTGGGGTGCACTTACGTCAAACCGAGTGGTGCACTTGGTCACACCGAGTGGCTGCACTAACGTCACACCGAGTGGCTGCCCCAACGTCACACCGAGTGGATGCACTAACGTCACACCGAGTGGCTGCACTAACGTCACACCGAGTGGCTGCACTAACGTCACACCGAGTGGCTGCACTAACGTCACACCGAGTGGCTGCACTAACGTCACACCGAGTGGCTGCACTAACGTCACACCGAGTGGCTGTACTAACGTCACACTGAGTGGCTGCACTAACGTCACACCGAGTGGCTGCACCAACGTCACACCGAGTGGCGAGTGGCTGCACCAACGTCACACCGAGTGGCTGCACTAACATCATTAACGGCACCGAGTGGATACATTAATGGAATTGGACACTTGGTCGCAGCCATGCCGCCGTGACCCTGTCTCCACGGGCGTTTGGTCGCTGAGGGACCCTTCACCGCAGCTGCCCTGCCGCTGGACATTCAGCCACTGCCCGCTTTGCCATTAAGGTAAGTTCATTAAAGGGGTTTTAGCGGGTAGGGGGTCACGGATGGAAGTTTGGTTTTTGGGGTAGGGGATCAGGGTAAGAAGTTAAAGTTTTTAGGGTAGGTGGTAAGGTATGGGGCTTACCCTGGCGGCGAAGCAGACAGCGCAGAGATGTCTCTGAGGTGAGTGCTGGCAAAATGCCAGCAGTGACTATTACCATACTGCATTGTTACAGCGCATTGCCAGGTTTCTCACTATATTGTGTGAGAGAAGGACAGAAGCAGAGAGAAAAAGAGACATCTCAAAAGATACATATTCCCAGCAATGTTTTCTGTATTTTATTTCTCTTTTTATATGTTTGGAACCAGGACGGGCGCCAGAGATGGACTGTGTGTTTTTTCAAGGGGCCCCCTGGTTACCAAGATAATTACTTCGTTAGTTGCTGGGGCAACATCTCCGTGGAAATGTCGCAGCTTCTGTGGGACAAAAGGAAGCGGTAACATCATTGGTTGACACTTCCTACTGATCAAACAAGCAGTGGCCATATTGGATTCCCCACGAGGTACACCGGCAACTTACACTATAATTATCTCGGTAACCAGGGAGTCCATCGAGGTGAAAGTAGCATGGCTCTGCTATGGTGGCCCAATGGTTCCAATTACGTAAACCAGGAGTGGCCAACTCCACTCCTCTAGGGCCACAAACTGTTCAGGTTTTAAGGATATCCCTGCTTCAGCACAGGTGGCCCAATCAGTCCCTGCTTCAGCACAGGTGGCTTAATCAGTCTCTGCCTCAGCACAGGTGGCTCAATCAGTGGCTCGGTTTTTGACCGAGCCCCTGATTGCTCCACCTGTGCTGAAGCAGGGATTTCCCCAATACCGGACCTGTTTGTAGCCCTAGAGGACAGCAGTGGGCCACTCCATATGTAAACAAAATGTTTTTTTGTTTTTTTTTAATTTCCGGGATTATTGCTTGAAATAAGAAAATGTGACAAAAAAGGCATCTATTCCCCAGCATACAATACCTGATACTTTCACGATCACCAAATTGAATTTCTTTTAAATAAATGTGCCAGACCTCATCCCCTACATTCTCCCCCACAAAGAATAAACCTATACATCCCTGAATGCTGACCATTCGGATGAACTAAACCGATTCAGATATGTTGCAAATAAAACCAAGAGATATATTCGAACTGTACCAACACATTTCAAACAGTTATACTTATTTCTTCCAAAAGGGCACCCACCCTGAAGATTCAGCCAATTATATATATTACTATTCGGTCACTTTAGTCTCATTACAACCCTACCCTAGAACAGGGGTGCGTGCAAAATGTTCCATGGGCGGCGCCAAAACCGAGTCCCGCGTTTACAGGGGCCCCACGCTCTTCCCCACATTTTAAATGATAGCCGGGGGAGAGCGCGGGGCCTCTGTAACTGCCTCTTAACTTCTCTCCGGCATCTTCTGCTAGCGGTAACGTGTCAACATGATGCTGCGTTGTCTCGACGCCACAGAGGAGAAGACGCCGGAAAGCAGGTGAGGACAGGGGGGCGCGAGATAAAGTTTGCGTAACCCTGCCCATGAAAACAGAACGGGGAAACCGTACATCAAAAGAAACTACAGGGTGATAGAGCTGCTCAGCTCGTTCTCCAACGCCTGCACCGCCTGGTGATTCAGGAAAAGCAGCTGTCCGTGGGGCATAAACTTGTTGAGGGTCATCTCGATTTTGTCCACCTTTAGGACGACGTTGCTGCTGTGTGTGAGCAGCTTGAGGAAATCCACAAGGTATTTCACCAGCATCCTCAGGCTGCCCTCGGCCAAGGGGAGGTTGTCTTGCGAGTCGCAGATCAGCGAGAAGCAGAGGGAAAAGACTCCCACCCACAGCACCGTCTTCCCCTCGCCGAACGGATCTCCGGGAGAGAGGCTGAACACGCCCACGTCCTCCTCCTGCAGAACGATGGGCTCGTCCGAAGAATGGGCAACAAAGTCGCCCGCTGGCCGGCCGGACGCCTGACGCATCAGAAGACACATCGATTCAGCCTGTCTATCAGAAGAAGACTGCAATCAATTTCTGCTCAATACCGGGGAGGGGAAAAAGCATCAACTGAAAATTGAAAACATTTATGCTTAACATAAATAAGACAATGGAAACACTGGTTATCCCAGGGGTTCTCAACTCCGTCCCTCAAGAACCCCGCCCCCCAGCTGGTTAGCTTTTCAGGATATTCCTGCTTCACCACAGCAGGGTAGAGGTGTGTAAGGGAGGAGGAGTTGCCCATTACATGAAGAACAACATAGAGGCGACTTCAGTACAAAGTAGTGGAGAAAATGTTCTGGGTAACCCTAGAAACTGGTGAGAAGGTTTTCATTCGTACTGGGATAGTCTACAGACCTCCAAGTCAAGAGGAATTGGATAAGGTATTCACAGATCACATCACTAAGATGGCAACTCAAGGAGACTTTTAGGAAATATAAGCAGACTAGAGGGAGCTGGATGACTGGAGACGAGCAAGCATAGTCCCACTTCCCAAAAGAGGAAGTAGGGAAGAGGCAGGTAATGACAGTGAGCCTGTAGTGGGGAAATGTATGGAAAAACATTTCTGAAAGATAGTCAACAACTATCTAAAGTTCAACAACCTACAAGATCGCAGGCAGCAGGAGTTTACTGGGGGATCATGTCAAAGAAATGTATTTATTTATGTTGTTACCATTTAACTAGATAACGAAGGTAATAGATCATGGTGTGGCAGTAGATGTAGCGTACCTAGATTTTAGTAAGGCCTTTGGCACTGTCCCACATGTAAGACTGATAAACAAGGTGCAATGCTTGGGATTGGGCTCTAAGGTGGGAGGATGGATAAGACATTTGCTGAAGGATGGGCGACAGAGAGTTGTGGTAAAGGGAGTATATCCAGAAAGGGGGAAGGTAACCAGAGGAGTGCCTCGGGGATCTGTACTGGGACAGGTGCTGCTTAATGTCTTTATCAGTGACATTACAAATGGTTTGGGGGGGAATCTGTGCCTTTTTGCAGATAACACAAAGATCTGCAACAGGGGGTGGGAGTAAACAAAATGGCTGATTTAGGTAGATTCGACAAATGGTTAAGAGTTTGCCAACTACAATGTCCAAAAGTCCAAAATAATGCACTCTGGTCACAAAAACCCAAAATACAGGATTAATGGCAGTATAATGTCAACTACTACACAGAAAGGGACCTGGGAGTTATTATTTCGGCAGACTTAGGCTGCAGACATGGTGCGGCAGCCCGTGCGGGGCGAGCAGGGGCTGAGGGAAAGCAGGTGCTTTCCCTGGCCTTAGTACACTCGCCAGGGGGGCGTTCCCAGTGACGTCACGGAGCTGGTTCGCCCTCATTGGGCAAACCGCTCACGTGACCCGGCCTGTCGCGCCAAGAAATCGGTTTGAACCGATTTCTTGCGCAACGTGCGCCCGCTTCCGCGCGCGCGCCGCATGGACGCGAACACTTTGGCACGGGCTGCGGCACAATGTCCGAGGCCTTAAAAGTCGGCGAGCAATGTAACAAAGCAATGGGGATGTTAGGTTGTATAGGGAGAGGAATTAGCAGCAGAGAGGGGGGTGATACCACTTTATAGATCACTGCTGAGACCTCAACTAGAGGATAATTCTGGAGACCATATCTCCGGAAGGATGTAGATTAATTGGAGATTGTGCAAAAAGGGGGTTACTAAAATGGTGCATGATCTACAGCAGAAGATACATCAGGAAAGACTACAGGACCTTAATATGTACAGCTTAAAGCAGGGGGGCTCAACTCCAGTCCTCAAGCCCCCCCAAACAGGTCAGGTTTTCAGGATAACCCAGGCACTGATTGAGCCAACAGTGCTGAAGCAGGCATTGATTGAGCAACCTGTGCTGAAGCAGGGATATCCCGAAAACCTGACTCTTTGGGAGGACTTGAGGACTGGAGTTGAGCACATCTGGCTTAGGAGGACAGAAGGGAGAGGGAGGGATATGATGGAACATTTCGAATATATAAAGGGATTTAACAAAGCACAGAAGGGGAGCGTATTTCAGAGACAGGTGAAGCGCTAGAACAAGGAGGCCGTTCTCTGACGCTGGAGGGTCAGGGGCTGAGGGGGGATGTGAGGAAGGACTTCTTTACGGAACAGGATAGACATAAAGCTAAATCCTAAATACCAAAGAAAGGCCAGGATCAAAGCGGTCTGAGGTTTTACAGCCGAGAGGAAAATGGGCAGGTAAGATGGGCCGTGTGGTTCAGATCTGCTGTCAAATGCTAGGCTTCTGTGTGTACTACAGATTATAGAAGGGCAAATTATTACTGCTGAAAAGATAAAGCATAAATATGGCAGAACGGTGCTGCCACTCTGTGACAAACAGTGAGTATTATGGGCAGGGTCATGCCACATTGTTGGATTATGTGTTTAAACTAACGCCTGACCACGTTATCAAACTAACCCTTTGAGTTCCAGGGGGGGCCCTCCGGCACAGTGCGGGCACATGAATACGGCGCCCATTTTGGAGGAACCTGATCTTCCGTCTCAGTTTTTCTCTGTTCAGCTTCAACCCGGAAAATACAAACCCTTTGAGGATGACGTAGTGCCTACCTCCTGCGGCACTCACAGGGTTAAACATAAGATATAACACGATGTTGTGGCTGTATGGAGCGTGCAGGGTGGATCAAAGGAAAGACATCAGCATACATGCTATTGCCCAGCTTCACTTAGCTGCCTTTCTGCTCTACTCTGGTCAGACCTGCGGGTGTCAAAATGACGTGGCGCCCCCAACGGTTTCCGTGCCACCTTCTCACCTTGCGACAACGGCTATCTGTTCCTTCCTTTTTAACCGCTCACGCTCCGGACTGCGCTCCTCAGACCTTGGTTTGTCACCCAGTAGATCGCCGCTGAACACCCTGGAGTACAGCACCCTGCAGAGGTTTGCGTTCCCGTCAGGGCAGGCGCCCACAGTGTGGATGACGAAGCCATATACCATGGCTGTGCGCTGGAAGCAGACAGGAGGGGGTTAACATTCTGCAAACATGCCCCCGTAATGATAATTATAATGGTTTCCTTGAGCTGCGCTGTCCATCAGTTTGTAAGACATATATTGTGGTGTCCATGTTCACAAGAACCTGAAACTGGGTTTCTGACCGGGTTTGTCCGCTGCAGACACATTAACTCTGCTTCTCCCATCTTAAACTTAAAAAAGTAGAAATCGCTGTAAAAGTGTCACCCAAGTTTATCGCAAATCAGATAATAGTTGTATTTGCTTATTGCACTATTATTCCCAATACAATGTTAGACTATGTTTTAAAACCTTAGAACCACTTAGAGGGCAACATTTAAAAAAAAAGTACAGATGTTTGTTTTAACTTTTTCCTCACAATCCGTGTTGTGAAATCCTGGTTTTTTTTTTTTAGAAAAAATGTTTAGCTAGTGTCAAAATATTGGTTTTATTTATTTTGTCAGTTACGTATTGAACCTACGTCAGAGATCAGCCCTGGTAACAGGAACATTGAAAAGGCCGCAATATTTATTTACTCGGTTACAACCTCCACGAGACCAGCTGTGCGTCTGGACCATGCCCCAACCCGAGGTATACCTAGGGTGACCAGATGTCCCAACTTTTTTTTCGTGTGTTCTTTCGGGTTTTTCGGGTGTCCTTTGCATGCGCGAAGTGTGGACCGACCACTCATGCGCAATGAGCACTTGCCGGCTGCTCGTGCGCATGGGCGACCGGCGAACGCCGTGCATGCATGCGCAGTCTGCAAGTGTCGATTACGCATGCTAAGCCGGCAAGTATCGATGACGCATGCGCAGCCGGCAAGTATCGATGACGCATGCGCAGCCGACAAGTATCGATCACACATGAGCAGCCGGCAAGTATCGATGACGCATGTGCAGCCGGCAAGCGCCAATTGCGCACGCACGGTCGGCAAGCGCCAGCTCTGCCCCACAGAGCTTACAATCTAAGTGATTGGAAGTGTTTATTGGAAGTAATTATAATATCTATACACTTATGACCTGCCCCCTCCTCTCCCTCAACATCTTTCCTACTCCCCTGTGTGAGGGAGGCAGCACACAATGTCACTGTGCTGGCTTTTTGGTCCACACACGTCACTTCCGGGGTGAGCCGCGATGCATCACGGGAGTTGTAGTTCTCCCACGCTCGCCCTTTGGGACAACGCAAGAAAAGGGGGGTGGGGAGGAGGCGGTTAATCCCGTGTGTGGTGACGCGCGGCCGTTACCTGGACGCTCGGCACGCGCCTTGACGGAGAGGCACAGGCAGGTGGGCTCGGCCAAGGGGCGGGGCGGGGCTGGCTGGTGACGCAGCGCGGGGAGTGGGGCGGAAACGTTCTCTGGGTGTCAAGCCACCGCGTGAAGCGCGGCAGGATGTGCGGATGACGTCGGCGCGCCACCTGGTGGCTGCCAGTGGAAGCGGCGGAGTGCAGTGATGGGGTGTGTCACTCAGCCATGCAGCAACTCCGCAGCTCACAGAGGTGCCACCCTGCAGGGCCACGGAAACAGTTACATGTGGGGCTTCCTGGGGTACACATTGGCACTGTAACACCCCCCCCCCCCCCCGTTGCTGCCAGAGGAGCCAGCAGTGCATTTTTGTACATGCTCCGGCAGTGATAGGGTTAATGGGAAAGTCCTGACTTCAATGAGTGAGGTCACAATCTGTGAGATCACAATCAGTGAGATATAGTAAGTAGAGAGTTATGATGCATAGCTTTACACGTTATAAATATTCTAAGTAGTATACAGTATCTGCAGGGTATAAGGTGTTGTATTATTGCAGGTATCAGGATTACAGTAGGAACAGTAGTTAGCGAGTCGGGATCAGGTAAGATCAAAAGATGGACGTAGGTCTCGGACATGGTCAAAAAGACCGTGCTGAGCCGCGCTGAGGGGAAACATTATCCCTATCAGTGCGGCTTTAGGCGGCGCTTCCGCAGGCGTGCGGAGGCGTGTGCAAATGCAGGAGACGGGCAAGTTTAAATTTTGCCGCTCATGCAAGCGCAGGACCGGTCACGTGACTGCCAGGAGCCAATGGCTGCCCAGCGCCGCTCCCTGCACCATGTCCCAGGCCTTAAGGAGGAAGGAGACCAGCTTATTGTGACAGTGAAGGGGTACCCAGGCCAGTAAATAAAGGAATTATGCCCGGCTGGCTGCCCCTGAGCCATATTGGGGAATTGTAGAGTGTCAGTTCTGCGACCCAGTAATGGCCGTAATACTGTAATTGTATTAAAAATGTCTGTGTCTCCCGCCAGGTATAATGTGGCGGGAATAATGTCATGTTTCAAATGTTTGGGTTATTGCAGTGTTTCCCAATTAAATTTAGTGGTGGAACCCTTTTCTTTTATATTTTGTACAACAGAATGGAACCCCTTAAATATTTTTAGCGCAGCACATGAAAAAAAAAAAAAAAAAGAAATGCGTGGCAGGCAAAAAAAATTCTTGGTTCAAGATCAAATATCTTTAATGAAAGTTATATTTTTAATAATTATAATTATAGTATCTGATTCTTTATTTTTATTTGTATAAAAAAAAAATACAAAAACCGTCATACATTTTAATGAGCAGAGTGTAATATTTTCTTTATTTGGCAAATTCTTATATCCGGTTTAATTGTCGACAATTGTATTCGCATGTGTGTAGAAGACCACCACTGCCCCAATACATTTTTAAAAGACCCCCGCTGCCCCAATACATTTTAAAAAGACCCCCCCTGCCCCAATACATTTTTAAAAGACACCCCTGCCCTAATACATTTTTAAAAAACCTCCGCTGCCCCAATACATTTTTAAAAGACCCCCCCCTACCCCAATATATTTTTAAAAGACCCCCGCTGCCCCAATACATTTTAAAAAGACCCCCCTGCCCTAATACATTTTTAAAAGACCCCCCCTGCCCCAATACATTTTTAAAAGACCCCCCTGCACAATACATTTTTAAAAGACCTCCCCCTGCCCCAATACATTTTTAAAAGACCCCCGCTGCCCCAATACAGTTTTAAAAGACCCCCGCTGCCCTAATACATATATCTCCCACAGCCTACCTCAGGTGGGAGGGGAGGCTGGTATCCTGCCCTGCGGGTGCCAGCGGAGGAAGCGGCGGTGGTGCTGACGGCGGGGGGTGAGGGAAGCGACGGCGAGGGGCGGGTGAGGGAAGCGGCAGCGGTGCTGCCGGTGGGGGGAGGGTTGGTGATGGAGGCAGCAGTGGTGCGGGAAAGGGGGGTGAGGGAAGCGGCAGCGGTGCGGGGGGGTGAGGGAAGCGGTGCAGGGGAGGGGGTGAAGGAAGCGGCAGGGGTGCTGGGAGGGAGGGGGGTTGGTGAGGACAGCGGTGCTGCCGGTGAGGGAAGCGCAGCAGTCCTGGTGGCGGGGGGTTTGAAAGGAAGCGGCGGCGGTCAGGGCTGCACTCAACACGCGCTCTGGCAGGCACCGGAAATGCTGCACAGCTAGAGCGCGCTCCTCCAGTCCTGACCAGAGAGGGGGCTCAATGGGGGGTTTTGAAGGGGAAAGCCGGCACAGTCAGTCTGTAGACGGAACCCCTGCGACGGCTCCAGGGTTCCGCAGAACCCCATTTGGGAAACGCTGGTCTAATGTGTGTGCATCCTTGAATCTTTGGAACTGTTTTAAAATGTAATAAAGAATTAACACTCACAGAGAGCCTGTTTGTGTGAGTGTAATATTTCGATAAACAGTAGGAGAGGCAGAGCAAGCCTACAGTAGCAAAAGTTGAACGTATTGAATAATAAATATAAAATAAAAGCTATTAATATTTATTGTTGTGGTTTCTTAGCAGAATGAATTACACATGCAAGTCTAATTAAACTGCAAAATGCAAAATCATTGTTAAAATCGGTTGTGATTATAACTGAAAGGAAAATCTGTTATTTCCTCCCCTGGCTTCAGCACCGAGAGGAACTTTTCCTCTGCCAGGTACACTGAAGCCTTGTGACTGGATACACCTTCTGCACCGTTTGCAGCAGACTCCCCCGGAGAAGTTTTCACGCCCTGCAACTGTTATCTCCGGTCTTCGGTGAACTTTTCAGGCCTGGGAGACGAACAAAATGAAACGTAACGCACGCCAGGTTTCAAATCCTTTGTCTCTATTTATTACTCATAGGGTAATGATTTTTATACAGAAAAAAAAAGATATTGGTTAGAGGCGTAACATAGGCGTGTCTTGGGCGTATACTAGGTGTGTCTTGGGCGTAGCTTTGATTAGAGGCGTGATTTAGGGGCAGGACATATTAGTGGTGTGACTTTTGAGACGTGTCCTTTTCAATACAAGCAATGTTCTGAATACATAGCTTATTCATTGTCTGTTATCAAAAAAGACCTTGAGTCTTGCAACAATATCACACTATTTTTGCTTCTTGCAGAGAACCATTCTATTATATTCTAACTAAAACACCAGGAAATTGACATCACAAAAGTATCTAGTAATATCCTGACCAGGAAGAAAGGAAATGCAATTTAGCAGAGAAACTGAGTGCATTTATGAATTTATATTTCAGCAAAAGGCTGACTACAGAATCTTAACTAGTTATGACCATACAAAATGGAAGCTTAACATGAGTACAGATTTTGGCCTGACATACTGGTCCTAACAATCCCTCCTTTTTGTTCTCTAAAAGAACAAATACCCTTACTAGGTACGCTTCTCTATGAATATGGCCTTATGGGGACCAATAGTATCATAGACTCTGTTCATGGCCACATATGAATTATTAGTTGCATACATGGCGTGAGATGAAACTGAAGGTTTCCTTGAGACAAATGAAAGCATTGCACACTTAGCACAGTGAAAAATAACAAAAATTGCTGCGATTATACTAATCACTACAATAAAACCATAGAGAATTTTTATACCCAATTCTCCGATCCAACTCGTGAGTCCTGACATCCAATTTAAGCTAAGGCCTGAGGATTCTTTACGCATCCTTGCCTGAATTTCCTGTAACTTATCCATATCTTTATGAATAGCGCCAGACTCATCTTCAATATAGGCACAGCACTTCTGTCCTACAAGTTTACAAACACCTCCTTGTGAGGCTAGCAGATAATCAAGAGCCATTCTATTCTGACATCACTTAATTTAGAATAGAGATCCAGAACACCTAAACTAGGTATAAAAACCCTAGCTGCAATGCGGGTTGGACTAATGGTCCTGGTCAGATCTTTTCGATTTCTCAGCCTTCCTTGGGGTAATGTGTCAGATACATAGAAAGTGGGAAGGATGAATCCCAAATAACAAAGGGCAGTGTGATTGCAGGGTACAATCTTAGTGGCCCACATGCCACATAACCAATAGAGATATATATATATATATATATATATATCATTAAATATTTCTATAGATTAGAAAATGGCTTACATCTCAATATGTCACATAATTTAAGGGTCAGCTATTGGTGAGAATTGGTGGGGGCTAATTTCTGCTAAGAGCGACTGCACAAACATTCTTCTTGCACACATCTTTCATACTGCATTTACTCAGAATGGCAAAACGGACCAAGATGGCTGCTTTGGTCAAAATGGCTGACTTGTGATCCTTTCCTTGTGGTTGACTCACGTCCCTTTGTGACCTCCCACCTTCCTCATATCCAGTCTTCTCAGTCCCCCCATATCCTTAAGAGACAGTCTATTTAAAGAACAGAACAGTTACCCATTTCATAGTCCTGATGGACCAAGATGTCCAAGTTGTGCATAACTGCATTCCTTTCTTTTCCGGCCATTATATCAGCCCAGTTGATTGCTTCTTCGGTCTCTTCTTCTGGGGGACTGGCGACATCATCACCGCAGAGAGGCATAGCGTCGGTGGGGGTTGCAACGCACTTCTGGATCAGAGTTTTGCTGTACTTAATACATAGAGAGCAATGAGTAGGACAAACACACACATACAAAAACATTCGCTAGCTTCGCTCAAAGCAAATCAATCCAACCACCAAGTCCCCATGGTCCCTAAATCCTGGATAAAATACATAACATTGCGCTTTAACTAGGGCGCATACATGCCCCTCCTTTTGAGGCTAAAATATAGTCTAGAGCTATTTTATTCTGCGGAGCCATTAATTTAAACTAAACCTATTCTTGGTTAAATGAGTAAATGTCTGCGATTGTATGATTGAGGATATCCCTGTAAACCTGTCATACAGTAACCTAACTCCTACATTTGGGAATAAATTCCCTGAAACTTATTCTTCCCATAGACTACTTTTTAGCACTTGTGTATTGGGTGCATCTCTTCTGTTTCTAACTCTACCTGTGAGCAATTAACATAACCGTGTGTTTGACTGATAAAGCATTCTCCCACCGGGATATATCAGCTTTGGAGACCCCCTGCTTCAATCCTATGTTAAAAAAAATCAGATGCTTGGATTGCCTAAGTGTACTGGCTACTTACTCTTGGTACATATCCGCCAGACAGCCAGGCTTGTGCTACGTTCCCCTGGGTTTGTATCGTGTTACATTATGGAAATGTGTGCATGGTGCTGATTTTGTGTGTAAAAAAAGAATGAAAACAAACGTGCGCACACAAACTATTCAATAAGAGTAAATATATGAATGAAATAGGAAAGGAGGTTATTACCAGCCAGGGCCTCTTGGAATGGGGACAGTCCACACACATAACTTATCATGGAAGAAGAAAGCAGAGCAAATGGGTAATGGATGTAAAAAATGTGTGTTAATGCGTCCCAACAAAATTCCAATGTTTCGATCCTATTGGACCTTCAGGGTTAATGAAGGTCCAATAGGACCAAAACCATGGAATTCTAATAAATTAAAAATGCTTCCTACAATGGTCTCAATTGCTTCCTAATTAATCTAATGTGTAGTGTGCGGGACAGACGCGGCTGTGTGCCTGTGCTGTGCGGCTGTGTGCCTGTGCTGTGCGCCTCTGCTGTGTGGCTGTGTGCCTGTGCTCTGCGACTGTGTGCCTGTGCTGTGCGGCTGTGTACCTGTGCTGTGCGGCTGTGTGCCTGTGCTGTGCGGCTGTGTGCCTGTGCTTTGCGGCTATGTGCCTCTGCTGTGCGGCTGTGTGCCTCTGCTGTGCGGCTGTGTGCTTGTGCTCTGCGACTGTGTGCCTGTGCTGTGCGGCTGTCACTGTATGTGTGAGCGTAGTGTGATGGTACAGTTTGGTGACGGTACAGTTTGGTGACGGTACAGCTTGGTGGCGGTACAGCTTGGTGACGGTACAGCTTGGTGACGGCACAGCTTGGTGACGGTACAGCTTGGTGACGGTACAGCTTGGTGACGGTACAGTTTGGTGACGGAACAGTTTGGTGACGGAACAGTTTGGTGACGGAACAGTTTGGTGACGGTACAGCTTGGTAACGGTACAGCTTGGTAACAGTACAGCTTGGTGACGGTTCAGGTTGGTGACGGTACAGTTTGGTGATGGTACAGCTTGGTGACGGTACAGCTTGGTGACGGTACAGCTTGGTGAGCGGTATCGGGGGGCCTGGGGGGGGCTTTCCCCGACCCCCCTGTTGGGTTACCGGGGTAGATCTGCCCCTATGCTGAGGCCCGCCCAGGGCTCTCGGGAAAGCTAGCCCCCCGTAGCCGCTGCCCCCCAACTACTCGGCACAGTTTCTATTCCCTCCCTCCCCCTCCAGTCCCGATGCCCTGATCTGGCGTTGGTTGTCAATCCCTCCGCACTTGGCGCCCTCCGACCCGGAAGTCTCCCAGAAGGGTGGAAGTGCCCGAGCGCCGGGGAGTCTTTGTTATGACGTCGCGGTGTGTGCAGGTCTGAAGCTCCTCCTTCCTCCTCTTCGCGCCTTTAGCCTGCTTTCCCGCTCACAGCTTCCATGTTCGTCGCAGAAGAAGGGATCCGGCGTCGCTTTGCTGTAGTTCTTGGAGAAGACCACCAGGGGGGGACATCTCAGGAGTACCTATGGCCGGCCATTTTGACACGAGGGGGGGAGACAGGATTCAGGCCTCTTTAAGTGCTCTACCAGTCCGGCGGAGCTGTGTAGAACTCGTGATCTCACGTGGCTTCCTCCGGCTCGGCTCCCACTCTGCTCCAGGACGTTGACGGGTCGGATCAGCCTTAGATTCCAGGTAAGGTGTTGAGAGGAGCCAGGGCTGGGGGGGGTTCTGCTGCAGTCCCAGCTTCTTGAGGAAGCTGTTTCCATCCTCGACCCTCCGCAGTGTGTTCGCAACCCCGTTCTTTACTACCAGGAGGGCGAACGGAAACAACCATCTGTATCTGATTCCTTTGTCCTGTAGAGTTTTGGTTACCGATCCCAGGCTGCGTCGTCTTAGGAGGGTAGCCGGGGATAGATCCTGGAAGATCTGAAGCTTGACGCCTTCATATTCCATGGTTCTGGCTTCCCTGGCCATCCGACAGACTGAGTCTTTTGTTTTATAAAAATGAAAGCGGACTATTATATCCCGTGGGGGGGCTCCTGCCTGTGGTCTCGAGCGGTGGGCCCTGTGGCACCTATCAAGGTGCAAGTCCTGGGCAGATTTATCAGGCAGTATATGCTAAATGTCCTCGTTTGTCTGTGAGGTCTCGGATCTTATCCTGTAACTGGGCTACTGCTTTGTCTGTTGGAGGGCCCTCGTGTTGGCGTCCATTTTGGTCTCTAGGGACCCGGTCCTCTCCCCCAGCCCATCAAGGTCCCTCCGCAGATTCCACAGTTCTCTGTTGAAGAACTGTTTCATCTCGGTGCAGAACTCCCTGAGGTCTTTTCTGGTAACTGGTTCGTTATCGTCCGCTCTCACAGCTGGCCCGGCAACCTCAGCCTCTGCCGCCATCCCTGCTGTTGGGGGATCAGGGCCGTCTCCCGCTGCTGGGTTTTTTTTTATTAAAATATGTGGCGACCGAGGGGTCTTTCTGTTTTGATTTCCCTCGTGCCGGCATCACCGGGTGTTCCCCTAAGTGATCTTGCTGGGCTGTTTCGTGAAGGGTCACTTTAATTGCCGCTTTTTGATGATTATTGTGCCGATGCGAGCAGAGCTAGAAACCTAAGTTCCATCTACTCTGGCTTCGCGCATGCGCCTCAACTTAATGCCATTTTTAATCAGTTTTAATATACTGAGCATCTTTTGATTTCTACAGCAGGTTTTAGCCCACCTCCCCAGCAGTGCAAGATCTTTGCAACACTTTCCTGTTTGTGATCACTTTTCGCCAATATTCGCAGCCGTTTGAGTTGCAAACTGTAACAATAGATAATATTACCTTACAATTATAGGAATACATTGTAGCTGCTGAGTAACACTGACTGAAGGATTGATTGAAACTGAAAGGCGGCCATTTTGTGAATGGGAAGATCCTGGGATCTTTGCTGATCGATAACGGGAGAACGAATCATTCAGCAGCGTAGGTAATTCGTTTTCAATAAAGGTAACCAAAGGCTGCGTATATTAAAACCAAAATATTCTGTATATAATATTTTTAAGTTGCTTGGATTTAATGTGTAGACTAAGTGGGATTGCATCTTTCAATGCTGCTGTGCTTGGTAGCAAGTAATAATATTTTTAAATGAATGACCAAAGTAAATTAAAAAAAATCTAAAAGGAAAACAGATGCGTATTAATTCAGGAAAGGCATTACCGCAGCAAAGTCTGAAGAGATATTGATTTGGTGTTGTAACCAATATCCTCTGATTCTGGCCTCAAACTCACATTAATCGAATCCGTTTCCTCCTTGTAGAACTGGTACAAGGTGCTAGAGGTGATCAGGAAGCAGAGATAAATACTGTCCGTCATCAATAACCGATTTACCTGTCCATTTTCCAATTTAAAAGTAATGGTTACACCCGGGGGAAGCGCACATTAAATCCACAATATTGTTTTATATTATAGCATGTTGATTTCAAGAACTGCCGCCTTATACCATTTGCTGCCGGAGGATCCAGCGAGCATTTGTTTGGCAATGTTGCGTTGGCTTCTCTGGAAGTGAAAGGAACCATATAAGAACCAGATAAAAAAGACAGCAGAGCATGAAAATGCTCAAGGAATCTGGTGCTCAAAAGTCTCTCACAAGTAAGAAAATAAGGCAGAAGTTCTGTTGTATAATCAAACAGTAATCCCTCAGTGGGTAATAGTACTCACGGCTTTGTAATGGGCTGCTGGAGAGGGGGAAGCCTGGTGTGGTAAATCGGGTAAATATTACTCGCCTTACATCAGGGAGTAGACCTCGACTGGCACATCTCTCACGGCACTGTTGATGTCGAGTGTGGAATCCACGTCTCCCGCGTTGCTTCTCTCTGCTCATGGCGGCTCTCACAGCTCCGCGTCACCGCCTGTAGTGATTACCACCGGGACCCTCATACCTCTCCACCCAAACCGCGTGACGTCATCTCAGTAAAAATGTATGGTGGCCTGTAGCTTCCAAATATAAACAGCATAATGGTTCTTCTGCTCAGCGTGCTCCCTGGTGTCTAGACCCAGTATGTAAAGAACTCCCCAACAGGGGACAAACCGGTGCACGCTAATAATGAATTAATAATCAGAAGGATTTATTAAAAAAAAAAGATGGACAAAAAAACACTGATGCAGTTACTCTAACGCGTTTCACACGCAGGGTGCTTTATCAAACAGTGAACATAAATCATGAGTGAACATAATGGGCTATAAGAACATCATTCAGTGATTTATGTCACTCTTGATAAGGCAACCCTGCGTGTGAAACGCGTTAGAGTGACTGCACCAGTGCTTTTTGTCCATGTTTTTTATTAATAAATCCTTCTGATTATTCCATTCATCTATTTATGCTGTGCACCGGTTTGTCCCCTGTTGGGGAGTTCTTTACAAGAACCAGATAAAGACTCATTGAAAACTCCTTGAAAAAGCGCCTTTAGGGGGCGTGAAACGCGTGGGAGGAGTGTTTCACTGTTTGTTCATGGTTTTTATGTAGTTCGAATAAATTATTTTTAAACAGTTTTTGCTGGTGAGTTTTCCCTCCTTTTTGTAAGAAGCGGCGATTACCTTAATCTATTTTTCTTCTACTTATCTACCGGGTCGAAAAGGACGACATCAGGGATAAACTGGAGGATCCATGCAGTCAAGTGGCGTTCACACAGACAGTGCCAGTCTTCAGAAGCTGCAGGACAGTGATCAATCATGAGTAGAAGCTACTCCACACAGGTTGAACCGAAAACACATGGTTTCAGTACATGTTTACATATTAGTCCCATATACAGTATGTCTCCTCCTGCTCCTTATTGAATACTTCATATGAATTAACTGCAAGTTACCTTCCCAACCCGATTTCCTAGGCTCCGTGATCATACCATATTATCACTTGTTACTTACCTCAATTGGTTGCTTTAACTCCTTGAGCTTAAATTTGGTTATGTTTTGCCTGTATTAAACGCTAGGCAGTCAGCCCGGACATCTACATAGGTGATGTCTGCATAGAGTCCGTAGATCAAAGGGGAGAAAGGAAGTAGCGAGGTGTCGGGCCATTTGGTTGAGCAGGGCAGAAGAACAGGTCCAGAAGCAAGGCTCCCCGCGGGGGAGACTCTTTGTTCTCTGAGACACTGTGGAACCTACCCAGCGGGAGGTATGGGGCTGGCAAGGGGAAAGCTGTTGCTTGTGGGCACGGTTCCCATTGGCCAGTTTGAATTCCCTGCTCACTAGCTACCTGAGCCCTTCGGTACGCCCCCACCTCTGATGAATGCAACCAGCCCAGCCCCCCCCCGTCTGTGAGTGGTGGTTGCACTGCGATCCATGAGCTGGTTGGTCGGCAGTCCCTGTTCCATGTTAGACATAGGACACCGAGGTCTATGTAAGGGACTGCCCGATCAGAAAGCTCTACGAGTCTCTCAGACTAAGGCTGCGCATATAGTGCCGGTGGAGGTGACACGACATCGCCTCAAAACAAATGCATTGCCGCAGTCGCATGTGCTTATAGTAAGCGCGACGCGACGGAACGACGGCTTGGTCGCGATCGCTGGACGTCATCTTTATTTGATTTTTCCAGCGACCGTAGCCTGACGTCACCGTCGCCTGCACTATAAGCGCAGCCTTACAGACAATCTTGGGACTTGGTTTAGTGAAGGGCTGGCAGGCTTTTCAAAGGTGTCTTGCTCGCAATAGCAAAGCACTAGGCATTGAGGTGCCGGAGAAGCCTAGCCTAGCTGAGGACAAGTCCTGAGAAACAATGGCACTTGCTCCAGGCTTAGTCCTGTGACGCGACCGGCGGGTGCTCTGCTTAGAGGTGCAGGGGTAGCGTGAGACTATACACTGTATTTTCATTTTGCGACTTATTTGGATTACAGTACTATACAGTACTGTATTATTAATGTTCTCTTTTCCCATTAAACATGATTTTAAAGGGTTTTCTGCATTAAGTGTGATTTTATTATATTTTAGTACGTTTTAATATGTATTTTTTTTCTGTAGAAACATATCTCCAATTATATAATGAAAGTCAATTTTAAAATAGGGTTCGATATACCGACTTTCCGTTTACCGAGAAATTTTCCGGAACGTATCTATTCCGTATATAGAGGGATTCCTGTGCTCCTATTCTTCGAGGATATATTTTTGCACTCGATAATTCACTTTGATACAGTGTCTGCTACCTAATAATTATAGATACCAATTTGTTACTTAAAATAAACCGCAGTTCTTGAGAAATTTGTAGACAACAGCAATGTATATGAATTAATCAGAATCAACTTGCATAATGCACATAATTCTAATACAAGCATGTAGAAAATATCTTCTGTACAATAAATCATTACAAAAGACATCTGACATGTTCATCATTTAAACCCTTTGGTTGTAGTATGTATGTATGTGATATATACTAGCTTATATACTCGGCGTTGCCCGGGATTTCATGTCCACGTATACTGACCAAGTCGTGACGCAGGATTGAGCTGCCAGGACTTCAAACCTGCACTGGTAAGTAATGGGTGTGTGTGTTTCTGCTCCTCCTGCTCACGAGGTGTCTCCCCGTCCTGCCCCCGGTCCCAGCATGGAAACAGAGTCACCTAGGTCCCTATTAGCACGCACTCATGGTGCACTAGTACAAAGTGCAAGGAAAATATCCAATAATAAACGCAATTACCCCACTACCCCGGAAGGGGTTAACAAAGGTGACAGACGTGCAGTCTGTTAAAAACAGAAAATAACAAAAGTTTATTAGTAATTAATGAATCACGATGAAATAAGTGTGAGTATGTACAAGTGAAAATAAAAGAGGAATAAAAATGGTCCCCTGAGGGGAGGGTGCCTAGAACAGACTGACAATAAAGGGAATAAGCTAATTAGCTAATAAATTAATAATCCTTGTCCCTTATCAGTCAAAAAAATATAATCTGGTGGACGCAGTCTGCTGTCTGTAAATATTATCCTGCACAGGTGTAGAGACCCACTGATGAATATAGCAATGTATGTGTAGCCCCGAGGTAAATTTACACTTTCTGGCCCCCCTCCGCGAGTGCCGTGTGGTAGCGGGTGCCGCCGGAGGCTGCGACGGACCCGCCGGCACTTCGCGAGGGTGGGGGCCGGTGCAGGGAGCAGCGCAAGGTATTGCGGTGCAGGACGGTTGCCGGGGACGCGATCGGGCCGTCGCTAAGGCCGCGATCGCGTTGCCACCGGCTCGGCGGCTGAAGGAGAGGGCGCCGCCATTGCGCGTTAGTTCGCGCATGCGCAGTAGGCGGCAAGCGCAGGGACGGCTAGGGAGAGATCGCGCGAGGACAGGGTAGAGGGAGGTTGTGGCGGCCATTAGGAGTTCGCGCATGCGCAGGGCAAGTGCGCACGCGGCCCCAATGCTTAGGCAGCCCCCTGGGAACTACAATTCCCAGGAGGCATAGGGAGACAGAGGTCAGGTGCTCCATTGCGGCCAATAGGGCTGGAGGAAGCTCAGCCCGGGAATATAGATACATTTCCCGGGCTTTGCACAGGCAGTCAGGAAGAGGCAGAGGAAGGAGTAGGAAGGGTGTAGGGAGCGCGTGGCTACTGCACCAGGTAAGGGTTCTCCTTAGGTCCCCAGGCAGGCCCCAATTACCGGTAAGGGCAGGGGGTAACTGAAGAGGGACGGCCCTAGATAAGGAGGTCACCCTTAGGTGTGAAAGGTGCAGGTTTGGCAGTGCCACAGCGGATAGGGCTGTGCGCACTGGCAAATAGGCACAGAGTGCGAGCAGTGGGTTATAGCTGCGGGTATCCAGGTGGCTGTGTACGATTGCCAGCTGTGTGTGTGTCGCTGCATGTGCTGGGCGCAGTGTGTGCAGCGTGTGTGAATGTCTGCAGGCTGACGGTGAGAGCGGTGTGTCTGCTGCAGGCTGTTAGTATCTAGGAGTAGCGAGTAGCTATATGTTAGGGAGGATTAGGGACTTGGGTAGCTAGGGGAGTGGGGCAGGGTATTACTCCACAGGCCCTAGGAGATTTCCCCCAAGCCACCCCAGGTTGCGGTTCATCAGGGACAGGCCCTAGGTTAGGGTTCCTGTCACTTTAGGGTTAGTTAGGGATAGACAGGGATAGCGGCGGTTGCTGTTCCCGTGATTCGGTTGCTGTTACCGTGAGACGGTTGTGTTCCCGTGAAGCGGTGGGACCCTCGTTGGGGTTCCTGGAGAAGTACCTGGATAGGATCAGACGGATGCATCGCACGTCTGACCCTTTGAGAAGAGTGTTGCAGGCCCGAGCATCGGAGTGCTCGGAAGGTATTTCCACATAAGTGCACCAACAGGCCTAACAGATAATCTAGTGACTGCGCAGTCACCCACGACCTCCGTAGGAGTACGGGACATTGGGTGTGGGGGATTACAGGACACTGGGTGGGAACACCGGACATTGGGCCTGAGGTGATAAGGTTATGATGTTATGTAATGTGTTATATGTGTGTTAGTAAAGTGTTAAGTATTGTTTCCATCGCATACGTGTGTTATTGTATTTCTTACCCAGGGCTATCTTTCATAACGGGGATCCTGGGTAAGTGGAGGCGCTGCACCAGGTAAATGGTAAGGGTTTCCCCAGGCTCCCAGCTAGCGGAGGCTCAGATCTCCTGGAGCCACAGGTGTTATACAGTTACCAGTAGTCCCTTAGAAGAGGTGTGCCGCAAGGAAAGGGACCGGTTAGACCACAAGGGGCCAATGTGAGATTGGGTGGGTCAGGCCGGTTCACAAAAAGGGCTACATATGTGTGTAGGGTATATTATGCTAACATAGTCACAGAAGATGATAGAAGATGATCATAAAAGCATGGAGCGATGTGCGGCTGAAGCACTGACTGTGAGGGGCAGCTGGCCCATATCACCACGCACAATAAAGATGGCTTGTTCAACGAGAACCCCATGGTGTGAGTCTGCAATTACTCTCCAGGGGTCATCACCACCAAGAAGGAGTTCCTCATCAGGACCCTCTCCCTGCGGATGCATAGATCCTGATGAGGTGGAGGCGCTGCACATGATATAGGTAGGACTCGCACCCACTACCTCAGCTGCCTGTCTGGTGTGACATCCCCAAATACCATCATGCGGGAGACTCAGGAGTCCTGTTGCCTACAGGTGCACCACCAGACACGAACATGTAATGAGGGCTGGATAGACAACAGGGGCCAATGTGAGGTTGGGTGGGTCAGACCAGAGGGAATACCCGTTACATAAGTATCCACCTGTGAGCTCCACAACAATGAGGCTGCCAAACAGTAACATACAGCTGCAGCCACAGCACACAATTAGCAGTGTTGCCACAATATAAATCATGCAGCAGTGGGTATACGACCGTATCCTGGGCAGGGAAGGAGGCTGACCAGTTCCACCGTGCTAGACACCGTCCCGCTCGCAGGCGCCACGAACGTGACGTCACTGCACCCCGACGTACGTTCCGTGTCGCAAGACACTTCTTCAGGGGGACTGATAAGGGACAAGGATTATTATTATTTATTAGCTAATTAGCTTATTCCCTTTATTGTCAGTCTGTTCTAGGCACCCTCCCCTCAGGGGATCATTTTTATTCCTCTTTTATTTTCACTTGTACACACTCACACTTGTTTCGGCGTGATTCATTAATTACTAATAAACTTTTGTTATTTTCTGTTTCTAACAGACTGCACGTCTGTCACCTTTGTTAACCCCTTCCGGGGTAGTGGGGTAATTGCGTTTATTATTAGATATTTTCCTTGCACTTTGTACTAGTGCACCATAAGTGCGTAATAATAGGGACCTAGGTGACTCTGTTTGCCATTGTGTTTTTCTGTGCTCTCTCTTTTCCCTACGCACCTGGAGCCTAATATTACTGTGTTCATCTTGGGTATTGAGCGATAACCTTATTGTTGTATGATTACCACAGCATGACAGAACTCGGCATTGTAGTCGTTGCACACAAAAACAAAACGTTTATTTTGAAGATAATTACTTGCATACAAATATAGTAAAAATGGCGACGGTGACGTTCCAAATTAATGATGGTATTCTTAAGGATGGTTGCACATAGCAGCTTTCTGTTTCTGCGTGGATCTTAATATCATGATAAAACGTCTGTTTCCTCCATCTTGGATATAATCTCTCACTCTCTCTCTCTTTTCTTGGGGATATATCAATCATCCTGTGCCTCTCCGCCTTTCTCCTCCTTCTCTCAGCAGCTAACACTGCTAGATATCCAGATAATATCTGTGAATCAGCTGTTACTATATATTTCTTATTCCAAATTAGGTCCTGCAGCTTCAAACTGATGTCATAGGAACTGCCCACACCTCCATACATAGAATACTGGAGTACTCTCAGATCTCCTGATTAATCCAACCTAACTGTCATAGCCTCTTCGGTTGCATCAGCTAAAACCTACAGTTGTCAATAATCACCCAGTGTCAACCTAAACAAGGCTTCTCTATAGAGGCAGCTGTACCCTTCATATAACAATCCAGTGTACGGTAACTGACTATATCCCAATACATACCAATTAAGAATATACAACATATGTAATATAGAAGGAGCCATCAGAATTATACTGCATATTTTGACACATTGTCTTGATAACTGGATTCACACATTACAATATAATTGAATCGTTGAATTGGATTTCTTACACAAACACTGGCAGTGCAAGCAAAGGGTAAACTAAAGTGCGTAGTCTATATCGGCCACAACGGCAGAGAGGGGCCTTTTTCAGCCAAAATTCCCCATTCAGTCGAATGGGGACTTTCGGTCAAAAGCATCTGGATTGATCCCTTCGGCAGATCTGGAATAATCGCCCCCCAAGCCACCGTCGTTCCTTGTTTTTCTCAGGAACATTATTAGAGCTGTTACCAAGCGAGGAAAAGTCCCGGCAGAAAACCATGACCAGCTCCCAGCCAATTGTAGCTTTTCTTTGCTCGTTAATTACGTAGTTTGTACCTGAAATACAAAGAGGGAGTTAGAAAGATTTGGGAAGGCGGAGAGCGTAAGCGGGAAGCTCTCGCTCATCTATATTGGTCCTGTAGATCCGCAGATACTCATCTCCAAAGGCGTCATGCTTCATTTATTTAACCCTTTATGTATGCCCTTTCACACGTGTAACACGTTCCTGTGTTATTCGGTCTCAGCCTGCTACCGTCTCTTGAAACAGTGATTATGTTTAGACTATGGGACAGTAAGAAATATAATGCATTTATTGTAGGTACCTGCTTCAGTGGACTTTACCTTGACGGGGTTAGCAGGCTTAAATCATAGGCTTAAATTGCAAGCCAATGTGGGAGTATTTGTTTCCCAGGTCACGCAAACCTGGCATCTCCAGTCTGGGGAATGGACTTCAGAGTGTCTTCTGTTTCCAGTGTGACAGCATCTCATCAAATGTATCGATTTTTATAATCAGGGTTCTACAATAGGAACCATTTTTAATAGGCAATCTGTATAGTGTCTAGATTAAATGTCTAGAAGTTCCTGCTGCCACAAGACCTCCATACAAATGAAGTCTATATCGACATGAGCAATATATCAGAGGACATCCTCATTACCATAATCCCCTTCAGCCTTATACCCAATGATGTTGTGAAACGCACACATACTGCAGCTCACAATAATTGACACTCTTAATAGCCAAGATCCATCATGTTGTGTCAGTGTATACCGGCTAAAGGGCCAGCAATATACACAGTGGTAACGCGACACATGTGACAACATGAGACCATTTGTCTTCGATCGTTGTTGTGCGATGACCTTCATCAGAGAAGGACGTGTCGCTGATTTGAAGATTTCAGCGTTCAAATTACTGGGAACTTTATTGGGGCTCAACAGGTGGAGTGTACTTATTACTGCAAATGTTGAAAATAAACAAATGTCGGACTGGAGATTGTATTTAACTTCTTGTGTTTCGCTGACGGATAGGGAACGTTTTACCATTTATAAACATTCGGAAGGGTGAAAAGATTGATTATTTAATGTATTTTCATGCTGATTGGGTTTAAAACCCGGCTTATGATGTTACGGATAAACCATGCACACATGATAAAAGCAAAGTTGACACGCTCGCCCAACAACGCGGTACAAAATAAAGCGTTTTCCTAGTAAGGAAGAAAAAAACCACACTGCAGATCTAATAAAGCTTGACACAGTTAAATGTGATACTTTTGTTAAAAAACAAAAAAAAGATGTGTTGGGAATAACCCCTACTGCAAAAAGATATTTATAAATATAAATGTCTTCACATTTGTGCCTTAGCACTGAGTATCAATTTAAACGTGGCTGTCAGTGGAAGGCTCAGAATGTATTGCTTGTCTCAGACGTTTTGTTGGCGAGAAACTTTAAGCTACATAGAGCAGCGCTGGGGGAAAAAAAGTAATAATCTGAACATAGAAATGAGATATTTCAGCTATTTATACACTGCACAGTTGTGATGAATGTTATTGGGAGGTATTGATCATTCGTCCTTCTGCATCTGTACTGTATACCATTTATTTGATATACCAGAAGTGTATGTTCTATTTTCCTGCCTTTTCACGGATTGTGCAAGTTTTACCCCAGCCTGACAATTGAAGCACTTTGTATCTCTCTGGCGGCTGAGCTGTCTTGCAGAAAGCTGCCGCAGAATGGATTATCGTGTCTGGAAAGAGTACTGTACCCGACTACACGTGTAGGCTCAGGTTGATTAATGTGTTTTCCCGAACTACCAAAACAGGGCATACTGTATCTAGGCATCGTAACTCCACTGTTATTAAAAGACAACAACTAGGAGAGCAAAATACATTCCTCCTACACAAAGAGGAGTACTTTTTAACACCTGCCGTGCTGGAGCTTTCAAAAGGTATTGAACCTTCTTTTTTTACCAGAGGGGCCTGCAATGCATTACAAGTGTTAAAGTTTCGGTCACACTTACGTAGGTCGTGACCTGGAGAAGTGCAGATTTGTCGCAGGTAGCGATAACTTCTAGTGGAACTTTTAGCTCTCCACAGTTTAAATCAGGAGTGGTCAACTCCAGTCCTCAAGGGCCACTAACAGGTTGGGTTTTAAGGATATCCCTGCTTCAGCACAAGTGGCTCAGTCGTTGAGGACTGGAGTTGGCCACCCCCTGGATTAAATGGTGTCAAGGACTGACAATGTACAGCATAATGTGATCTATGAAGAATTATGAAAACTAAAAGAACGATTCCTGTGCTCCTACCAATTAGGCTAAGATATGGCATGCAGGCTTACAAATGCTTTGGCCAAAGGGTTTAACAAAATACCCTTTTTCATGAGATTATTTTATTTTAGCCTAATTGGTAGGAGCGCAGGAAGGGTTCTTTTTGTTTTTCTATATGTTAATGCCTATCTTTTTACCTGCACAACTTCTATAGGGAGGAGCGCGGTATTATGTACAGTTTCTCACTATGAAGAATTATGTGCATTGTCTAAATGGCGTTCTTAGGGGGATATTCATTAAACAGCGACCGTGCCGATTGAATTTAATGGGAGTTTCCGTGTGAAAGTGCCCTGATCGGTACTATCGCAGTTTAATAACTCCCTCCCCCCCCCATAAACCTGTTAACAAATGTGCATTGTCTCCCTTTAGAAATGTATATTGCATTTGCAGTAATGTTGACGCATTACAGCTTCACCTCCCACGTGTGACTTCATTTCGTGGCTGTTTCCTCGTCTAACATTTGCTTCATATCTGTTCAAATTAGACGCTATATACCCAACAACCAATTCCAGGGAACACAAAATACCTTGATGAGGCGAGATTGTAGCGACGACTTCAACGATGCAGGGATTTGGGCTGCGTTGCATCTGAGGAACAGCTAGGAAAACGTATATTTTTCCAGCTCAGGTAGTTGGTGCAATCATAGTACATTAAGGTTATACAAATATGGATCCACTCACTCGATTGGGCTGCAGGCTGCCTTTCCGTACAAGGAGTCATGGAATAGCATCACTTTGTAAGTATGATCCTAGTGGGGATAATTGATTGACAATACGTCATGTGCTGGTTGCTGGTAAGGTCTAGTAAACTCGTCTATGCATTTAATTCAGATACACGTACTCCTCTCTCCTCACTAACCATACTCCATTTACCTGTAAGCTCTTGGGAACAAGAATTCCATCTATACACTGATCTGATGTCTGTCACCCTGTCTATGGGTCAGTGTCCTGCCATCCCCAGCAAAAAGCATGGTCAAATAGCAGTGCATTGCGGTCAGTGAAAGGACAGAGGGGGTAATGCATCACAGGCTCAGCTACAAGCCTGGAGCAAAAAGAGAGCGCACAAGATTCATCAAAAAAGGAAACCCCCGTAGGATACAATGGGGTTTAAAGTGTTGATAAATATGGTACTTTTATTGCTCCCTTTTACAGCTGTGATACACATAGGAATTGGATGCGCAAAAATACATAAACCCCCTAGACTGTTATTGTTACATTATTTACAATGAACTGTTTCACTAGTGTAATTTTACCATTTTTCATGCTAAACAGAGTTTGTATTTGTAAGGGATGTGACATGTGGAATTCAGCTATTGCAGTAAACAGAATCTGGAATTACTTAGACATAATAAATGGCTCCTGTGAAGGATTCCAGTTATGAGGAACTTTATACGTTAACAGCTGTAGATCCAAAGGGCTGAAGACCGTTGTAATGTATGTATGTATATCTTTATTTATGTAGCCCCGGCCCCAGTTTACCTCCGTGGTGGGTGCGGGAACAGGGGGAGGCTGCAGAGGGACGTCCGGGTGCCACCGGAGCTGCGGTCGGACCCGGCGAGGTGCAGGGAGACGCTCCGGAGCTGCGGAGCCCATCTTGCCTTTCGCGCATGCGCAGTGTAGTCCTTGCGCATGCACACTGAACAAGAGTTGCGGTGGACATTACTACATATCCCAGCAGCCCCAGGGGGTGCTCACCACATGGGAAAACGCAGGGTGAGGATGTGTTCAGGGTGCCCCTGAACTAGGCCAGAGATTCCTCATAGAGCACAGCTAGGCCCCGACTCACCTCAGCTTGTGGCTGCTACAGGGAAGGCCCATAGGTAGGGACACTTCCCCAATAGCAAGCAGTAGGATTAGTGCATCGGTGATGGACACACTGTGCACGGCCTGCGGTCTGGGACCAGACCCAGGCATATCATATCAGTGACTTTAAGGGACACCCTCCAGCTGGAGCTCCCTCAAGAGGCGGACGCCTGCGGACACGATCCGGTAGTTGCATCGTGGGATCACGTTGCAGTTCCGCGGATCCACTATCTCAAGTCGCCCTGGTCTGGCCTAAGACCAGGAAGGTACCACATGCACCAACGGCCACACACGGGGTAGAACTACTCCATACACTCTTTGGGTGGGCTTTGTGTGTGGACACTAAGGTGGTTAAGTGCCCAGGCACCTCAGTACTTTGGGAGTTCCACCGGGGTGATACATACTGTATTGTGTGGGTATTGCATTGTGTGGCCTGTGCTGTTATTGGGTATTACGTGTATGTGTCAGTAAATATAAGTTCGTTATACCAGTGTGTGTATATTTATTCCCTGACAGTATTGGGTCCTGTGAGGGGTTATACAGCTGTGCTAGGATCCCTCCCAGGTGGAGGTGCTGTCACCAGATAGATCGCGATCCCCCCCGGCTCCCAGTGGCGGAGGATCAGGCCTCCTGTACGCCAGAGAGGTACTCAGCATGCGTAGTTCCCATAGACACAGGGAAAGGGGACTACATGTATATAGCGCCATTAATGTGCCTAGCGCTTCACAGCAGTTATATACGTGACATAATAATATAAATAACAAATACAAATAACACATATTGGGAAGAAGTGCTTCAGACATACATGTAACATTTAGCAAAAGGCGTCTCTTTCCCGAAGAGCTTACAATCTACGTGGTAAGTAGGAAGAACGTACAGAGACCATAGGAAGATGTTCCTTGTGAGTGCGTCTGCAGGGGGCTACGGTCGATGTACAGTATGAATCTATACACCATCCCATTCTGCTCAAGGATGTCTTCTCTCTACTCCCTTTTGTATCAAAAGCCCTCTCCCGCCTTAAACCTTTCTCACTGACTGCCCCACAACTCTGGAATGCCCTTCCCCTCAATACTTACTAGCACCCTCTCTATCCACCTATAAGAACCACATAAACACACACCTCCTTAATGAAGCATATGAGTAGCTTCGTGGCTGATACTATACACCTCATACATCGACCATGGCACCTTGCAGTCACTTACCAGAACACCCCCTACTGTCTCTGTACGTTCTTTCTACCTACCAATTAGATCCTAAATGTTACTTTTATGGCTGAAGCACATCTTCCCATTATGTGTTATTTGTATTATATGTTATTTATATGATTGTCATGTGTATTACTGCTTTGAAGCACTATGTACTGTACATTAATGGCGCTATATAAAGACATAGTTAGGTCCGGAAATAATTGGACACTGACACAATTTTCATAATTTTGGCTCTGTACGCCACCACAATGGATTTGAAATGAAACAACCAAGATGCAATAGAAGTGCAGACTTTCAGCTTCAATTCAAGGGGTTGAACAAAAATATTGTATGAAACGTTTAGGAATTGCAACCATTTTCATACACAGTCCCCTTATTTCAGGGGCTTAAATGTAATTGGACAAATTAACACAATCATAAATAAAATGTTCATTTTTAATACTTTGTCGAGAATCCTTTGCAGGCAATGACTGCTTAAAGTCTGGAACGCATGGGCATCACCAAACGCTGTTTCCTCCTTTGTGATGCTTTGCCAGGCCTTTACTGCAGCTGTCTTCAGTTGTTGTTTGTTCGTGGGTCTTTCTGCCTTAAGTTTTGTCTTCAGCAAGTGAAATGCATGCTCGATCGGGTTGAGATCAGGTGATTGACTCGCCCATTGCAGAATATTCCACTTCTTTGCCTTAAAAAACTCCAGGGTTGCTTTCGCAGTATGTTTTGGGTCATTGTCCATCTGTAAAGTGAAGCGCCGTCCAATCAACTTCGCTGAATTTGGCTGAATCTGAGCAGACAATATATCCCTCTACACTTCAGAATTCATCCGGCTGCTCCTGTCTCCTGTCACATCATCAATAAACACAAGTTACCCAGTGCCATTGTAAGCCATGCCATCACACTGCCTCCACCGTGTTTTACAGATGATGTGGTATGCTTTGGATCATGAGCCGTTCCAAGTCTTCTCCATACTTTTTTCTTCCCATCATTCTGGTACAGGTTGATCTTAGTTTCATCTGTCCAAAGAATGCTGTTCCAGAACTGGGCAGGCTTTTTCAGATATTGTTTGGCAAAGTCTAATCTGGCCTTTCTATTCTTGAGGCTTATGAATGGTTTGCACCTTGTGGTGAACTCTCTGTATTTGCTCTCGTGAAGTCTTCTCTTTTTGGTAGACTTGGATAATGATATGCCTACCTCCTGGAGAGTGTTCTTCACTTGGCTGGATGTTGTGAAGGGGGTTTTCTTTACCATGGAAAATATCCTACGATCATCCACCACTGTTGTCTTCCGTAGACATCCAGGCCTTTTTATGTTGCAGAGCTCACCAGTGCATTCTTTCCCCCCCCCTCAGAATATGCCAAACTGTTGATTTGGCCACTCCTAATGTGCCTGCTATCTCTCTGATGGCTTTTCTTTTTTTTTTTGCAGCCTAAGGATGCCGTTTCATTTGCATTGAGAGCTCCTTTGACCACATGTTGTGGGTTCACAGCAATAGCTTCCAAATGCGAATGCCACACCTGGAATCAACTCCAGACCTTTTACCTGCTTAATTGATGATGAAATAACAAAGGAATAGCCCACACCTGTCCATGAAACAGCTTTTGAGTCAATTGTCCAATTACTTTTGGCCCCATGAAAAAGAGGGGGCTACATATTAGAGATGTTATTTCTAAAACCCTTCCTCCAATTTGGATGTGAATACCCTCAAGTTAAAGCTGATAGACTGCACTTTAAGCCCATATTCATTATTTAACGGAAACGTAAATTTATTTTGGTACACAGCCGCAATAACAAAACTTGTATCAGTGTCCAATTATTTCCGGACCTAACTGTACGTACATACATACATACATACTATACACCGTATGTATGTATCAGCCACAGAGCTACTCTTTGTTAAGGAGGTGGGTCTTAAGATGAGTCTTAAAGGTGAATAGAGGGTGCTAGTCGGGTATTGAGGGGAAGTGCATTCCAGAGGTGTGGGGCAGTCAGTGAGAGAGGTTAAAGGCGGGAGAGACACAAAAGGGGTAGAGAGAAGACATCCTTGAGCAGAACACAAGTCGGGATGGTGCATAGCGAGAGTATGTAGTATCACATCACAACATCTGAAAAGAGGAGCCAGGATTGTACGGACCCATGAGCAGGGCGTAAAGCAGCAGTCCAAGCTGCGTTTTTTTCTCTCCAATTGTATTTATTTTTCCCTTTAAAATGTGCATCGAAACAATCCTCACAATGATAAGTAATTAGCCAAGTTGCAGATCGATTCGTTCTCCTGTGATCGATCAGTGAAGAAAAGGGCTAACAAAGGGGTGCCAGAGCCTGTTTCAAAAGAGGAAGGGGATGTGACTTTGTAAATAGTTGCTATAGAAACAAAAATGCTTTTTACATTATAATACATTAAAAATGTCATTGAGGGTTTTTTTTTTTTTTAAATGCTAAGGAGATCCAAGGATCAGATCTACTGGGAAGGAAAGGACTCTGGGAACAAACACCATACATTTCTTAGGCTGGGTTACTTAAGCATACATTAGGGTAGCGCCCCCACACAGCAGTGAACCAGGAACCAGCAGACGCCTGGTCACTTCATCTCCCTGCCTGTTCTTGTCAAGAGGGGGTGAGAGAGGAATTTGAGAGGGCAGGCTCTCGTACAGGGGAGGACGAGTGGTTGGTGTGTGTGTGTGTCTGTATGTGTAAGTGAGAGTGTGTGTGTAAGTGGGAGAGTGTGTGTGTATGTATGTATGTATGTGTATAAGTGGGATAGTGGGAGAGTGTGTGTGTATAAGTGTGTGTGTGTATGTGTACAAGTGGGGGAGTGTGTGTGTATCTGTATGGGTATAAGTGTGTGGGAGAGTGTGTGTGTGTATAAGTGAGAGTGTGTGTTTGTGTGTGTGTGCAAGTGGGAGTATGTGTGTATAAGTGGGAGTGTGGGTATATAAGTGGGGGAGAGTGGGAGTGTGTAAGAGGGGGAGAGTGGGAGTGTGTAAGAGGGGGAGAGTGGGAGTGTGTAAGAGGGGGAGAGTGGGAGTGTGTATGAGGGAGAGAGAGACAGAGCGACAGGGGGGAGGGGAATAGAGACGGGGCGATGGGGGGGGAGGGGGGAAGGGTTGGGGTTCCCCAGAATTTCAAAATCGCATTCTGGGGTTCCCTAATCTAAAAAAAGGTTGAAAACCACTGGCATAGATGATTTGGTGTGACCTCAAGGCCACATCTCCATCAGTAAAGCAAGTCAAGTCGTGCTGGGAAGGCTAGGACCTTAACACGCACACACTGGAAGAAAGGAAGATGGGATAGTGGTGCATACGTCGTTACAGCCGAAGCATTAAAACACGTGTATGCACCATATGTATAAAAATGGTGTAACGTGCTCCAAAACAGAGGAAATATTTGCAGTTGCATCAATTTGCGCCCACGACCCATATACAAAGATTATTAATCTTACTGCAGATCTCATAGGGCAAAGGCTCACTCCACCTGAAACTGGCAGATTTATTTGATGCAGAGAGGAGACAACTGGACCAGTTATAGGCGAACGTTTTAATACAGCTCATTTAAAATATTGTGCTGACTTTGTCCTCCCCAGACTCCTCTTATGACCGCTTCTCGACGGTAGGAGTCCTGAGACCAGGATATTAAAGGTTAAGCCTGGTCTCTCGCCCCTATCCATCTGATCTACCTGTGGCTCATGTGGCCAGCATGTGAAGAGTTAAATGTATGTAGTGCAATGTTAAGATGCATGTCTTTCTTTCCTAGGCTGGTAATACGATTGCCCAGTCTGCACGTCCAGGAGCCCGGGTTGGCTTGGTTCCATGGGGAGATTGGTGACAATGGAGGGTGGGGATGAGCACTCTTTCTATATGGGAGACGTTGGTCCGAAGAGCAGAGCCATTCTCTGCTTAGACGGAGAGGTGCCTATCTTCTCAGGACATAGCAAGCCGGCACTGAGAGCAAGGGGCGGTAGGTTCTGCTCTCATTGGTCGGTTCGTAATTCCCACCCGCCTCGGCTCCCCGTCAAACCTCCAGCGCGGACTGGCCAACACAGACAAGCCCTCGCACTGTGATTGGCTCCCCACACAGCATCTGTGCTTCGATTGGACGCTGCCCCGTTCATGATTTCCTATGGAAACTGGGAACCTAGATGAACAGCGACCAATCTGGGGGAGGGGGGGTGGGGAACGGGACTGAGGACGTGCCAGAGATTCCCGTAGTCGAGGCTGCTTGTACAGCAAGCGGGAAGATTTGAACTTGCCTTCCTGCAACTTGCATCCAGTGCTGCCTGAATACTCTGTACTACAGAAGTGGAAGCTGCTCTGGGAAAGTCATTTTGGTGCTGCCGGACACCTAAGCGATTGGGATTCCCTGTCTTGTGTTGAAGTTTGAGAGTATAAACTCTATTATGACTTTGTGCTGCGTCGGTTGGCTCCGGCCGAAAAACACCTATTTATTTGATGTCATGTCTGGTGCTTGGTCCCGTGAAAGAGTCCTGCTCTCCGATGACAAGCACCTTGATACAGTCACACAGTGTTTAAAGTGATGCAATTTATCCATTTTCCAAAACTTCAAACATATCCCTAATGGTGATACGCTGGAGGGTACCAAACTTCTGGGGAATTTGAGGACGTTCTATTTTACTGAAGGAGCAGCAGCATCACGTGATAGCTTTTCAACCAAAGTGCCAAAGGCAAATATGGTCTATTAATTAAAAATATATGTGCGACCAATAGAAGGAAAATCTACAGGGATAGGAAGTTTTAGGAAAGGGTGATAGCCGGGATTCACTAAGCCACAATACGGGGGTATCGTGCCACCGTCCGGATAAGGGACCTATAAACGGCATTGTGGCTTACGGAAACCAAGCCATAGAGTAGGTTGTAGGACTATCGGATTTTGTAGCATAGGGGAAATGGGTAGACTAGTAATGGCCTTTATCTGCTACCAATTTATAGGTTTCAGTATGATCAAACTAAACAATGTTTTCCTGTTATGAAGATATAGATTTTTCAGAGGAAAACTACAGGTCATACAATAAACTAGAGGATTAAAGGCTCAGAGGAAATACATGTATAAGACAATTTCTTCACTGAAACAGTGGTTGATACATGATACAGTCTACTACAAAGGTGGCCAACTCCAGTCCAAAAGGGCTACCAACAGGCCAGGTATTAGGGATATCCCTGCTTCAGCAAAAGGTGCAGTCTTTGGCTGAGCCACCTGTGCTGAAGCAGGGATATCCTTAAAACCTGACCTGTTGGTGGCCCTTGAGGACTGGATTTGGGCACTCCTGGTCAACTACAAATAAAGTGATGGTGGTGCCAATTTTATAAAATGCGACAACTTGGCTTGGTGTTACAGGAGAACAGATATATTAACAACATACACACATTTGCTTTGAAAGTCTGTTTTATTACTTTATTACTGAAAAAATAATTGCACACAGGCACATAAAAACCCAATTCCTTCAATACAGAACTACATTCTTGTTCTAGGTCTTTAACAGGAAGCAGGAAAACAAGTGTACACGGAAAAGACATTTCATATGAGAAATACTGTTAAAGTAGAAATGGCAGTCGCGGCAGAAAGTGATTTACAAAAAAAAAAAACATTCACCAGACGGGAAAAGGAAAGTAATTGTGGTAGTAATGTTAAATAAATGATGGTTCATGTAAAAAGAATAATAAATGATATATATTTGATTCCTTTTATTGGTCCCACAGGACAGTCTTAGATGAAATGGTAGCCTAATTGTTTTAGAACAGTGCCCCATTGCAAAGGTGGAAAAACGCTTCGGAAAACATCAATGGCCCAGTTTTATAGCACGAGATTGTTTGCATTGATGAATTGAGACCACAGGGTAAGAGTGGCCAGTTACAGCATGTTCTGTATTTAGACAACTTATTTGTATCCATGAAAGGTCAAAAATTACAGTTTATGTGACTACTTGAATTAGGTGTGCATTTAATGTACTGTATGTTTTTTTATTTTGTATACTGTACTGTATATTATCCAATTAAAATTAGAATGAATTTCTTCATAATTAATATATGAATTCTAATAGAAGACGTCTTGTTCTAAGAACTCCTGATGAAGGTTAACTTGGAGTGCTGAAGTCATAGGATTAGAGGCGGGTTGTTTACTCAATCCTACAATGTTTTTTGTTTTTTTTACAAACTATAAATAAAATGCTTTCAACATCTGAGAAGCTTAGATTTAATGAAATACCACAAATGCAGTGCATAGGAATGAATTAAGATTATGGGCCAAAGAGATGCTTGTTTGGAGAATAATTTGTTGTTCGTACAGAAGTTGAGCCACAATGCAACTTTTGGGGTGTGTAAAAGGTCATGTCCAGTCAAAGATATCTTATGTACTGTACTGCATGCCCAATACACATCAATTGCCTGCAAAAAATTGCCTCTCCAGGATCAATAACTAGTAATTTAAGTCACCAGGTGACCATCCTGCTCATTCTATACACTATAATTTAGTGTTTTCCTTACTGTCCCCAACAATATAATTCCTCAAAACGTGACATACATTTGGAGTCGCAGACACACTGGGGTTATTGTACAAATAAGCCACACACCACAACCCAATGACCAAATCGCTTGAAGAAGGATGGATACCTGTATGTTTCAAGATTTGAAACCTAGGAATTTGAAGATAGAGCTCAACCCCGTTATAACGCGATCCGTTACAACGCGAATCCGCTTATAACGCGATGCAAGCGTGGCTCCCAGTTTTCGTATTTATGAATACTTTACAACACGATTATTGGTATCTCAAATACTTTATTGTACAATGTATACAATGGTACATTATTTCTAACACGATCCGCTTATAGCACGATGTGATTCTTTGGACCCAAAGCACAGCGTTATAAGGGGGTTGAGCTGTATTAAGTGTGATGGCATATTTTTGGGATGTGATCTGGAATGTATTAATACATCATAGGGAGATCAGAGATATTGTGGATAAACAATTGCATAATGCCATATGGGCGTACAAAGCCTGAGATGGGAAGTGAAGGTGATTATGACTATCTACCCCAGCAACCACAATTGAAACACTTTGTGCTATCATCATGCTGGTAAATTATCATCAGCTCAAGGATGTGAAACTGTACGGGATGTGATGGTGGTGGCCACTGTACAATGTTTTAAGAAGGTCACCCAGGTGACTGTCGGTAACCTCATGAAGTAACAAGTCACGTTACGATGTATTCACCTTTTTGCTCCAATTCCGCAATACGTTTTACAGGTGGTTCTCTTAACTGGCAGTGACAATCTAGGGGGTTGTGTATCAAACATCCTCTGCAGGAAAATTGGTGCAATACTGGTAGGAGAATCCCATATATCTTCACACGAGCTTGGCGGTTGGGAGAGTTGTCTTGCACATGGATTCTAGTATCTTGAGCAGGGTACCACCCTTGGCTTCCCACTTCACTAGTAGCATGGATCATTGTGCCAAGATTAAGGGGATTTTGGTTAAAGACACAGGGCCTTATCCTATATTTACTGAAGCGGCCATTCAGGGACATGTTCGACCAAAGTTCCCAATAGATTTCAATGGGGATTTTAGGGCAAAGACAGCCCAAACAGCCAGCTAGAATAAGGCTATTATACATATAATAAACTCTATATGTATAAATCCCATCTTCTTTCTGATAAGCGGTGTATATATATATATATATATATATATACACACACACACAC